>CM040239.1:237177817-237695656 GCA_022545495.1 Chrysanthemum lavandulifolium | reverse complement strand
ATTACAATGGTCTTTCCTACTTCCAGACATTGTGAGATACAATGGTCTCATTCATTTTCAAGACACATGAGATCTGATGGTCTCTATTACACTCTCGAAGCTGTAAATCCTCGGTGGTCTCATTTACTTTCGGACATTGTGAATTGCACAATGGTCTCTATTATTTCCTAGACATTGTGAATTGCACAATGATCTCAACTATTTCTCAGACATTGTGAGTTGCACAATGGTCTCAACTATTTCTCGGACATTGTGAATTGCACAATGGTCCCTATTATTTCTCGGACATTGTGAGTTGCACAATGGTCTCAACTACTTCTTAGACATTGTAGTTACACAATGGTCTAATTTACATAAACATTGTAAATTATACAATAGACTCTAGAAATTATCTTATAAAACCTTATGTGATATTGTTTTACATGAAACCAGTCACAATATATCAATTTCCCTAATTGAAATACAAGAAATGGAATTTCTAAAGGACAAACTAATTCATCATATACCAAAAGCTGAAGTTCAGCAACTTTCTCTACATTCATCAAAATTCTCTTTTAAAACCTGCATTGTTAAAAGTTTGTACTCCTGGCCAAGTATAGACTATTTTAGAATTACTTAAGATTTCCTTTCCACGTATCTACCCATACTATCTTCTATGCAATGGAATGTGAAAACATAGGTTACAAGTCTTTTAGGGCGGGACTTGCAACTGAATGGTTTGATATCGCCTTTGCTTAGTGGACAATTTTTCAAAAAAAATGAACATATAACGAGTATACCTAATTTAGGTATTTGAAAATTTTATCGAACCTCGACTAAATATAGTCTAGTCACCTATATTTAACCTAGGGATAGTGGAACATAGTCTGACTAACTATGTTCGACTTAAAATTTTCAAACACTGAGAATAGTTATACTAGGATTATGATCAGGTTAATTTCCTACTTAAACTCGATAAACCACCAGAATTCATTAAAAAGATCTAGAGACACGATAGTGTCTTACCACTCAGTGAGATCTTAACACTTACTACTTAATTTCATTCTTCAAAGTTTTCATTTATGAGATAAATCCTAACTGCTATCTTGGGATAATCATCAAATCTTCTTGTCATTTCTTAGAAGTACTGTCTTGTTTAGGTTTCATAGCTATTATTCCACCATAATCCTTTAAAATTCACTTTTGATTTTAAAGGAAACTTAACATCTCTACCGAAGAATAAATGGTAAACATACACTACACTCTCCTAATAATCAACATATAACTTCATTATCTAAACCCCATTATAAGTCAGTATGTCAAACTTCACAGTATCACGTTTCTTTCAAAAACTAGTAGACATAAACACTATATGATATAGCCTTCATCCCGAAACCACCTAAGACATGATCAACTTTGGAAATGGTTTGGATAACCACTTGCCACTATCAAGACTTTCCTACAAACAACAATTATCACATCTTTATAAACCATTTCACATCAGCAACATCTTATACCTTTAGATTATAAACTTAAGCCACCACCAAAACATAAAATGCTACAAAACACGTTCTATGACCGAAACTTAAGAGCATAAGATTAGAATTCGGGCATATACTCACATTTTCCTAGAAAATTCAACATTGGATAACACACTTTGAATTCGGACGGAATTCCCATTAAATGGTGAGGCTGTAACAACCCGTATTTTGGTCCTTTTCATTTTTTGAAAAGTTACTATTCACTTTACTATTCACTTTCACTATTCATCACTGTAAAATTTTTATTTCACATTCTCGTAAGTTAATTTATTTTAGTAATAACCGAGAGTTTGACAATCGTTAGATCATCTTCATAAAAGTTATTAAGAAAACATCGTCTTAAAGTTTCGTTTTGGTCGGACCACCATTTAAACATCCAGCGCATAAAATCAACTCGACAATTTTCCTCACATCGGATGAATTTTAGATCACTCATAATCAATTAGAAATTTTGAAGATTTCATTTAAATGTTACCAAATAAACCTGAGCCGTGCGAGACTAAGCTTACGTTTTAAACAATTTTACTTAGACCCATACTTAACCATTCACCTTGTGTTTTCTAAGATGTTTGACACTTTTAAATTTTCTTGGAAAAGTCAAACATATTTCCTCCTCCTTTGACCATAAAGAAATTCACCTTGTACGTTCTATATTTTTGCTTAAATCGCATAACTTTTAGACTTCACGTATAACTGTTAAGTTATCCCACGTATAACGAAAACCAAATTTTGTCATCTCATATCACTTATAGACTAATTTTAGTCTACTTTAAATAAATTCACGGTCATTTCCCCTGATATCTCGTTCTTTTCTGATAAATTGCAATTACGCGTTTTTGACCCATGTTTCCGACTTTAAGCGGCGTTTTGCACCCAATGAGACTTATCACTCATTTTATATTTTATATAGAGTATAATTATGAGTTTCATCATTCACGCAAGTTTCGTATTTTTACGATACCCCTTGGTTTCGTTTATGGCTTAACAACTTACGGTTGGCATTTAACGGAACCAAATCATGAACTAAACTCAAGATAATACCAAGACTTATCATCTAAGCCTAGTCACACCTTGTGACAGCCCATAAGGGGATGAGTCACCTTGGTGGTGGCTTGATCCTAACAATGCTCCATTTTGATGGTTAAATGTGTCCTAACTTAACCATGGTTAACATTTAACCCAATATATGGTTAACCAAACTTACCCTCTTGTTAGCAAGTGAAAGACATCCCAAAACCCTCATACACCTCTATTGGTCGTTCATATCATAAAACAAACATACCTTCCATAATTTGATCCATAACTCCAAGTTTATGCTAAGAACTTTCTAGTAGCAAGTTACTACCTCAAATCTCTAGCAAGTTTAAGTGATCTTCTTGAGTTTAGATCCACTCAATTCACTTAGTAATTCATCACCAATCCTTTAAGATTACAAGGGTGCCAAGGTGTAGAAAGCTACCTCAATCCAAGGTCCTAAGTGTTCAATCAAAGTCCTATCCTTACTAGTTACTTCTTTCTAGATTGAAAGCCAAAAGTTGTAAGCAACTAATCACCACCATCATCTCATATTTATTATTCATAATCTTGACAATTTCATGCTATATATATGGTTACTATGTTGATTCATGATGTACATATACTCAATCACATGTTTTATTTCACATATTGTCATAAAAGTAACAAACTAGTAAACTAGTCATATTCTACACATTTGAGACCATTAAAACCAGTCACGTATGAACTTTCTAACTTAAATACTATTTTAGAAAAGATAAAAAGGTAAACATAGCAACTTGAATCACCCAAAATGGACAAACGAGTCAAAAGATACGGCCAAAAGAAGTTAGCGAAACCAAAACATCAAAACTGCCTAAAACAAGCTGTTAAGCAGCTGTCCGTTTTGAAAGTGGCACTTCTGGTCTGAATCATCAAAAGGTTAAAACACAAAAGTTATACGGAACGACGTTTTCTTTCACTATTTAAGAAGCTCGGGCCTGATTCCATCATTCAAAACTAAAGCGCCTATATATAGTCTCACGACTATACTTTTGTCACAAGTAAAGGTAAACCAAGAGGCCTAATGGCCTTAAGCCAAGACCACAGCCACAGCTAAGGTCAAGGCTGATTCTCAAGACCATGGTAGTCAAGACCAAAGCCACGGCAAGGCCATGGCTAAAGCCTCAAAGCTTATTTACCCAAGACCGTTAACTAAGGTGTTAACCTTGGCAAATCAACACCAACACAAACCAAAGGACATAACTTTATATACTTACATTATCAAAATGACGAAAACTTATGAACCGCCATTATATTTCCAAATAACCAAATGGCCTAAGGATTTCACAACTTTCATTTTACTTTAAAAGCGGCAAGAACCGAATTACGGAAAACAACTAAACCTACTTTACAAACCGTATAACTATATGACACTTATGATCAATAAACAAAACATATTTCTTATCTACTAAGTGCTACAATCTGGGAGCTTCATGTGAGGGTTTCATTTGGGTAAACGAATCGACGTGTTCTTTGGTTTACAATAAGGTGTCTTAGCTCTCGAACGTTTACTACCTGACCTCTGAATTGTGATGGCCCGAACGGTAGTACGATATATATAAACTAAACACGTTTTCACAACTAGACCATTTCTATAAACGACATACACAAATACCATGTACTACATCATGAACAATATAAAGACGTATATAGGCTTATTATTTCTTTCGCATCATTATTTCAAACCTAAATCGCAACATCCTATTCTAGGTTGCTTGTAGAAGTTCTCACGACATATCCATCATTCTCATTATATATTGATTATCATTTACTCTGAAGTGAGTTCATAGCCCCACTTTCTATTAATAAATTGTTTTGCAAACCCTTGGGGGGGATACATGCTATTTTTAAACTGAACACATTGCTTTGAAACTGTATGCTTATCTGAATGTATTATGTGCACTAAGTACCACTATTTCCAAACTTAAGTCCCTATTATCATGAACCATTAATCACTTGCGGGTGAACGCGAATAATGTGGATAGATCTATCGGGATTTACGAATCCCGTTTGTTTGACCAAGCCTGGTAAACAAACGCACTCTATTTGAAGAACCATAGGTTTATTGGCAAATTACCTATTAGGGAAACTGTTTGACCAAGACCTGGAAAACTTGTAGGATCGTATATTTATGTTGTTTAGATGATTTGGGTGGTCTAGGTTGATGATTAAATAAGAAAGCCATGGTTAGAAAGATGAAGAGAGGAGAGGGAATTCTAGAGAGAGAGATAAAACACAAAATGCAAGGTTAGCTTAGAAGTTCCAACCCTCTACCTTGGGAGGTAGAGGGTATTTATAGTTACAAACTAATACGTCCTCCTGTCGAACTGTGGATCAGGCATACAGTGGGTAAAGACCCGTCCTTCCTCCATGGTGTTACACTAAACTAATCTACGCTACAAACTAACTAATTGACTACAAAATAACGTAACAAACGACATGTCTACGAGCAAACTTATGCTAGATTATATTTGGGGTGACCGACACTTCACAATGGAATTTCCAATTCCTAACAATCTCCCCCTAAGGGAGGTCACCCCATGATTTACATTTCGAATCCTAGCATTCTTTCTTTGTCTTCTGTTCTGAGCTCGTAGACTTCAATTCTTCAAGTTCCGCAATCTTTGTGCATTAGTAGCGATTCTTCAAAGTCCGCATTGATTTGTACTTTTAGTGGAGGCATTTAACCGATCCACATCTTGATGATCTTTGAGCATTCTTTGAGATCATCAGCCATAGTAAATCTCTGGATCACCCTTTATTGTGTTGCCATCATGTGATGTTGTGACTTTTGGACCGACATGCCCACACTTTCAGGATCATGACATCTTTCCATCAGAGTAGCGGAAGCTTTATCGGTTCATAATATTTGCGCAGCAGTAGCGAAGCATAGTATAAAAATATCGAGCCGTGTTACGTAGATATGCACTAGTCATGATTTCTTCAATTAAGTGTGGATCTTTGTGAGCATGCGGTTTGGATTGACTTCTCAATTCGATCACCGCAACCGTCCAAATGTACATGCAAACAACAATTAGCAATAAAACACACAAAAGTGTCTTTGATCACTTTCATTGAATTGAGGTACACGCTCACGTTTCCCGTTGATCGAGACAAGTCACTTTGTGATCGGTATAATTCAAGAATCTCCTTGATGGGTTTTGCAGTTGTTCTAGCCGTTCTCAAACCGGAACGTCTCAAAGAAGACAACATGGAGTGAGTGAACCAACGAATTGAGATTCAGCGATTGATGAAAAATTGATTTGAAAACAATCGCGTATTGCTTAAAAGAAAGAGTTTTGCAATACGACGAAGGTTTTATGAGAAAGATCAATTTTCAATCAAAACTAGTTTTGTATTTGAAAGAGTACACATTCGATATGCTAGAGAAAAGAAGAGATTCGCACATCGAACGGTTTTTCCAAAAGTATTTATTCAATCAGAGATACTTTTTGTGTTTGAAAATGAATACACATTCGATGTGCTAGAGAAAAGAAGATTTGCACATCGAACGGTTTTTCCAAAAGTATTTGTCAATTCAATTCCTGGACCAAGGTTGATTCAAGAGTGAATCGCCCCATCGTTTCTATCCAGTTGTCACAAGCTTGATCTTTCGAGAAGATCTCACATGTCACCCACCAAGAGCTTGTTAGATGTTGGCTCTAGAAGAATTTCCATCTTCATCGTGAATACTTTACATATCACTCGGATGTTCTGGCAATACCACAAGGATAATGCGTAGGACTCTCAATATATACCTACTTTCCACATTATGTGAAACAACAAGTCTTCATTAATTTTGTGTCCTAATGAGATTTCTTGTGGATGATCTCTTGGCTCTAGACTCAATAGTGCACATTTGGTTTCCTAAGTCGGAGACTAGGGAGAGGGTCTCCTTCTTCAATAAAAACAATATCTAAGAGAATGTTGATAGATTATGTAGGTTCCCGTGAGAATGAAACAAGTCCTTTTAAGAGGAACTTGAGTAGCTTGGGAAGTTTAGTGCGGTCGTCCACCGGGTCCATAACGCCTTGTCTTCAATCATGGCGTTACCTTAGTAACCACCAAGAGCATATGTAATGAACCGGTTTCGCCTAAGGTTGAATTATTGGAGGGCTATTTCTTTTCACCCTTTTCACATTCATTTCTTTTCATTCTTCAACCCCTTCAAGCTTACCGAGAATTTATTACTAGAACCTTGTTGGGTTTATTCAGTTCTAGCTCTTTCTCGATCGGCACTCTTCCCATTTCTCACTTTTCTCCTTTTTTCATCATACCTAAGGACTCTACACTATCTAGTGGATTGTCCTGGTAGATCCCTCCCGGCTCTGGCGGGATCGTGGGAATGAATACCTAACCTAACCATCCTTATAACACAATGCATAAAGTAAATTGGTTGGTCTTTTGTATTGTTCTTTTCTTCATGAAACCAATTGAAAAATCATTTGGAAAATCAATCAAGGTACTTGTGATATAAAATCAAAACATTTTGTACCTTAATTGTTTTGATCATTTAGAAATGCTCCCCTCAACATGTGCTTATGATTTTGAAATTGTTTAGCACATGGAGGCAAAAGTTATTTGAAATGTATTCATGATCACAATTTCGTAGAAAAATCCATTTGATTTTCTTTGGTAACTTCTCCCCTCAATATGTGCGTGGGATATATGAAATCATTTTATCACATAGAGGAAAGAGTTCTTTAGAAGTACTTTTCACGGTTGCCAATAGAAACCATTCGCTCCCCCTCAATATGTGCATCGATATACGAAAGAGTTTAGTACATATTAGAGAGAACTTGCACATTGAATCAAAACGATCATCTTTTATCAAATTTCATATTAAATCACAAATTCTCCCCGATTAAACATATCAAACCCTTTGAGATTTTGGATCCCAAATGATTTAATAAGGTTTGGAAAACATGGGAGAATATGTGGCCTTGTTTAAATACTCTTACGGTTTTGGTTAAATGATCCTCCTCAATCACGTGCATTATGTATTTGAAATCGTTTAGCACATGAAGGAAGGAGTGCTTTTGAAACAATCACCCTTTTAAAACCGATTTGATTTAAATTACAATCGCTCCCCAATCAAAAATATCAACCAATTTGAGATTTGTGATCCCAAATGATTTAAATCATTTAGAAAATTTTAGGGAAAGACGTGGCATGATTTAATTTTGAAAATGATTGATCGGGATCAATTTTAACATTAAAGATTGTTAGTGTCGGTATGATAGTTTAAAGAGATCTTTTAGTAAAATAAAACAATTTCACAATAAAAAAAAACACAAAAATTTCATTTTGAAAGATCTTTGAGTTTTAAAGAAAATCATACCATGACATAACATTAAATCTTTATATCACCACTTATTTAGTACAAACGGACTTTTATGAAGAAATATTGTTTGAAACTATTCAATTTGAAATCACTCTCCCTCAATCAATAACCGTAGTCGTTGATTGAGTGACTTAAGTTTTCAAAATGAAGTCCATTTGATTTCTAAAATTTAGTTCAATTTATTTTCAAACAAATATTTTCCATTTTCAAAATTGTTTATAAATGATATCATTCATAACTTGTCATGCACAAAGATATGTTAGGTGGTTGAGTCGCTTTTGTTGTTGTTGCTAAAGGTTGGAAGAAAACCATTTGCAGATGCAGTGAGACCTCTTAAGTTGCATCTATCGTGCCAACTCTCCATGAAGATCTAAATAAGCTCCGTTTCTTCATTGTCGACCTAAGAAATAGTTACCCTTTCCATTCGGCATCCAATCATCTTCATTTGTGGGATCCGAATCGGGAACAATCTTAAGAACCATCTTATATGCATATGTTAGTGGACGTAAAAACAGATATATGGTGGTCGACAACACCCAAACAGCAATCGACTAATAAAGTCAATTCAACATATCAATCGTGTCATGTAAAGGCATGGGAATAATGTGTTCATCAAACTCTAATCATCTAATCCTAACAATCATATCCTAGGCACCTAGTCCTTCAACGTAGGTTAACATCATTTTCAGTTAAGCATATAGGATAATTAGATAAGCCCGATAGATGATATAAATTTGAAAAACATTCTCCCCCTCAATCAATGACTCTTTCTCTTGAAAAGTTTTAAAAGCGCTGAAGTCATTGATTGAGTTTTTGCAATTTTATGAAAACTTGATTCTGATTGATTTTCAAGCAACTCATTTACCACCATTTAATTAAAACAAATATTTTTCTGAAGAATTTTAGAAGGAAAAATATTTGAGTAGGAACAGCAGTCCTTCGACATACTTTTCTCATTTTGTTTTAGGATAAGTGCACGAAATATTTGAAAATTTTGGTTTAGCACAACACTTTCCTTTCTTAAAGAACGGGTTGCTATCTGAAATAATAGCAAGCCATAGTTTTGAAGAACGGGTTACAGTCTGAAATGACTGCAAGCCATAGTTTTAGACATGTTTAGAAAAGAATATTTACACCTTCTGCTCGAACTTCATCTATGTTCACGTGCCATTATTGAATGACATTTCTAAGACCGTAGATGTTTTCGATACCATAAGACATGTCTTGAGAAAACATATTTTGGTATTTTTCAAATTTCGATTTTATAGGTTTTTGTTGGTTTTATATTTTCTATTTTGTTTTGAAAATATTTACGATAGATTAGATGATATAGTTTAAGAAGATGATGATACGAGTACCGAGATAAGGATATTGAATAGCACGTCAGAGAAGATAGAATTCGTCATCTCTAAACTTCCACCACCAAAGCTTTCGAGGCTCCGAATAGAAGATAGAACCCGAGCCTTTGAGAAAGAAAGACTTTGGCGACTTCCCCAGCCGAAAATCCTTATGTTGAGCAGATTCGAAGCTCTATTTCAAGCTTGCTTTAGTCAGGTGCACAAGGAAGCACACCATTATCATCTATCTTGCTGCTCCTATTAAGAATGATCTTTGTGATTCTTCGTTCGAGGTTATATCATCCAATAAAACAGCACCGTATCATCCCACACATGAATAGAATCTTCTCATATTTCTTTTCCACTGAATTATGAAGTGATGCATACCAAAAGGTGTCACGAGAACACTTCCCCCACGTAGTTGAATTGATGCAGTCAGTCTCTTAGACTAGAGCTCACGAACCCGAATACACATATACCAAGACGAGAAACTTATACCATCAAGTAGCGATTAAGTCCAATAGCCAAAGAATAACCCCGATGTATACTTTTCTCCCCTAAAGAAAGTGTATGAAGCTCAAGAACCCGAAGTACCGAATGCCCAAAGAGAGAATAACCGTTAACATTGAAGAAGCGGCCGAATCATCGATTATCTCTGCGGATGACTATCTCTGGGATGTCAACTCCGAATAAGTGATTATATCTCTAAATCACCGATTAAGCACTCAAGTGAAACAATTGGCGTCCCCAATGTACACAATATCTCTCCCTTGATGATTGCGATAGCATCGAAATCATCACACACTTGTGTACCTCTTTATCCCGAAACTAACTCTTCCATCTCTTCCCCATATAGTTGGAATAAGAACACTAAACGCCATGATTCAAACCTTGAGTTTCTCTCATGCGGTAATGACATTAGTCTTCCGGGATATCTTCAATCACTTAGAAGTATTAAGTTCATCAATGTTTACTCGCGTTTAGATGCGTGTCTCCTTCCCCATTGTCGGTTTTGATGCTTGAATCGCAGCAACACATAATAAGCCCATATACTAGAAATCTATTGAGAAGAACATCATTAGCTCAGATGTATCTTTGAGAATCAACTTACTGAATAATGTGAGCAAGTCTAATTGGGGATTAAATATGACATTACACTCTCCCCCAATTAGTGCTCTCCCCTAAACTGACAAAGATTTTAAGTGATCTTCTCAGCCCGGGTTAAGAAGAAGTCTTTAGATCGTTAAATACAACTCGTCTTTAGTCTTCTAACATGCAACAAAAAATGTAAAACATACTTTAGACTCGACCTTCTTCAAGATTGTCCGTTTGGGGAATAGAAATTTAACATCTTCTTCTCACCAAATGCATTCTCGTTAACTTATATATAGCAAATCCTCTTAACTCAAATCCCTCCCAATCAAACAAGAACAGAAAGATGTTCATCAAGGAAATCCGCCTCGCAACTAGAAGCACTTTGTCATTAACCATATCAGCTTGTGAAGATGTCAACCAACGGCTCTTAGAAGAAAACTCCATGTGAAGATGACCCGATAAGAAGAAGCTCGGTTCTTACATGAGTTTGGAGCCGTTTGACCATTTATTCTCAGATATTAAACAACATGCAGAATTATCACGCTTCTTCTCCCCCTCAGGAATTGCATACGGAGATGCCATTCTTGTTTAAACAAGTGAATATCATCCAAAAGTAGTCTATCCACACTTCTCCCCCTCAAAGGTAGCATATGATGTCGCCATCGTCATTATAATCGAGCAAGTGGAATAAGAGAACAATCATCAGTAGTCCGGTTCACTTGATAACTGAAAGCACGTGGAAAAATTATGAAGCATGTTGATGATAATGGTCATTAATAAAAAGATTTCTCTTCTTCGAAAGATAAAGTGCACTGAAGCATACGCTTTTCTTTTCTTTAGAGAACGAGGCTTGAACTGTTGTTTTCAAACGTCATAAGAATATTTCTCTTCTTTCGCACTGAACCATACACTTTTCTTTTCTTTAGAGTACGAGGCTTGAACTGTTGTGTTCAAACGTCATAATCTCTCTTTTTTCATCATCTCTTGGCAAAACTTGTAATCACCCCATTATCATTTAGTAGGCTCTTTGTTGTGACAGCTGATGGAGAAAACCCAATATGATGAATTTGACCCTGAAGTAAGCTAACTCGAACTCGTGACTTAAACTTGCACATATGTAACAAAGAGCGGTGCCGAGACTTCATCCTCCATTGAATCTCTAACTACTCTATACTCTTCATTCAACCAACAAATCAAGTATAAGACGTACATCACCTCTTGAAAATCCACAATTGAATGTGACACTAAGCACTACAACGTAACTCCTTAAAGTGATAGTTATTTTGTGGTGGTAAGAGCCCAATTCCCCAGTGGTAAAAGAAAAGGAAAAGTCACCCAACAATAACTAGATTTCCAAGTCTTCGTTTTTGTTAATAAGCTCGAACAAGGATCTTGAAGAATCTTCATCCAACCATCCCGATACCTTGATACCAAGTACACTCGCTTGGTGATATTTCACTTCAACCTCAAATAAATAATAGTGAATTAACCCGTTGGCACATCTTACGGTTAAAAGCTCACATTTAGCATCCTTTGACGTTTTAAGTGAACTGTGATAATGGTTTTCATCCGACCATGGTTAAAAGCACATAACCTCGTAAAACCATGTAATGACCAAGCGCCATGAAGAATATCCAAGCAAGCACCCAATTCATGAATTACACCCTTTTATCCCTTCTTTGAAGTAGAAACCGTATCCCAAAGATCGATAAGATTCGAAATACACTTTCCTTTCTCCGAGCGGTGCCGAGACTTCATCCGCCATTGAATCTCTAACTACTCTATACTCTTCATCCAACCAACCATCAAGTATAAGACGTACATCACCTCTTGAAAATCCACAATTGAATGTGACCTTGAGCACTACTAGCGTAACTCCTTAAAGTGATAGTTATTTTGTGGTGGTAAGAGCCAATTCCCCAAGTGGTAAATGAAAAGGAAAAAGTCACCCAACAATAACTAGATTTCCAAGTCTTGGTTTTTTGTTAATAAGCTCGAACAAGGATCTTGAAGAATCTTCATCCAACCATCCCCGATACCTTCAGATACCAAGTACACTCGCCCGTGATATTTCACTTCAACCTCAAATAAATAATAGTGAATTAACCCCGTTGGCACATCTTCTGGTTAAAAGCTCACATTTAGCATCCTTTGACGTTTTAAGTGAACTGTGATAATGGTTTTCATCCCGACCATGGTTAAAAGCACATAACCCCGTAAAACCATGTAATGACCAAACTGCCATGAAGAATATCCAAGAAAGCACCCAATTCATGAATTACACCTTGTATCCCTTCTTTGAAGTAGAAACCGTATCCCAAAGATCGATAAGATTCAAATACACTTTCCTTTCTCCGGGATGGTTCCATCATTACGGATTTTACTATTCTATGGTTTAAACCTAGAAATAGTTTCTTTCAAGGGATTTTACAAAACCAAGAATAAACCGTAAGATAGATCCGAAGTGCACTTTAATATTACCGAATGTTTCCATTGTCACGGATTTTACAAGTCTATGATTCAAACCAAGAAATAGATTCTTTCGCGATTTTACAAAATCAAGACAAAACCGTAAACAATGTCGACTTGAATATGTTATGACAACTTTGGTTGAGGTGATTTTACATTTCGAGGGAACATGCGGTGGTTCATCAATGGTTCATTCTCCATCATCAACAATTCTTTACCCATATGTAGACAACCTCACAAACCATACTAAGTCAAGTAGTATGAACTACTTCCCGAGGTTAACCATAACACACCAAAGTACATGTTTCTCCCCATGATGGTTTTGAACTTTCGGAAGCATCATAACGTGTCTGACCATTAGCACGAAGTTCTTGCTATAAGCAAACATCTTGAAAAATCTGATGACGATTAAGATTCTTGAAAGATTTTGCTTAGACTTGTAATATCATTGACATTTTGTAGCGAAGAATATTCCATGAGAATTGCTGATCACATCTCATCCACCAAACCCTTTGGTAAACACATCATTCACGTATTCTGACGGCTATTGTAGTGACCACATGAAGAAGTAAACCCGATATATCAAACTTGAACATGAAGAAGAATTCCCCAGATTTGTTACTTAAGCTTGTACTAATTCTTGTGAAAAAGAAATGGTGTACCCAATGTACAAAACCTCTTGACGTATCCTAAACTGCGTGAGACACCGAAGTGATAGCTATATTGTGGGTTAAGCGAGAAAGAATCACAAGCATAACTAAATAGCCAAGTCTTTATCACACTCTATAAATGCCCAAACAAGTCATCTTCGTGGAAGGGTAGAAAGAAGACGAAATAAGTAAACATGCCCGAAAAAAACCTCACTTCAAATCCAAATAAGAAATATCGTCCAAACAACCCAGCAGTCAACTTTTTTCAAATAAACAATTTCAAGCTGTGACGAAATATTATTCATGAAAATGTATATACCAAAGTACCAAACCTCATAATCATAACGAATCACATCATCAAATCTCATTATCGTTAAATCACATCAAGCGCATATTATCCAATTATGAGAAGCTCATACCAACCGTAGCCGTAAACAAATGTATCATCCGTTGAACGTTTATGACCAAACAAAACTCATTATCACAAAGTATCGAGAGATATGTGTCAAAATTCTTTACTTGCGATAATACTATTTGGATAACACAATTATTTTACCCCTTACAGCCCAACATCAATAGTCAATCTTGTAGCCCAATCCATATCTCACATACAACATAAGTCCACACATGATTCATTCAAGGCCCATGTAAACAAATCAATGTGCCCATTCCAACACTAACATATCACGTGAATTGGAAGAAATATCCGACTCCTTTAATTTTAGACCATACACGATAGTAATATACTATCATTTGATCACAACATTAAAATTCCATTTATACGATAGTGATATGTTAGACTTAAGTCCATTGGTCCACTTATACGAAGAATGCCACCTGATCCATGATAGATACTGCTAACTACTCGGTCCAATTTATATTAACACAAGAGGCCCATTCACACATAAGGTCTAGTATGGCCTATTTCAGCAGCTGCCCTAATGTTTTGGGTATTTAACACAACACATATCTCACTATAACCCTAATAATCAACTCACATATGTGTGCAGACAAATACATCACCAAACCCTAAAATCATTTACATAATATCCGCCCACCATCTCCTAAAATCCTCCACAAACCCTAACAAATCTCACAAAAAAATATGTCCGCCTCTCTTTCAATCTCTCGTACACATACACACCTTTGTTGCCACAGGGATGGTATAGGGACGAGGTTCGACTTAGCCACAGGGATGGTTATGAGTCCTTCATTAATACCACAGGGATGGTAACGAGATTTAGAGATGGTTACGAGATTCAATCCAAGCAAGCACAGGTAGGTTTAATTAAAAAATTTCTGCGTTACTTGTTCATATCAGAGGTCATAAACGAATTAAAGAAAGTAAAGATAACATAGTTGTTATATTTTCATTACTTGTTGATTCGTACATTAAATTGGAGCTTGGTCTTCAAACAAGTTTGTAGATCCATGATGATTTCGGATTTCATGCTTTAGACCTTTGGTCTTGATGTAACCTTTGAGTTCCACGAAAATTAGAAAACTGAGATCGAAAACTTAATTGTTCCAAATGATTTCCGTGTCTTGTTGACGACCTTTTTGATAATAACATAGTAAGATACTAAGGAATGAGAGTTTGAGATAAGTTACTTGGACTCTCTTTCAAATAGTTCGAATAACAATGAAGTTTGAAACTTCAAAAATTGGATTGATGATGCATTTAGTCAAGAGAGTAATCTTATGAAGGTCGGAAATGAGTTGAAACCCACTTGACAAATCTGAGATCTGATTTTCTTTATTTTTTTTTTGTATTACATTTATAGTAGATAAGTTGGATCTAGATAGATTGTTAAATGAGATATGACAGTTATATGTAGATGATCTTGCATTAATGTTGTGGGGAATAGAAATTTAACATCTTCTTCTCACCAAATGCATTACAGTTAACTTATATATAGCAAATCCTCTTAACTCAAATCCCTCCCAATCAAACAAGAACAGAAAGATGTTCATAAAGGAAATCCGCCTCGCAACTGGAAGCACTTTGTCATTAACCATATCAGCTTGTGAAGATGTTAACCAACGGCTCTTGGAAGAAAACTCCATGTGAAGATGACCCGATAAGAAGAAGCTCGGTTCTTACATGAGTTTGGAGCCGTTTGACCATTTATTCTCAGATATTAAACAACATGCAGAATTATCACACTTCTTCTCCCCCTCAAGAATTGCATACGGAGATGCCATTCTTGTTTAAACAAGTGAATATCATCCAAAATTAGTCTATCCACACTTCTCCCCCTCAAAGGTAGCATATGATGTCGCCATCGTCATTATAATCGAGCAAGTGGAATAAGAGAACAATCATCGACAGTCCGGTTCACTTGATAACTGAAAGCGCGTGGAAAAAGTATGAAGCATGTTGATGATAATGGTCATTAATAAGAAGATTTCTCTTCTTCGGAAGATAAAGTGCACTGAAGCGTACACTTTTCTTTTCTTTAGAGAACGAGGCTTGAACTGTTGTGTTCAAACGTCATAAGAAGAGTTCTCTTCTTTCCAAGATAAAGCGCACTGAACCATACACTTTTCTTTTCTTTAGAGTACGAGGCTTGAACTGTTGTGTTCAAACGTCATAATCTCTCTCTTTTCATCATCTCTTGGCAAAACTTGTAATCACCCCATTATCATTCAGTAGGCTCTTTGTTGTGACAGCTGATGGAGAAAACGCAATATGATGAGTTTGAACCTGAAGTAAGCTAACCCAAACTCGTGACTTAAACTTGCACATATGTAACAAAGAGCGGTGTCGAGACTTCATCCTCCATTGAATCTCTAACTACTTTATACTCTTCATCCAACCAACCATCAAGTATAAGACGTACATCACCTCTTGAAAATCCACAATTGAATGTGACACTAAGCACTACAACGTAACTCCTTAAAGAGATAGTTATTTTGTTGTGGTAAGAGCCCAATTCCCCCAAGTGGTAAAAGAAAAGGAAAAAGTCACCCAACAATAACTAGATTTCCAAGTCTTCATTTTTTGTTAATAAGCTCGAACAAGGATCTTGAAGAATCTTCATCCAACCATCCCCGATACCTTCAGATACTAAGTACACTCGCCCGTGATATTTCACTTCAACCTCAAATAAATAATAGTGAATTAACCCCGTTGTCACATCTTCTGGTTAAAAGCTCACATCTAGCCTCCTTTGACGTTTTAAGTAAACTGTGATAATGGTTTTCATCCCGACCATGGTTAAAAGCACATAACCCCGTAAAACCATGTAATGACCAAACTGCCATGAAGAATATCCAAGAAAGCACCAAATTCATGAATTACACCCTTTTATCCCTTCTTTGAAGTAGAAACCGTATCCCCAACATCAGATAAGATTCCGAAATACACTTTCCTTTCTCCAGGATGGTTCCATCATTACGGGATTTTACAATTCTATGTTTTAAACCGAGAAATAGTTTCTTTCGCGGGATTTTACAAAACCAAGAATAAACCGTAAGATAGATCCGGAAGTGCACTTTAATATTACCTGGATGTTTCCATTGTCACGGGATTTTACAAGTCTATGATTCAAACAGGGAAATAGATTCTTTCGCGGGATTTTACAAAATCAAGGCAAAACCGTAAACAATGTCAGCTTGAATGTGTTATGACAACTTTGGTTGAGGTGACTTTCTGTTTCAGGGGAACATGCAGCGGTTCATCAATGGTTCATTCTCCATCATCAACAATTCTTTACCTATATGTAGACAACTTCACAAACCATACTAAGTCAAGTAGTATGAACTACTTCCCCCTGAGGTTGACCATAACACACCAAAGTACACGTTTCTCCCCCATGATGGTTTCGAACTTTCGGAAGCATCATAACGTGTACGACCATTAGCACGAGAAGTTCTTGCTATAAGCAAACATCTTGAAAAATCCTGACTGACGATTAAGATTCTTGAAAGATTTTGCTTAGACTTGTGAAGTATCATTGACATTTTGTAGCGAAGAATATTCCATGAGAATTGCTGATCACATCTCATCCACCAAACCCTTTGGTAAACACATCATTCACGTATTCTGACGGCTATTGTAGTGACCACATGAAGAAGTAAACTCGATATATCAAACTTGAACATGAAGAAGAATTCCCCAGATTTGTTACTTAAGCTTGTACTAATTCTTGTGAAAAAGAAACGGTGTACCCAATGTACAAAACCTCTTGACGTATCCTAAACTGCGTAAGACACCGAAGTGATAGCTACGTTGTGGGTTAAGCGAGAAAGAATCACAAGCATAACTAAAAAGCCTAGTCTTTATCACACTCTATAAATGCCCAAACAAGTCATCTTCGCGGAAGGGTAGAAAGAAGACGAAATAAGTAAACATGCCTGAAAAAAACCTCACTTTAAATCCAAATAAGAAATATCGTCCAAATAACCCCGCAGTCAACTTTTTTCAAATAAACAATTTCAAGCTGTGACGAAATATTATTCATGAAAATGTATATACCAAAGTACCAAACCTCATAATCATAACGAATCACATCATCAAATCTCATTATCGTTAAATCACATCAACCGCATATTATCCAATTATGAGAAGCTCATACCAACCGTAGCCGTAAACAAATGTATCATCCGTTGAACGTTTATGACCAAACAAAACTCATTATCACAAAGTATCGAGAGTTATGTGTCAAAATTCTTTACTTGCGATAATAATATTCGGATAACACAATTATTTTACCACTTGCAGCCCAACATCAATAGTCAATCTTGTAGCCCAATCCATATCTCACATACAACATAAGTCCATACATGATTCATTCAAGGCCCATGTAAACAAATCAATGTGCCCATTCCAACACTAACATATCACGTGAATTGGAAGAAATATCAGACTCCTTTAATTTTAGACCATACACGATAGTAATATAATATCATTTGATCACAACATTAAAATTCCATTTATACGATAGTGATATGTTAGACTTAAGTCCATTGGTCCACTTATACGAAGAATGCCACCTGATCCATGACAGATACTGCTAACTACTCGGTCCAATTTATATTAACACAAGAGGCCCATTCACACATAAGGTCTAGTATGGCCTATTTCAGCAGCTGCCCTAATGTTTCAGGTATTTAACACAACACATATCTCACTATAACCCTAATAATCAACTCACATATGTGTGCAGACAAATACATCACCAAACCCTAAAATCATTCACATAATATCCGCCCACCATCTCCTAAAATCCTCCACAAACCCTAACAAATCTCACAAAAAATATGTCCGCTTTCTTTCAATCTCTCGTACACATACACACCTTTGTTGCCACAGGGATGGTATAGGGACGAGGTTCCACTTAGCCACAGGGATGGTTATGAGTCCTTCATTAATACCACAGGGATGGTAACAAGATTTAGAGATGGTTACGAGATTCAATCCAAGCAAGCACATGTAGGTTTAATTAAATTTTGTTTGCGTTACTTGTTCATATCAGAGGTCATAAACGAATTAAAGAAAGGAAAGATAACATAGTTGTTATATTTTCATTACTTGTTGATTCGTACATTAAATTGGAGCTTGGTCTTCAAACAAGTTTGTAGATCCATGATGATTTCGGATTTCATGCTTTAGACCTTTGGTCTTGATGTAACCTTTGAGTTCCACGAAAATTAGAAAACTGAGATCGAAAACTTAATTGTTCCAAATGATTTCCGTGTCTTGTTGACGACCTTTTTGATAATAACATAGTGAGATAATCAAAAGGAATGAGAGTTTGAGATAAGTTACTTGGACTCTCTTTCAAATAGTTCGAACAGTCAATGAAGTTTGAAACTTCAAAAATTGGATTGATGATGCATTTAGTCAAGAGAGTAATCTTATGAAGGTCGGAATTGAGTTGAAACCCACTTGACAAATCTGAGATCTTATTTTCTTTATTTTTTTTGTATTACATTTATAGTAGATGAGTTGGATCTAGATAGATTGTTAAATGAGATATGACAGTTCTATGTAGATGATCTTGCATTAATGTTGTGTGTTGACGATAATGAATGTGTTTGGTGGTGAATGTTGATTGTGATGAATAAATGATTTTGTGTTGATATTTGAGGAACATTGTTTAATGTTTGAATTTGAGTTAGGATATTAGTTTGAGTCTTGATTATGGAACCCATTCTTCTTCTTTTCACACTTACAAGTCGCATCTTGTATGGGTACCAAATCGCAACTTTCATTCTTCAAACCGCATTACCACAACTCGCATCTTCACAACATCATCACAACTCGCATCATCATTATATTTGTCAAGTCGCATTTGACTTTTTGAATCAAAAGTCAAACAACCACAACTCGCTTTTGTCCTATAAATGTGGCAACTCACATCCGACTTTAGTTAACAACTCGCTTCAGATACGTTGAATTCTGGACAGAGAGTAGACAACCCGCTCAAAAGCAAGCTGCAACTCGCATAAGGTTCATCGAATCTGGACGTTTTGACAACTCGCATTCAAAAATACGCCAAGTCGCATCCAAGAAATTAGACACACAAAACACAGTCAGGAAGATCTACTTAAAAACCCGTAAAATCTGCTAACCATTTTGACCCTTAAACCGCATAAAGATCAGTAATTATCGACCATTTAACATGAATATGGTGCAAAAGTCAAGAATATGATTTAAAACTGTTTATCTTGGACATAGAGACATAAGAATACAAAGCAGCTTTATCTTGTAGACAAGCAATAAAGTTCGGGACTTTGACCATACATTAGATACCAAAATCGAAGAAAAAACTGCTTACCACAATTGTAAAAAAAATCCTGAATGAAAAAATAATGGTAAAAACAGCATAGAAATTGATACACGAACCACACAAAATCAATGAAATAACAAACCGCATCCAAACACAACTACACAAACCGTATCTAAGAACTCATTCAAAAACCGTATGAATCATCAAAAACAACACAACCATGGCTCTGGTACCAATTGTAGGATCGTATATTTATGTTGTTTAGATGATTCGGGTGGTCTAGGTAGATGATTAAACAAGAAAGCCATGGTTAGAAAGATGAAGAGAGGAGAGGGAATTCTAGAGAGAGAGATAAAACACAAAATGCAAGGTTAGCTTAGAAGTTAAGGTAGAGGGTATTTATAGTTACAAACTAATACGTCCTCCTGTAGGACTATGGATCAGGCATACAGTGGGTAAAGACTTCTTCCTCCACGGTGTTACACTAAACTAATCTACGCTACTAACTAACTAATTGACTACAAAATAACGTAACAAACGACATGTCTATGAGCAAACTTATGCTAGATTATATTTGGGGTGACCGACACTTCACAATGGAATTTCCAATTCCTAACAAAACTATTATATCAATTTCTATTGACAAGTCATTAACGCTGTATCATGAGCTTAGTGCAACAATAATATCTGCTTTGTTTTCAACATTATGGGTGTATAACAACGTAACCCGCACAAACATTATGTGTTCAACGATTTCCTAAACTCGTGAATTTCACTCAAGCTTTGTGTTGATGCTTTAAGCATGTATTTCGTGTCCTTATTGTGCGAGGTCATAACGGAGGAGCACGGATACTCAAGAAGGCTATAAATGTTATTATCATTCGAAAACCCATTTAATGTATTTTTTAAACCGTGAAACTACTGGGACCTCATTGTCGAAAACCCATTAGAGTTCGTTTTCTATTGTTATGGATATTCTTCCATGAAGTAACACCCCCTACTTTCTTACCAAGGTCTTCTAACCTATGCATAACCAAACCTTAATCCTTAATCCAAGCCATATCATAACACAAGAACCTACAAAGCATTGTAATATTAACCAGTAAGCTTTCGCTTAGTAAGTAAAATGATTATCTATACTACTTATAATACACCAATATCCCCAACCAAAATCCAACCCTTCAACTTTAAGATTCAGCCACCCATACCTACATCCAAGCCTAAATTTACACACACCAAACCAACATCCAACCCTTCAACTTTAAGATTCAGCCATCAAAACCTATATCAAAGCCTAAATTTACATACACCAAACCAACATCCAATCTTAAAAATTACCAAACCAACCAAACCACATAAATCTCACATACAAACAAATACCCATCAAACACCATCTCACTCTAAATAAAAACACACACAAACACAAACACAAACACAAACACAGACACATTCATCTCACTCTAAATAAAAAACTCTCCACAAAAAACACACACAAACCCTACAACCGGCGCCACCACCACCCTACTACCGCCGCCACCACCCTACTGCCGCCACCACTCTCCATCACGTTTTTGGTATGTCTTTTTATACACCCGACTTTTTTTCAGATTCATAATTTTTTTTTATTAAAGATGCGTATTTTTTTTATACAACCGAATTTGTTTTAGTAGATCTAATGTTTTATTTGTAGATATATTGATTTTTGTAGATCTAATTTTTGTTTTAAGATCCGTAGTTTTTTTTAGTTTTTTTTGTATATCTAATGATTTTATTTGTAGATCTAGAGTTTTTTTGTATAGATATATATATATATATATATATATATTTTGGTAGATCTAATATTTTTGGTGGCCGAATGATATTTCTTTAAGATCGATTTAAGAACGAATCCGTTATTTAGTTTTGTTACCACACAAGTGACTTTTATTACAAAAATATTTTTTGAAATACCAATGACTATTTTGTTTTTTGATCCCGGTTTCTGTTTCAAAATTTTAGTTTCATTGATGTTCGAATCCAAATTTGCAAGTAATATGTACAAATATGGTCTTCTTAGGTTGCGGTTTTTTTGATAACTATGTTTAAGGTAAGATGAGTCTTTATGTACGCATTTTGTAACTTTTGATACTTGTAATTCTTTTTTTATTCATATACTGAGATGGGAAAATTTTGAAAAGATAAACTTTCATCATGTTGATGTTATAGAATTATGAGGGTGAGAAAGATATTAAAAAGTTCATTATGAGCATATTAGAGCATATAGTTGATCTCGAGCTATTTTGGATTGTGCAACAAAAAATGTTAAAGTATAAAATTATGAGGGTGCGAAATAAAATAAAAAGTTTATTTCGATTTTAAAAGTTGGAAATTTAAGAATCTTTAAACTCAAAAGAATTTAGTTGAAAGATAACAGAGTTTTGATACTTTACAAAATGGTGGTAGATATTAACTTTTAAAGATTAGATATAAGATTTGTGATATCTGCTTAGCCAAGGTATTTTTTTATAGTTTATATCAATTTTTCTTATAAGATTTGTGATATTTGCGGCTTTTAACGACTTGAGGGTTTCATGAATAGTTTAAACACAAACAAATAATAGTTTATTTCTATATTTAAGTGTAAAGGATTAGTTTTGTATGCTAACAGTGTTTTTTTTTTTTTAATTCAGGGAATGGAGAATAGCTATAAAGTGAAATTTGAAAGGCATAAAGTAGCGTCGATGGTGGTTGCTTTTTGACGTGGTTTGTGTTTTAGATATAGTAGTGGTCAAAGTTGCATTTTTTTTTTTTTTGGTGGAAAATGATATTTTAGATATAGTAGTGGTCAACCTTCGAACAAATATAGCTTTTAGATTCGAATTTGGAAATATTGAAAATTTTGAAATCTTAAAAAGTTGAAAATTTTACCAGTAGTTAGAAAAGCTTGATGAATTTGTAGCCTTTTGGACCTTTGGACTTCGGAGACTACTATACTTTGCAAAGATTGGTGACATGAAAGACATAAAGATTGGTGACACAAAAGAGATACAGCTGTGATAATGATAAAAACTTGGCACTTATCAAAGTTTATATTTTGCAATATAAAAAGCATAAAAAATGCGATCATTTGTTTAAGTAAACACTTTTTACAACAAAAGAATAACAAAAGAATATCTAGCGATTCAAAATTCAAATACTATCAAGTCAAAAGTTTCTGACAGGTAAAATAGTACAGCGTGCGCCTAATTGCCTCGAGCCCACCCAAAGTTATAAAGGCAATATATCATATTTTTATTCAATCAAAGCAATAGATCTGCTTATTCAATAAAAAAATTTAAAAGTTATGGAAATAACTTGACAAGGAATGTGGTACGTTTAAGTCAAATTTTAAAATAGATCTGAATAAATGACCTCAATGACTTGTAGACGAGGCTAATAAATCGCTTGAGACAAAAACGCAGAAGTGAAGTGTGGATTTGTACAATAAAAAAATATACAAACAATTTTATGATAAATGACAAAATGGTCATAACACTAATTGATAGCTAAGACATAAAAATGAAGCACTTTAAAATACACTTGTGAATGATAGTATTTGTGTAACATATGTAAATATCTGCGGCTACATTTATAAAAGATATAGAGAAAGTGATACTGTATAACATAAGTGAAGTATATACATGGAGTACTACCATTGAATTATGAACAATTGGTGAATAATGTCGAATCACCGGTGACATGTTGTAATGGAACAAAAAAGACGCATCTTCCATCCTAGCTTGCCAAATAAGACGCGTTCTATGTTATTACATGTGGCGAGTGAGATATGCCGTGCATGAAGAAAAACAAGAAGTCGTTCATTTTTTAGAACGAGTAGTGTGTGAGTATTTGAGTGGGATTTTTTATTTTTTTTTAATAATCAAATTATTTCCCTAAATGGTTTTTTTGTGCAAAACACGATTTTTTATAAAGTGATAGATCACCGCTGCCTATGCAAACTCGCAATCACTAATTTAGATTATACATAACCGCCATCATGCAACCACGACATCACATAAACATCCTTCATAACGAATTCCCTACTGCAACTTAAAACGACGCTATCAGAAAAATAATGCAACCATGTCATTAGAGAAACATTGCAACTTAAAATGATATTAACGGAAAATAAAAACAATCTGTTGATAAAATGATTCGCCCTCGAAATTTTTTCGAATCAAGAAACCACTACCGCTAGGCGCGGGTATTCCGCTATTAAATACAACGCTCGAATATATTATAATTAAAGTTTTAATTGACTATTGTAACTTAAAACGATACTATCAGAAGAATAATGCAACAATGCCATTAGAGAAACATTGCAACTTAAAATTATATTACCGAAAAATGATTCCCTTACGATACAAAAAAATATGTTGAAAAAATGATTCGCCCTCAAAATTTGGTCGGATCTAAAAACCGCTGCCCTCAAAATTACGTGAGTACCCTACTATACATTTCTGCCGCTAACCATTCCATAAGAAAAGAATTCCCTAGCGCTACAAAACAATTTGTCGAAAGAAAAGTCTTTGCCGCCGAAACTTTGTTAAAACTAGACACAACTGCCGCTAATTGTCTGCCGCTAGAAACCGATGCCGCTAGGCACGGGTACTCGCCTAGTAACATAATATCATAAATCATTCACACATTACACATCAACCCATTACTTCATTACAACAATAAACCTTTAACATTAACACATACCTTAGCCACTTAACGCTTCATGTCCTATCTCAATAGCATCTAGCCACTCTTAAACTAACACATCCTTGTTAACTAAGTCACACTAACCTTAAATCCACTCTTACATAAGCACATACTTTCCAAGCCACACATAAACCTTAACATATAACACATAAAGCATAATATAATGAAATCATTATAAAATTATCTTATAATTGGTTTACTTACCTTGATTCCAAGCTAAGCCTAACAAGGACATCATTACCATTATCATTCTTCATCATCATTATCATCATCATAATCATCACGACCTAATAATACATTCAAATCAACACCATCAACAAGGGTTTAATAACCCATTATAAACTTACCCATATTCCTTTCTACATCATCATATGATCTTATCTTGATCATATGATGATTCCCACTTGCTCATAAACCTTAACCTTGATAGAATCAAGATAAGGAGTACTTACTTGTGATTGATTGTTGCTAGAACTTAACCTTTGGATTGGAACTCTTAAGCTCTTCATAGATTGATCATCTCACTCATTTATTTTCCCTAATTTCTTATATAACCGATCCACACACTTACACATTCTCAACTCTTCTCCTTTTCTCTAGAATTCTCTACCTCCTAGATATTTATTTAGTTACTTAGAGTAGTTTTGTCATTGGGCATGATTGGTCCCTCTAGTCTCTTTCTTCCTACTTTTTTGGGTAAAAGGTCAAAGACCCCGATAAATATAGTACTCCAAAAAATGTTTTAAGTACAAAGGATATGGGTGAATCTCATATCTCAGCCCGTTACATAGGCAGAAAAGCTTACATAACATGATACTTCCTATTCCCACTACTCAAAAGATAACATTAGACTCCTATGAAAACAAAATTACTTCCTACCAAGGCCTTAGAGCTTGATACCATACATGTCATAAAAAGCATCCAAATTCCCTAGAAGATCATAGACCTAATCCGCATAGTCTTCATAATCATAGTCATCATAGTCATCTTCACGATCATGAACACCACCAAATAGGTTCATTGATTCATCAAAAGTGTTCACAACCTCCTCTTCATCACTATCGGAATCAACAATCTCTCCCAACTTAGAGAATGGGTTAACCCTCTTAGTAGAAGAAGTATACAAAAAATTCTTTTTAATATGATTACCATCATCATCCACAAGAGTAGCTTTCCCATCAATAAGAAGCTTTTCACGCTCCCTAATTTTTGCAACAATAAGGGTAGGACCAACCTCGTTAGCTTCCATTGAATCACTCACTGTTGGGATTTTAGAACTAAGTTAACCATTAACCTCTACGAGTACGCAGCGAATAAGGATCTAGTATTTTCAATTAGGTTAAACACGTAATTAATAAACAATAATTGAATAAAAGGTAAATAAGAAATCTAACCTTTGGCGTCAACGGCACGTTATCAACGAACAAGGAACCAAAGAAACTAAGAATCTAAAATAGATGCCTCTATGAGTATCACACACAAACACTTAAACCAAGTACGCCCGATATGCTAGTCGTGAACGTTTACCTAATCAACACTTGAATACTTGAACAAAACACGAACCAAGAAAACACTTCTTTTCTTCTGTCCGAGATCAACTACAATACCCGAGAAGCAAAAGGCGCCTTTTTCCGATATTGGGTAAAACATGTCTGATATCTTAATGCCTTTTTGACCGAGAATGAAAACAAGCCAGGCACTAATTCAATTCTCTTGTTCAACCAGGAACAACAAATATCACAAGTAAAAAAGAAAGCATGCAAGTAATTAATGCATGCATCTTATCATGCATGTATGATCATGCGTATAACATGTATATATACAGTATGCTCAAATAATCATGCGTACAACATGAATATTAATTGCATGCATAGGAAAGAATTGGTTGAATTTGGGTATGTATTAAGAGTATTAACCACCAGTTTATGAGCTTTTGTGGGTTATTATATAGCCTCAAAAACCTAATACACTTAGGCTTTAAACTTGAGCACCAAGTTACCCATTTTCCTAATTCTTATACAATTCTTACTAGCCCATAAGCATGATCCAAATGCCCCTACATGTGACCGGTCATGGGCTTGGATCGGGTCTAGTACAACAGGTAAATAGTTCAAGTAGTAAACGTATAAAACGTACTCTCGTGTTTAACGTGTGTGCCCCCATAGGCTCACACACTTCTAGTCGTTTACATGCGTTTGTAACTCCCACAAACCAACAGCTCCCACTTGGGGAGTTGGAGTGTCGAATGGCACACAACACTAACGATGGAAATGCCTAGCAATGCTCTCACTAGCTTTTTAACTAAAAGTGTCTGAGAGAATAGTTTCAAAAATTTCTTTGTTATGGATACCGTTAAACCATGGATATGGATCCTAACTCATTCCATATAGTTTAACCATTTAGAATCTCGTTATAGAATCTATTTAGATATATCAAATGTAATCAAGAATCATCTTGCATTACCCTTTGGGTTTGGCCAAACAATTATCTGATTAATCTGGAGAGGCGCCATGGTATCTTTCGGCACATATCAAGTGGAGTAACAAATCCTTTATTGATTACAAGTGTTGTGGATGCTGCTTCACATCACTCCGAAATATAGCCTTTATAACTACCTTATTCAGATAGTGTTTTGCGTATACTTACAAAAAATGATATCCACACATAACAGAACTTGCTTGCATCTCAAGTCTAAGGACGATTTTAACAAACCATTTTCAATATTTTATTTATGACAAGGATCCAAAAGTAAATGTTTGAAAGTTGGGGAATCCAATATGCATCTCTAGTGAATACATATGAGTTTGGTGGGAACAATCCGAATTCTCGTTAGAATTATAACTAACACTCACATTTGCCTTATCATAACAATATTTCAATATTGTTAACCGACAATGGACATATTTAGAATAATAAAATTACTCAAGGATTAAACATGCAAATATAGGATAACAGAATAACGAATACCAAGTATCTTTATTCATCATAATGTAAAAATTGTCTATCAATCCCAATTATCCAAATACTAAAACAGATATGCATGAAACTCATTTAGTTAGTTGAACCCTAATGTTTCCAACATTCTCAACCTTTCTTTAAAAGAAAAACTAAATAGTCATCTGAGTAAACTTCCCAAATACTTGTTTCAAATTTTATTGTAGGATCGTGTATTTATGTTGTTTAGATGATTCGGGTGGTGTAGGATTATGATGATACAAGAAAGCCATTGTTGGATAGATGAAGAGAGTAGAGAGGATGTTCTTGAAAGAAAGTTGTAATACAACAAATGCAAGGTTAGATTCCAAGAAGCAACACCTTTCCCTTAGTGGGAAGGGTATTTATAGTTACAAACTAGACGCCCTCCTGACGGGCTGTGGATCAGGCATACAGTGGGTAAAGACCCGTCCTTCCTCCACGGTGTTACACTAAACTAATCTACGCTACTAATTAACTAATTAACTACTAAACAACGTAAATAACTACAAGTCTACGAGCTAACATATGCTAGACCATAATTGGGGTGACCGACACCTTCACATGGAATTTTCAATTCCTAACAATCTCCCCCTAAGGGAGGTCACCCCATGAAATACATTTTGCATCCTAGCATTTTATCTTTGTCTTTAGTTCTGAGCTCGTAGACTTCAATTCTTCAATTTCCACAATCTTTGTGCTTTAGTAGCAATTCTTCAAAGTCCAATTATTTTGTACTTTCAGTGGAGGTCTTTGAACTGATCCACATCTTGATGATCTTCGAGCTTACTTTGAGATCATCAGCCACAGTAAATCTCTGGATCAGCCTTTGTAGTGTTGCCTTCATGTGATGTTGTGACTTACGGACCGACATGCTCACACTTTCTGGATCATGACATCTTTTCATCAGAGTAGCGGAGGCTTTTCTTGGTTCAAGATATTTACAGTAGTCAGTAGCGTAGCATAGTATAAAAATATCCGAGCCGGGTTATGTAGATAGGCACTTGTCATGATGTTCTTCAATTTAAGTGTGGATGATGTGAGCATGCGGCTTAGGATTGACTTCTAAATTCGATCACCGCAACCGTCCAAATGTACCGCAAACAACAGTTAGCAATAAAGCACACGAAAGTGTCTTTGATCGATTCGTTGAATTGAGGTACACGGCCACGGTTCCTCGCTGATCAAGACAAGTCTTGCCTATGATCGGGTAGAATTCAAGAATCTCCTTGACATGGTTTCGCGTTGCTCTAGCCATTCTCAAACCGGAACGTCTCAAAGAAGACAACACGGAGTGAGTGAACCAGTGAATTGAGATTCACTGATTGATGAAAAATTGATTTGCAAACAATCGTGTATTGCTTAGAAGAAAGAGTTTTGCAATACGACGAAGGTTTTATGAGAAAGATCAATTTTCAATCAAAAATACCTTTTGTATTTGAAAGAGAATACACATTCGATGTGCTAGAGAAAAGAAGAAATTTGCACATCGAACGGTTTTTCCAAAAGTATTTTTTCAATCAGAGATACTTTTTGAGTTTGAAATATGAGTACACATTCGATGTGCTAGAGAAAAGAAGGTTTGCACATTGAACGGTTTTTCCAAAAGTATTCGTCAATTCCAATCCTAGACCAAGGTTGATTCAAGAGCGAATCCCCCCATTGTTTCAATCCAGTTGTCACAAGCTTGATCTTTAGAAAAGATCTCACATGTCACCCACCAAGAGCTTGTTTGATGTTGGCTCTAGATGGATTTCCATATTCATCGTGAATACTTACATACCACTCGGATGTTCGCAATACCACAAGGATAATGCGAGGACTCTTAATATATTCTTACTTTCCACATTGTGTGAAATGACAAGTCTTCATTAATTTTGTGTCCTAATGAGATATTGTGGATGATCTCTTGGCTCTAGACTCAATTGTGCATTTTGGTTCCTATGTCGGAGACCTGGGAGAGGTCTCCTTCTTCAATATCAACAATCTCTAAGATAAAGTCGATAGATAATGTAGGTTCCCGTGAGAATGAAACAAGTCCTTTTAAGAGGAACTTGAGTAGCTTGGAAGTTTAGTGCGGTGCATCATCGGGTCCATGATGCCTTGTCTTCAATACCAGTGTTACCTAAGTAACCACCAAGAGCATATGTATTGAACCCGGTTTACGCCTAAGGTTGAATTAGTGGAGGCTATTTCTTTTCACCCTTTCACATTCATTTCTTTTTCATTCTTCAACCCCTTAGTGCTACCGAGACTTCATAACTAGAACCTTGTTTGGTTTATTCCGGTTCTAGCTCTATCTCATCCGCACTCTTCCCATATCTCACTTTTCTCCTTTTTACAATATACGTAAAGACTCTACACTATCTAGTGGATTATCCCTGGGTAGATCCCTCCGGCTCTGGCGGGATCGTGGGAACGAATACCTAACCTAACCATCCTTATATCACCATGCATAAAGTAAATTGGTCGGTCTTTTGATATTGTTCTTTCCTTCTTGAAACCAATTGAAAAATCATTTGGAAAATCAATCAAGGTACTTGTGATATAATATAAAAGCATTTTGTACCTTAATTGTTTTGATCATTTAGAAATGCTCCCCCTCAACATGTGCATATGATTATGAAATTGTTTAGCACATGGAGGCAAGAGTTCTTTTGAAATAATTTTCTTTGATCATAATTTCCTTAGAAAAAACCTTTTTATTTTCTTGGTAAATTCTCCCCCTCAAAATGTGCGTTGGAATATTTAAAATCATTTTATCACATAGAGGAAAGAGTTCTTTTGAAGTACATCCACGATCACAAAAGCCATTAAGAAACCATTTAGAAAATCAATCAAGGTACTTTATGTTGAAACATAGAAATCTTTGTACCTTGAAAGTTAATTTTCTTTTTGAAATGCTCCCCCTCAACATGTGCTTCGAGATTCGAAAGAGTTTAGCACATATGGGAGAGCATCCTGCACTTTTGAATCAAATCGATCATCATTTATCAAATTTCATTATTAAATCACAAATTCTCCCCCGATCAAAAATATCAAACCCTTTGAGATTTTGGATCCCAAGTGATTTAATAAGGTTTAGAAAACATGGGAGAATATGTGCCTGATTTAAACGCTCTTCTGGTTTATGGTTAAATGCTCCTCCACAATCATATGCATTATGTATTTCAAACTCGTTTGGCACATGAAGGACGGAGTGCTTTAGAAACAATCACCCTTTTAAAACCGATTTGAGATTTAAATCACGATCTCTACCCCGATCAAAAATTTTCAAACCAATTGAGATTTTGGATCCCGATTGATTTGAATCATTTAGAAAACTTTGGGGAAAGACGTGGCATGATTTAATTTTCAAAAATGATGGATAAGGAACATATTTTCGACATTAAAGATTGTTACTGTCAGGTATGATAGTTTTTAAGAGATCTTTAAGTAAAATAAAACAATTTCACAATCAAACAAGAACAGAAAAAATTTCATTTTGAAAGATCTTTGAGTTTTAAAGAGAATCATACCATGGCATAACATTAAATCTTTAGATCACCACTTATTTTGTACAAGCCGGACTTTTTATGAAGAAATATCATTTGAAAATATTTTATTTTAAATCACTCTCCCCCTCAATCGATGACCGTAGTCGATGATTGAGTGACTTAAGTTTTGATAAAATGAAGTCCGGTGATTTTTAAAATTAATTCCAATTTATTTTCAAAACCGATATTTTTCCATTTTTCAAAACAATATTATTCAAAAATTGTTTAAAAATGGTATCATCACAATAATCCTGCACAAAGATACGTTCGGTGGTTGAGCTGCTTCTGTTGTTGCTGTAAGGCTCGAAGAAAAACCATCTGCTGATGCAGTGAGACTTGTTACGTTGCATATTTTCATGCCAACTCTCCATAGAGGTCAAATTAAGCTCTGTTTCTTAATTTGTCAACCCAAGATATAGTTACCCTTTCCTTTCGACATCCAATCATCTTCTAATGTGGGATCCCGATCGAACATTCTTATAAACCAATATACCTGCATACGTTAGTGAACACACATACATATATGGTGGTCGACATCACTAAAACAAAGAATCGACTAATAAAAGTCGATTCAACATATCAATCGATCATATATAGCATGGGAATAATGTGTTTATCAAACTCTAATCATCTAATCCTAACCATCATATCCTACATTCCTAGTTCTTTGACATAGGCAAATATCATTTTTAGTTAAGCACGAGGATAATTAGAAAAGCTCGTTAGATGATATAGATTTGAAAACATTCTCCCCCTCAATCAATGACTTATTTTCTGAAAAGTTTAAATGAACTGAAGTTATTGATTGAGTTTTCAATTTTTTTACGAAAACTCTGAAACTGATTGATTTACAAGAAACACAATTTACCACCATTTTTGAAAAACAACAAATATTTTTCTGAAGAATTTTAGAAGGAAAACATTTGTGTAGAACAACAGCCTTTTGACGACATGCTTTCCTTGTTTTGTTTTAGAATAAGTGCACGAAATATTTGAAAAATTTTAGTTTAGCGCAAAGACTTTCCTTTCTTGAAGAACGGGTTGCTATCGGAAATAATAGCAAGCCATAGTTTTAAGCACGGGTTACAGTCTGGAGTAACTGCAAGCCATTTGATTTGTGACATGTTTTGAAAAGAATATTTACACCTTCGCCGAACTTCATCTATGGTCCCGTGCCATTGTTGAATGACATTTCTAAGACCGCAGATGTTATCGATACCAGAAGACATGTCTTTGAAAAACAATATTTTTTTTGTCTTTTTCAATTTTTTTGATTTTTATGGGTTTTTGTTGATTTTATATTTTTCTATTTTGTTTTTGTTGGTTTTATATTTTTGCATTTCAATTTTGATAAATATTTACAGATAGAGTAGATGATATAGTTTAAGAAGATGATGATACGAGTACCGAGATAAGGATATCGAGCAGCACGTCGTAGAAGATAGAATTCATCATCTCTTAAACTTCCACCACCAAAGCTTCCGAGGCTCCGTAATAGAAGATAGAACCCGAGCCATTGAGAAAGAGAGACTTTGGCAACCCCCCAAACCGAAAATCCTTATGATGAGCAGATTCAAGCTCTATTTCAAGATTGCTTTAGCCGCCATACAAGGAAGCACACCATTATCATCGATCTTGTTGCTCCTTTTAAGAATGATCTTTGTGATTCTTCGTCGGGTTATATCATCAACAAGAACAAAGAACGTATCATCCCACGCTTGAATGACTCTTCTCAAATTCCTTTTCCAATCAAGTCTCAAGCAATCCATTCCAAAAGGTGTTAAGAGAACAATTCCCAAGTAGATGACTTGATGCGCGATCTCTTAGACTAGAGCTCATGAACCCGAATACACATATACCAAGATGAGAAACTTATACCATCAAAGTAGCGATTAAGTTCGATAGACAAATAATAACCCGATGTATACTTTTCTCCCCCGATGATAGTGCATGAAGCTCAAGAACCCGACGCACGAATGCCCAAAGAGAGAATAACCGATAACATTGAAGAAGCAGTCGAATCATCGCTTATCTCTCGGATGTCAACTCGAATAAGTGATTATATCTCGAATCACCGATTAAGCACTCAAGTGAAACAAAAAAGCCCCCAATGTACATAATTCTCTCTCCCGATGATTGCAATAACATCGAAATCATCACACACATGTGTACCTCTTTTATCTTCGAAACTTTCTTACATCATTTCCCCGTAGTTGGAATAATAACACAAAAACGTTGATGAGTAAAGCTTGAGTTTCTCTCGGTCATGACATTCGCCTTCCCGGATATCTTCAATCACTTAGAAGAATTAATTTCATCAAGTTTACTCGCTTTGTGTTTAAATGTGTGTCTCCTTCCCCTTCTGGTTTTGACACTTTAATCAAAGACATATATAAGCCCAAATACTTGAAATCTTTTTAGAAGACCACATTTAATCTTTGTGAGAATCAACTTGTTTGAAGTAGAATGTGAGCAAGTCTAATTGGGGATTAAATCGGCTTTTCACTCTCCCTAATTAGTGCTCTCCCTAAACCGACAATCTTTTAATAAATGACCGAATAAGAAGAAGTCTTTTGATAATCAAATGCAACTCGCCTTTAGTCTTCTAACATACGAGAAAATGTAGAACCGATCAGACTCAACCTTCTTCAAGATTGTTTAGTTGGGGATCGAAGTTAACATCTTCTTCTCACCAAATGCATTCCGTTAACTTATATATAGCAAATCCCTTAACTCAAATCACTCACAATCAAACAAGAACAAAGATGTTCATCAAGGAAATCACCCAGCAGCAGGAAGCACTTTGTCATTTAATCATATCAGCCCGTGTGAAGATGTCAACCAACGGCTATTAGACGAAAACTCCATGTGAAGATGACCCGATAAGAAGAAGCTCGGTTCTTACATGAGTTTGGAGCCGTTTGACCATTTATTCTCAGATATTAAACAACATGCAGAATTATCATACTTCTTCTCCCCCTCAAGAATTGCACACGGAAATGCCATTCTTGATTAAGCAAGTGAATATCTTCATAATATAGTCTATTTACACTTCTCCCCCGCAAAATTTGCATATGATGTCGCCATCGCCATTATAACTGAGCAAGTGGAATAAGATTACTAGCAACAATAACTCGGTTCACTTGATGAATTAGCGCGCATGGAAAAAGCATGAAGCATGTTGATGAGAATGGTCATATTAAGAAGATTTCCCTTCTTCAGAAGATAAAGCGCACTGACACGTACACTTTTATTTTCTTTGAGGTACGAGGCTTGAACTGTTGTGTTCAAACATCATTAATCTCTCTCTTTTCCGCTACTCTTGGCAAACTTGTAATCAACCCCATTATCATTCAGTAGGCTCTTTGTAGTGATAGCTGATGGAGAAAACCCAATATGATGAATTTGACCCTGAAGTAAACTAACCCGAACTCGTGACTTAAACTTGCACATATGTAACAAAGAGCGGTGCCGAGACTTCATCCTCTATTGAATCTCTAAGTACTCTATACTCTTCAACCAACCAACCATCAAGTATTAGACGTACATCACCTCTTGAAAATCCACAATTTAATGTGACACTGAGCACTACAACGTAACTCCTTAAAGTGATAGTTATTTTGAGGTGATAAGAGCCCAATTCCCCCAATTGGTAAAAGAAAAGGAAAAACTCACCCAACAATAACTAGATTTCCAAGTCTTCATTTTTGATAATAAGCTCGAACAAGGATCTTGAAGAATCTTCATCCAACCATCCGCGATACCTTCAGATACTAAGTACACTCGCCCGTGATATTTCACTTCAACCTCAAATAAATAATAGTGAATTAACCCTGTTGTCACATCTTCTGGTTAAAAGCTCACATCTAGCCTCCTTTGAAGTTTTAAGTGAACTATGATAATGGTTTTCATCCCGACCATGGTTAAAAGCACATAACCCCGTAAAACCATATAATAACCAAACTGCCATGACGAATATCCCAACACACATCCAATTCATGAAGTACCCCCTTTTATCCCTTCTTCGAAGCAGAAATCGTAGCACCAACATCAGATAATATCCCGAAATACGCTTTCCTTTCTCCAGGATGGTTCCATCATCACGGGATTTTACAATTCAATGGTTTAAACCAAGAAATAGTTTCTTTCGCGGGATTTTACAAAACCAAGAATAAACCGTGAGATCGAGCCATAAATGCACTTTACTTACGTCGAGATAATTCCATTGTAACGAGATTTTACAAGTCTATGATTTAAACCGAGAAATAGATTCTTTCGCGGGATTTTACAAAATCAAGACAAAACCATAAACAATGTCAGCTTGAAGGTGTTATGACAACCTTGGTTTCGGTTAATATTTGTTTTTAGGGGAACATGCAGCGGTTCATCAACGGTTCATTATCCAACATCAACAATATCATCAACAATTCTTTACCCATATATAGACAACTTCACAAACCATACTAAGTCGAGTAGTATATACTACTTTTCCCTGGAGGTTAACCGTAAAACATCAAAGTACACGTTTTTCCCCCATGATGGTTTCGAACTTTCGGAAGCATCATTAACGTGTATGATCATTTGCACGAGAAGTTCTTGTCATAAGCAAACATCTTGAAAAGTCATGACAGACGTAGAAGATTCTTGAAAGATTTTGCTTAGACTGTGAAGTATCATTGACATTCAGTGGCATCGAATATTCTATGGGAATTGCTGATCACATCAAAACCATTCAATCCATTGGTAAACACATCATTCACGTATTCTGACGGCTATTGTAGTGACCACATGGAGAAGTAAACCCGATATATTAAACTTGAACATGACGTAAAATTCCTCAGATTTGTTACTTAAGCTTGTACTAATCCTTGCGAAAAAGAAACGGTGTACCCAATGTACAAAACCTCTTGACGTATCCTCAACTACATGAGACACCAAAGTGATAGTTACGTTGTGGGTTAAGCGATAAATAATCACAACCGTAACTAAATAGCCAAGTCTTTATCACACTCAATAAACGCCCAAACAAGTCATCTTCGCGGAAGGGTAGAAAGAAAGAAAACGAAACAAGTAAACACCCCCGGAAATACTCACTTCAAATCCAAATAAGAAATACCGAAAAAACAACCCCGTAGTCAACTTTGTTCAACCATCAATTCAAGCCGTAACATAGTATCTTTCGTGACAATGTGTAAACCAAGGTATCAAACCGCCTAACACAACGAATCTCATCAACACATCTCATCATCATCTCATTTCTTCAACAAGTCACACAAAGTCCAAATCTCATATAATCTCGATTATGAAAAGCCCATCAGTCCACATTATTCCAATTAAAACCGTTTAAACTGTTACTCCAAAACCAAATCAATAATATCAGACAAGAACCTTGAACAACATTAAAGATCAACTAATAACTCAAGCCGTGACAATATCCCCGTGAAATTTGTAACCAAAATACCAATCAATTTACCAATATATAAAATATTGTAAGAAAAGTTTGGTTAACAAAGTTCACATATCCAATTATATCAAAAACATTCTCGATAAAGTCACGTCTATCTCATCACAACGATTTAAGATTCAGCCCATATAAAATCCATTCGTATCCTGCAGCCCATCACATATTGTAGCCCATAGTCCATATATGAAAACTGATCCAACCCATCATATGAAAAAGAAAAACAAACCCGATCCAGCTACAACTTATAACCGAGTATTAAAAGTGAGAGACCCTAATTATTCTCACATTTATCCTAACCCTAATCACTTCTCAAAAAATATCCGCCTCCATGTTCTGTCTCCAAAACGCTCCAACAAATCCCATCCAAGTCTCATCTCCATCTTATGCACGCAAGTATTACTCACCACAGGGATAGTTAGAGATTGTTATCAACACCACAGGGATGGTGTGATGTCGTAGATGCCACAGGGATGGTTGGAGAATAGGACATGGCTTCAAGATCTCTTAACGAGGTCACAGGTAGGTGATGTTCTTTTTGTTTGAGTCATGAACGAAACTAAGAAAGAGACTAACAAACCTGTTAGGTTTCTTCTTTTTCATGTTCGGATAGTGATCAAAATCAGTGTATGATAAAATTTCGAGAGATACTCTTAAGTGGTTTTTATTTTATTTATTGATTTACAGTTCCACGAAACGAGTTGATGAAACAGATTTGTGTCTTATCATATGACTTATATTGATGATGATTCATTTTACTTTGTGGTTTGATCATTGAAGATCTTGAAATACTCTTGAATACCACGAAAGTAATGAAGCTGAAATCACAGTCTTCATTATGTTTGAGTCTTGATAGAGTAGATGAGATGGTTTGGATCTATACTCTTTTTCAATGTTGAGTCTTTTTGTTTCTTTGTTAAGTCTTGGACTAATTGTGATTGTAAAGATCTGAGGTCAATGAGTTATGTGTTAACAACTCGCATAGCAAAAGTGAACAACTCGCATAGAAAAAGTGACAACTCGCTTTTGACTTTAGTTAACAACGCGCTCCAGATACTTTTAACAACTCGCTTCAGAACCAACTCGCATAAGTAACATTGAACCAACCCGCAACTGTAACAACTCGCTCAAAAGCAAGCTACAACTCGCATAAACCAGATACATTGAATCAGGACATTTATTCTAACAACTCGCATCCAAGAGTTTCAGCTTTAAACCCAGAAAAACACTTCAAAAAGCCCATTTTGACCATATATATTAGACCCATATTGACCAATAACATTCACGGAAATGGAACAAAAAGTCACTAAAATGATACGAGTTGTATACATCTGTTCGGACAAGATTACACATAAGAGACATATGCAACAATATAAAAGCACAAGACTTTTGTGACCAAAAAGATACATATGGGTGTTTAAAAGCTGTTACTAATAAAGGTTAGGAAAAACATTTTCCAGATTCAAAAAGATTAGGTAAAAACAGCTACAAAACACTGTACGAACCACACAAATCAATAAACACAAACAACTTTGGCTCTGGTACCAATTGTAGGATCGTGTATTTATGTTGTTTAGATGATTCGGGTGGTCTAGGATTATGATGATACAAGAAAGCCATTGTTGGATAGATGAAGAGGAAGAGAGTAGAGATGATGTTCTTGAAAGAGAGTTGTAATACAACAAATGCAAGGTTAGATTCCAAGAAGCAACACCCTTCCCTTAGTGGGAAGGGTATTTATAGTTACAAACTAGATGCCTTCCTGACGGGCTATGGATCAGGCATACAGTGGGTAAAGACCCTTCCTTCCTCCACGGTGTTACACTAAACTAATCTACGCTACTAATTAACTAATTAACTACTAAACAACGTAAATAACTACAAGTCTACGAGCTAACATATGTTAGACCATAATTGGGGTGACCGACACTTTCATATGGAAGTTCCAATTCCTAACATTTTACATATAGTGAGTGATTTGAAATATAAGATGAGTGTCTTATCTCATATGCTGATACTATTGCAAGAGTTATAGTATGAAGATGTCGTCCTACCTTGCATGAGGTATTAGAAATCAACGACATACTGACAGTCATCTTTACAGTTTCTAAAAGTGTAAAGTATTCTCATTCATTAATGTGTAATGCAACAATGCTCTATGTTGAGCACATCTAGTTAACAGATTTATCATAAATGATAAACTCCTACTACAACTAGTATAAATAATCCTCTAGCATCATTTGTACTTATACAACACTATGCTTTATAATTTATAAACATCTATATTAATAATAATCTAAACTCTCTCAATTAGATATTGTTGTTGTCAGCTCATTTTGTTCTTATACAAATGCAACAACTAGTCTTATACACAATATAATATATACATGATGAATCCTTAGTTAAAACAACATAAGGTTTTCATCCATGTAATAAATTACTCCAAGTGAAATATATCATTTAAGACTTGCTCGAATGATATATTGCATTTGTGTCAGACTTAATTTACCGCATTTGTTTATTCCATATAAACATCTATTTCAAGGTTATTTGTTTTATTCCCTAAATTCCAAGTGAAGTTTCATTCCAAGCTTAAGGATCAATATCTAGCTTAAATAGAATGATTTTTTCAACATATAAATTTTAAGGATAAACACAATGCTCCCACTCAATGTCAGATATACCCAAGAGTTATCTTAATTCAACCAGAATCATATTGTAATTAAATTCAAGATCTCAGCTCTTAGATGCATGATTCAATCCAAACTTGGATTGCATAAATATTGTATACTACATAAAGATTATATAGATTCATAACCTTTTTGATTAAACACCGTCCTCGCAAAAGGTAATCATAAACAAAGAGTTACAAAATCTAATTGTCATATTCAACATAGAAATCACATGTATGACAATAAAATATCTTCATATAATTAATGCATGTATTATATAAAAAAAAATTAATCACAGTCAATTGCTTAAGTATGATTAAAAACTTCTTATTAAATGCCAAACATTAATATGTATACAATTTTGTCCTTGTGAATCTTTCTTCAAAAGAAACTCATTCCAACCTCATAGATTAACTGTTAGGCGAAATAACAATTAATCACAAAACTTGATTTGCCTTTTAAGGAATGCATCTTGTCATTCATAGTTCTAAAACATTTATCGATTCAAGATGTGATAATGTATTTTAGTAGTTAGGCGATTTACAATAATCTCTAACTTATATCCTCAAGCATTGATATTAAAAATATCACTTGGTGATGAGGCATCCTTATGGATTTATGAATGAGAGTAATCATTATACTTCAGTTAATATTTTCATGTTTATCCTTAGTATGACATTAATAAGTAAATTTTGGAAGGTTAAGTATTTTTTTCTCAAAAAACTTTGAGATATGTATATACTCTCACTTACTTTTGTAAGTAGAGACAATTCTCTAAATACTAAGTATTTAAGAAACAATAAATTGTTCTTTATGGAGAACCACAAAATACATTTTAAGTCCTCATATCAAGATTTGTTAATAAAATGCTTCATAAGATTTTAACAAACTCCGAACTCAAATCAAGACATAATGGAATTCCTTCCAACAACTCAAATTAGGGTTTATAGAAAAACTCTAATTTAGTATCACTCTTTAACCAAAAGTTCTAGCAATAGTTTTGTGTTTCATCAAGCTAGGAAGAATACCAAAACTACAATATTCAATCTAGGAAGTGTAGCATAATCAAAAATCCAAAAGGGTTTATGATTCAATTGGTTTAGTGGTAAACCTCAAATCCCTAATGAATTAGGGTTTTCGGTTATGGGTTGTCTTGAATACCTTCTAGGTTTGAACTATATTGAGTGTATCCATGACACACGCAATTTCTAACCTTGATATGATTTGGAGGTAGAGCAATTAAAACTATCATGAAACAAACAATATTAATAAGGTTTGATCCAACACATTAGACATACCATAATGAAGTGGTATCCTATGAGTTATTAAAATTGTGAAACTATATCAGAATTCTATAGATAACTTAATTCTCTTTGGACCAAATACTTGTCAATTGGGTCAAGCCAAATTGCATATAAAGTATTTACGAACCAAGTGCATGCAATAACGTATATTCATTGAACAATACAAGAACCTTATGTTCACGTGTTCACAAGAAGACAAAACTGTTCAAGGATTATATGTTCATGTGTTAACAAGAAAACAGAACATTTCAATAATACATTATCAGTCTTTGAATAATTCAAAGCCTCATGTTTATGTGTTAACGAGAAGACATAACACATTTACTATATGTACTTTATGTTATAAGTCATTGATAAATTCAAGGACTTTGTAATTATGTCTTAACATGTAAGCATAAGTATACTAACAAAAGTAATCATGAACGCAAACTATTGAGTTCTATAGTAATTTCAAGTTAATTTTATACTTCAGAATTATGATCATTATCATATAACCATAATTATGTTGACTAAAACATTTAGTCTAATGTTGAAGTATCTATACACAATATCATGACATTTGAATGTAATAGGGCAACAAACAACTAGCGTGTTCAAGTCCTAGTAGAATCATTATTAGAATGTAGTAGGGCAATAAACATCTCATGTGTTTAAGTCCTTGATAAGGTTTTAAAATGTACCTTTTTGAGGGGTCGTTTAAGCCCTTATTTGATCACTTTTGTATCCGTTATTACTTAATATCGTTCCTTTTCACTTTTTAGGTATCTTGAAGGCAAAATGCTGGAATGACACTTATTCGGACGAAAAGGCGCGAATATATGAAGAAAATGGCCAAAGTCAATAATCGAGACACTCAGTTGCTAAACCGAAGGGACGGCGTCGGTGTTATCTGCGGCGCCGTCGGACAACTTTGTGACGGCTTAGTAGCCAAATTGCTTATTTACAAGTGACGGCTTCAGTTTTAAAAGAGTAGGTCGTCGCAACTCGACGGCCTAGATTTGATCCCCAAACGACGCCGAGATCAAGGGACGGCGTCACAAGCATAAGGTGACGTCGTCGCAAGACTAACGTGGCCAAGACGAAACCCTAATGACGGCGACTTGGCGGCATCACAAGTCAAAGGTGACGCGTCGTCGCTTATGTAATCTTATATATAGAATCCGAATTTTTAGTTTTCGGTGTAGTCTTTTGGAGTAAAAACCTAAACCGAACCAAGGTCGTCTTGTACAGATATTTAGGGTTCTATACCTATCTTACATCAAGATAAGTGTTTTACTTCATTAATTCAATTATGTCTTCAATTACTTGTGTGTATGCTTGCATGTTTCCCATGTCCGGCTAATTTACTTGTATGTTTGCTTAGGGAATATGAAACTTAATTATTGAATATTGATTGGTTGTCTCTTATCTTAATTGTTAATGATCTAGTATTGCGATAGGTCATCCGTTGTGTAGTTAATGCTTGATTAATCTTTGTTGAACCTTAGCTTATAGTACCTAGAGTCATTATAGGCTAAACCATCCGAAGAGTACCATAGAGTTAAGTTTATAAATCCTAGAGATTTTGTAGGCATTAACATTTGGTAGTTTCAAAGAGTTAGGGATAAACGCATACCCTACGACCTTAGACACACAACGCGATTAAGAATAAGGATGTGACAATTCAACCATCAATAGGAGATAGTTAAGGAGTAATAAAACCTAAGTAAACACGTCTTTAAATCATCATACGAGCACACAATAATTAGACATAGACTACATACACTAAAAACATAAAAGATAAAAATAATCTTCCTCAACCCCAACCTTAGCGTAGTAACTTCTCACTAGCATTCCTATTCCCCAGAGAACGATATCAATTCCGTGGCTTACCCTAATACTACACTACAACGATTAGGTTCATCGCCTAGGTGTTGAAAAACTTGCTCGACGAAAGGAAGTTCCTTTGACCCCGAACGACGGCGTGTAGCGTTATCAAGTTTTTAGGCGCGGCGGGAATAGAATAGCTAGTTAGAGTCCACATCGCTTAGGTTTCTTTGCTTGATTCCTAGCAAGTAAAACTATTTCCATTTTAGCTTTCTCATAGTCTATCCCCTCTTCGTGACCTTTGTTCGTAACCCCATCACTTTTCATCATGGAAGGTGATAACCAACCACCACTCAACAACCCACCACCAAATAAATCACTTTCACTCAAAACCCAAACTAATGACCAACACAACCGCCAAGCCGTTATGTGAGTAGAAACACCGACCTTCAAGATTTGCGAAGGTATTCGATAGTACAATTAGGGAAGTCATGAGAAAGTGGTCGGCCCTCGTAGTTGGCTCCATGATCACAGAATTCTAAGATGGCTTAGTAAATAAAAATGTGAATGAGAAGGATAGTGCTTATTTTAATCTTTACCCCACTAAGGAAGAGGTTGCCTACCATCAATACATAATCAATAATCCCGATCACCCATCATTAGGATATGTCCAAAGATTAGAGAGAAAATCCTTGAACCTCAAAATTCCTTGTATGATCGGATATAGGAATGTCGAACATGCTTACATAGATACGGAATCTCCCATTAATGTGATGTCATCTGCTGTTTACAATGACATTATGAATGAGCGATTTAAGATTAGGAGAGACCCTAAGTATCCAGGTGGAGTTTGCAACTTTGTGGGAAGAGTCAAGGATGTACACGTCTTTATAGGAAATTTCACCTACCTAGTTGATTTTGTAGTCCTAGAAGACATTGGGTGTGTCATTGACTATAGCTTATCCCAAGTGGTGCTAGGAAAACCGTTTGTTGAAACATCTAAAATGAGCCATAACAAGTATGATGGAATGGTTAGGTTTAAGGAAGGAAATGATGAGATCACTTATAGGATGCCTTGGAAGACGAATGAATATGGCCATCTATCCCTTTTTGAACGAGACAACATTAGAGCTTTTGAGGACAAAAGCAAGGACGATGTTGAAAAAGGTTTTAAATTCATGTGGGAAAGAAGGAGGCTTTATTATAAGGATTGCTTGACCCTAGGGCCTAGGTATAGAGTCAATGAAAATTTTATCAACATGATAGAATTCTCATTGAGGATGCAAAACGAGATAACGTAGGGGCACGACTTCGAGTCTAGCTACAAGACTCATAAATAAAGAAAAGCGCTTCGTGGGAGGCAACCCATGCTTAATTGTTTGCTTGTTTGTGTCATATATCTTTTATTGATTGTTTATTCTCATGTTTAAATTTGTAAAAATGCTTTATTTTGTTTTAACCTCGTCTTAATTACATATAAAGGTATTTTACATAAGGGATAAGTGTAGGGAGGATTACACATGTTTTCAAAAGAAACGTAAACATGAGAATTTCAATTAATTAAAAGATATACATGTGTTTTGTTCGAGTTAAATGCTTGTATCGAGTCATAATGGATGTTTTGCAGAAATTTTTCCGATTCTAAAGATGTAAATTTTCCGAATTTTTCCGAAAATTGCAGACAGCTTTTGTCGGATAACTGACGGCGTCAGATCGCAACTGACGGCGCGTGGAAGGAGCAAAACAACTGATTACTTTTTCTCATTTTCGAGCTACTTATAATTTTTGGAATTTTCCGGTCTTAATTTTCCGAAATTGCAAACATCCATTCCACAAGCATTATATCCTAGTTTAGTAGAGTCCTATATATATATTACCGCCGATTTTACGCGAAGGTTTCGTTTGTTTTCTTCAAGTGTGCGAGGTTTAATTTACCAAGAAGAAGATACATAAGATGAGAAGGAGCTTTTCACGCAAACGTTCTTCTTGAAGAAAGATGTAACCACCACTTTACACGGATCCTACCGAGCTAATCGGGGAGTACTAGTTTCTTTCATCTTTATTACCTTCCATTATCATAACTTTGATACTTTCGGGAACATTGGGGACAATGTTCAATTTAAGTGTAGGGAGGAAAATAAAGCGGAACTTTGAAACTATGCTTATCCTTGATTATTTGCTTTGTCCAATGGCATTTGTGTAATAAACCATGAGAAAATGTCGGTTAGGGTAACTTTGGCACCAAATATAAAATTTTTCATAACATATAGGAGTGGGCCATTAGTCTTTATAAAGAGTCTCATGGATACGAAGTTATATGACTAGCACAAAAACCCTTTACCACTTAAATTCCACCCAACATGTGAGGATCGCCCTTAGATTAGTAGGAATTAAAGCATTCATCTTTAATGCTTAGTGTCTGAACCGGTAGTATAATAGATTCTAGAACTTGTTTTGTGATGCATCCCGAGATCGCTAGTAAGACTACACTTGTGTAGTTAGGAATAACTAAATGATAAAAGGCATTAGGATAACCGTTTTTTGATACCCGTAATATAATTACTTCTTCCACATCGGGTGAGTTATTCCCCCACACCTTTGCGTTGTACTCATCTTTAGTACACGATACCCCTAGTTAACCCCTAGAACCTATCCTTTTTGCGGTTCTCGGGATGTTTCGGTTTCCCGAAATATCAATGAAGAGCATTGTTTACACCCCACCCCCAAATGTACACCCAAATCGCCTTAGCCTACCTTGTATGCACTCACTTTTAGTGCATTATTGTTATCACACTAAACCCTTAGTTCAATTATCTAGTTGCTTGCATACGTTGCTAAGTCGAGTCATATCCTTTGTACACAGTTTTGGGATGATTGGGACAATTGGGAAAAGTTAAATTTTATGAAATGACGGGAAGGGAACGTTAAATTCAAATTCCCTTTATTTGCGTAATAATGTACTCCAAGTGTTTTGATCTTTTCAATTCGGGTCAAATTAGTGTTAGAGTAATAAAAACTCAAGTGTAGGGATGTGCCTATAAATCCCTATCATTTTGATGTTACCGTAAAGGATAGTAGAGTAAAAGTGTATGAAAAAAAAAATACGGACTACCATCCTACATCTATCTTTAATTTATGTTTGTTTGTTTCAGTTATCTAGATTCTAGAGTGCCGAGTCTTGGCTTAGCAACGCCATTCTTCGCATGCTTATGACATAAAGATTTTTGACTTGCCACCACTAAATAGCCTATCCCACCAAACCCTTTGTTTCCCTACCGTAAGCCTAACATTACAACCCTTTAAAAGACCTCTTTGATAGTCTTTCCTAGGTGCTTACGCCAAAGCGATGGAGGTTTGATCTAGTCTCAAGCCTATGGTAATCTATGTACTAGGACCGGTTAATGAGTGTTTATCTTCCATTTCCATCTTGTTATATTTCATATACACCGAGAGATGTGAGTATCCAAACACCCCATGTGAGGTGCTAGTATGTAATTTCCATGCTTGTTATGACTTCTGGGGCTCATATGTGTTGTGGATTGTTCTAAACCAATGCTTCATGACCCCTAACTTATAAATTAATTGGCTAAAGCACATTTGCTTGAGGACAAGCAAATACCAAGTGTAGGGATATTTGATAAGGTTTTAAAATGTACCTTTTGAGGGTCGTTTAAGCCCTTATTTGATCACTTTTGTATCCGTTATTACTTAATATCATTCCTTTTCACTTTTAGGTATCTTGAAGGCAAAATGCTGGAATGACACTTATTCGGACGAAAAGGCGAATATATGAAGAAAATGGCCAAAGTCAAGAATCGAGACACTCAGTGCTAAATCGAAGGGACGGCGTCAGTGTTATCCGTGACGCCGTCGGACAACTTTTAATGACTACCAAGAGCCAAATTGCTTATTTACAAGTGACGGCCTCAGTTTTAAAAGAGTAGGTCGTCGTAACTCATACGGCCTATGTAGGACCTTAAATCTATCAACCTTATCACAAACCCAACACGTATATCACGTTATGCGTAGAACACGTTAAACAAGCTACGCGTATATCACGTTAAACACAAACACAAAATAAGCGTGAATAAGAAGGAAAGATTAAGAGAAAGATGGTGACTTGATGATGATATAAGTTATGCATATGTATGAGTAGAGAGATGAAAACAAGAGATGTTATATTGCTCCAAAGAAAACACACACACACACACTTTCAAGCACACCCCTCAAATGAGACTTTGAGGGGTATTTATAGTATAAGCAACTAGATGCCCTAAAAGGCTTTCCATGGGCTCGTTTGGGCTTGGGCTGGATTACACCATACATAAGGCTAGCTTAACTAAACTAATACCCAATTAGGCTAGCTTAACTAAAATCTAACACACGATATAAAGTTCCTAAATGTGAATGACCATCACTTCTAATAAAAACTATTAAGGCTAACAATCTCCCCCTAAGGGGTGGTCATTCAAAAGATGCTCCACTTGATTAGGTCTTTACTTTTCTCGAGCTAGAACTTTGTGTGTAGATATAGAATAGTCTTAATTCTTTGTTCCTTCATGCTTTGTGATCAGTTGATGTGGTATAGAGCTATTTGTCAACTTCGTTGGTTAGGTGTCTCCACGTCGTTCTCCACTATGCTCACACTTCTATTTGTCTTTTGGTTACCAATGATGTAGTTCTCGAGTCTTTAAACTTTGTAGATTCTTTGACATTGACGAAGAATCATCTTAAACTTTGGGTTGCCTTTGATTTTGATGAGAACTTTTCATGTGTTGTTGGTATGAGCATGTGGAAAATCTGCACGATCAATCCGCTCCGGAGCTTCCATAAGAAGAAAACATAAAAACAGGTTAGTAATAAGTCGATTCCGCACTTACAAGTTTGAATTTCGAGGGTGTTAACAACATATTGTGAAAACACATCTCTAATTCTTACAAAGGCCGCTCTCGAACCTGGAGCCCCAAGTGAGATAACGCGATGTACCAAGTACATCTACAATTCGATGAGTCAAGTACACCAAGCATCACTCCACGATCGTAGACCGTTTGAGACACACTAAGCGTAATCCACGGGATTTACCGAAGTGACCAAATTGTCGTGGCTGCTTGATGTTGACCTTGGCGAGTTTCCATTCAATCATCAAGATCAAAGATATGAAACTTCTCATAAATGTTATGGCGATTGCTAAGATCTGCGTGAGACTCTAGAATATATCACTTGTGCCCTTATAGATGAACATCAAGCGATGTCATGTCAAGTGTTCCTATGAGATCTTTGATGAATCTCGTGGCTCTAGACTCAATTAGTGCATTTGGTTTTCCCGACGGAGACTAGGAGAGGTCTCCTTCTTCTATATCAACGATCTCTAAGAGAAAGTCGATAGATTATGTAGGTTCCCAGTGAGAATGAAACAAATCCTTTTAAGAGGAATTGAGTGGCTAGGAGGTTTAGTGCGGTCACACCGGGTCCATGACGTCTTTGTCTTCAATACCAGTGTCATCTAGTGACAACCAAGAGCAAATGAATTAAACCCGTTTCGCCTAAGGTTGATTATGGAGGGCTATTTCTTTTCACCCTTTCTTTTACTATTCTTTTAATTCTTCAACCCTTCTTTCTCCTTTCCACTTTACTCCTTTTTTTCAATCATTCCTAAGGACTTCTAATACTAACTATTTGTGATGTCCTTGGGTAGATCCCTCCGGCTCTGGCGGATCATAGGACGAATTTCTTATCCTTAGTCACCTTATAACTCCATGACCGTCCTATTGTTGCCATAAAACCATTTTCTTGAAAATCTCTCGAGTGTTTATGATAGAAAACATGTTTGAAACACTCCGTGAGTTTTATATTTTCATAAACACTCCCCTTCACATGTGCTTATAAGTTTTGACAGTAATCGCATAGAGGGTGAGTTCGCAATTTTTAATTGATCGACTTTAAATGAACTAGACCGATTCGAGACACGCTTACATCACTAGAGAACTAGCTTGAAATTATTACCCGTCCCGGTCAAGTCCATAGAAAGTTTCTCGAGATGGTACATTTACCGACTTTGATTCCTCGTCAATTCAATGGTTACGATCGAGTTGAGCTCTTTTGAGAATCAAACAACGATCATTAAACTTTTTGATCACATTTTAATCACGTCTCCTCCCCCTCAAAAATAGCATATTCATGATATTTTTTATATCAACAGATTAAACAACATTTTAGAATCTTTTGGGGAGACAAACAGATTTGATTTAAGCATGAATTTGGAACATTTTAGTTTTATACTCCCCTTTAATAAAGCATAATCAATTAAAGGGTTTTAGAGGAGTTATCTTGAGCACAAAATATTTTGAAAGATTTTGAAAATCTTTTGAACAATCTTGAAAAGGTGCTCAAGATGATGATGATTCTCACCGGTTTTAAATGTAGTGCACTGAAGCGTACACTTGATTTTTCTTTAAAAACACGAGTTTTGATTTGAAAGTAGTCAAAAGTCATCATTTTAGTCCGGGTTTCGTACTGAAGTATACGAAAGCCATATTTGAAGAAATTTCTAGAGACGACATGTTTTAGAAAACATTAAAGAACTCTCGCTCAAGCAGTTGTACATGCCCGTATCATTGTTGAATGACATTTCTAGAAACGTACAGAATCTCGATTATACAAGAGACATGTCGTGAGAAGAATATTTTGTATTTTTGATTTTTAATGTTTTTGTATTTTTGAAAGTTTTATATTTTATATTTTGCTTTTGTTGGTTTTTCAAATTTTGTATTTTGTTTTTCAAAATATTTCCAAATAAGCTTTTGAAAATCATTTTCAAGAAGATTCGAGAAGACGTTCTAACTCCTCGGGGGTTAGGCTTCAGATTCCAATTCGTCGAACTAAATCGTCAAACCTTTCTTTTGGAAGGGCTTTAGTAAATATATTGGCGAGTTGGTAACTGTCTTCACGAAAAATAATTCAACAAAGGCCTTCTTCCACATGTTCTTTTATGAAGTGATAGCGGACTCGATATGCTTAGTCTTTGAGTGATGAACAGATTGCATGATATGGCTATGGCACTTTTCGAGTCACAATACATAGGTATTTTATCGAAAGTAAAGCCATAATCTATGAGTTGTGTTCTCATCCATAGAACTTGAGCACAACACGCAGATAGAGACACATACTCGGCTTCAACGGTTGAAAGTGCAAGGCAATCTTGTTTCTTTGAAGACCGACTTACTAACTTTTCACCCAAAATTATGCGCCTCGATGTACTTTTGTCAGAATTAGGTCACCCGCGTGGTCCGTGATCCGAAAAGGCGATTAGATCAATCCGATTCTTCGGATACCAAAGACCCTTGTGAATGGATGTCTTCGACACCGAAGATCCTTTTAACCTCTTTGAGGTGCGCTCGGTAGGCTTAGCACGAAACCTTGCTAATAAGCAAACAACAAAATGAATATCGGGTCGACTAGCGATAAGGTACATGAGAGAACCAATCATGCTCGATATTTCTTCTGATCAATAGGTTTCCCAAACAAATCACTCCAATTTTTGGTGATGTTACCATTGGTGTTCCGACAGTGTCACAATTATCCATACCATGATTTTTCAAAATCTCAGTTGTATATTTCGCTTGATTAATAAAAATTCCACGTGGGGATTGATGTATTGTAAACCAAGAAAAACTTTAGTTCCCCATCATGGACATTTCAAATTTGCTTTTCATGAGATTTTCAAAATGTTTTGAAAGATTCGGATTAGTGGACCCAAAATGATGTCGCCCACGTAATCGAACAATCAAAATGTCGTTTTGCATTTTGTGTAAACAAGGTAGGATCGACTTCCTTTGGTGAAATTGTTTAGAATAAGGAAAGAAGATGTTCGTCATACCACGCCTCGAGCTTGCTTTAAACCATAGATTGCCTTTTTGAGTTTGTAGACGAGTCGGATGTTCCATGTCTATGAAGCCTTACGGTTGACTCACGTATACTTCTTCTTTTAGAGTTCCATTCAAGAACGCGGTCTTAATGTCCATCGATAAACCGTGATGTTTTGTGAAATGCATAGGCTAAGAAAATCTGATCGCCTCAAGTCTAGCTACCGCCAATGACTCTTCAAAGTCTATTCCTTCTTCCTGTCTCGTATCCTTTGGCCACAAGACAAGCTTTGTTGCGAATTGCGGTCATCTCTTCATCCCTTTTGTTCTTCCATAACCATTTGAGATCAATGACTCGAGTGTCAATTGGTCTTGGAACCATATCCCAAGAGTCATGTAGACGGTATTGGAGAAGTTCCTCCCGCATCGCTTCTATCCATGCGGGTTCGCCATTGCCTCGCGAATGTTCTTTGGCTCTATATTGCTAATTGAGCAAAGGTAAATGCATAAGTCGCAATCGGTGGCAAGTTAGCGCTCTTCCGAATCGGCCTTGAAGGTTCATCAATAACTTGTTCAATTGGGTGGTATTTTGTCCACTTGAGTAGAAGGATACCGTAGATTATCGAAAGTAGTTTGACGGTTCTCGTAAGCTTGAAGATGATTCACGATTCATGTGAACGGGTTTTCAAATAAGTCTTCATCTAACGTTGCATCGCTCGGTTTTGAGTAGGTTCTTCTTGAAATGATATGTTTTGAATTTGCTCATCAACTGCTGGTAAAACTGTTTGAAGAATTAGAGTTGCTGGAGTAGATGTAGATGAAGTTGATGGAGTTGGTGCATTGGTTTCGACCATTGTAGATGCATCTTCTGTTGGTTGTGGTAGGTGATGTTGAGCGGGTGCAGCGGAATGATGGTTTAATGCATTTGTCGAAGTTCCACCATAATATTCATCGAACATTAACTCAATTCTCCCATTCTTTTTCATGAGGAGTGCCATCAAAAGTTGATGGAGCTCTTTGATGTACGAGTTCTGAACTGATGTGTTCAGAAGTCTGTAGGTTTAGCGGGTTCTAGAGCGAGTCTCTCATAAGCCATTTGTGAAAGTTCATCAAAATTCACGCTCATCGTCTCCATGATCCTCCTAGTTCTTACATTATACACCACAATGCCCTCGAGCTATCTCAATATCCAATGAAGATTCCAATATCACCTTTAGGTTTCAGCTTCCTAGATCTTCTCGCGTTTGTCGGATAGCACAAAGCGCCAAACACGAAAGTAAGAGATATCGGGTTTCTCGTTGTTAACTATTTCATATGGGGTTTTATTGAATCTTGGATGGATTAGGATCGGTTCGAGTGAAACAAGCAGTTGCAACAAGATCAACCCATAGAAATAATGGTGCACTAGAATAAATTAGCATTGTGCGAGCAGCTTCCACAAGAGTACGATTTCTTCTTTCAACTACCCCATTCTGCGTGGAGTTCTAACAAGCGATGTTTGATGAGTTATTCCAACATCTTTAAAATAACCTCTTAACTCACGATTTGTAAATTCAATGGTTGTCATTCTTACAACTCTTACAGGGAGCTTGAAGAAGTACTTGAATACGTTTCAGGAAGGTAATGATGATGCCTGGTGCTTCGTATTTTGATCTTAGGAACCTAACCCATGTATATCATGAATAATCATCGACGATAACAAGAATATACTTTTTCCCGTTAATGCTTTCAATTCTCATTGGGCCACACAAGTCCATGTGCAACATATGCAACCTTACTTCCGAACTAGGTAGATGCTCTTTTGCTTTTTCCTTGTTCGCATGATGGACTTAAGTGATCCTTGGTGTATTTGAACTTTGGAAGTCCGTTGACGATGTTGTATTTGGCCAGTTTGTTGATGGTGTCGAAATTGAGATGGGATAATCGTCTATGCCACAACCAGGACTTTGTTCCAGATGCTCGTGTCATAAGACATATTGGTGATGAAGAGGCCATTTGATATATGTCGATAGCATACAAGTTTGTATCACGATTCCCAGTTAAGAGATCAGTGCCATCCAAGTTTATAACGAAGCATGAATTTCTCCTAAAACAACCTCTAAATCGCATCACGAACGCCCCTGATCGAAAACAAATTGTGTCCCAACCCTTCGACATAGTAAACCCGAGTGATCAAATAATTTCCAAAAGGTAGATCTCCATAACCCATGATAGTTGCTACATGATCATTTCAAACGTCACGGTTCCTATGAATTTCAAACGAAATTGATCGTGACAGATTCGGTCATGTGCTTGGAGCAACCCGAGTCGATGATCCAAGACATATTTCGATAACACGCCAATAACGAAGAAGAAGATTTTGGAAACCGTTTTGATTTTGGTTCCTTTGGGTTAGAGGTAAAATCCGATCACACTCATAGAAGTTATCTATTGGTAAGACAGTTCATCACTCATTCTACCATTCGGAGTGTGAAAGTTCTACCCATGGGTTTCAAATGTCATCCCTAAAGTAAACATTATGCTCCCTATCAGTGAGTGTAAAGCCTAAGTCTCGCAACTAGTCTTCCTATTCGCTTAGCATAAGTTCTTTTGGGAACATTCTTCTTATGAGCTTAACAATCTCATTCTTAGAAACACAATCATCATGAACATTAGTTAAAGATTTCTTGCAAGTTAAACAAAGAGATTTAACATTCATTAGATTTAGCAAGTTTCATAGGTTCATTACATTCGGATGAAATGTCTTTCTTATTACAAAGCGGTAAATTCCTAGGGTGTTCTTCTACTTTCTTTTCTTTATTCAAGCGACTACTCTTAGAGGCAAGCGAGACTCTATTGTTCCTTGTATTGCTCTTAGGCTTTAGTCTCGGTGCTCTAGAGGTGCTTCCTAGTCCCAGAGAAGGTAAGGCACACTCATTAGGATTCACATTTTATCAAGAGAAGTGGTTTCGCTTTCCTAGTCTCTTTAGAGTGCTTTTCTAAACTTATGTCGTTTGTTCCATATGTTTTAGATGTGGAGGTAGACGATCGCTGGTACTCATCTTAAAAGGCCAGAGCTAAAACTTTGGTTTCTCAATAACCGCTTTTCCTTTTTCAACATTTTGTTTAGGCAAGGCGTAGATTGACTGGTTTGGATAAATCATTTTCTCATTGACTTTTGGAGGAGGCATAGAAAGTACATTTTGGTTTTAAAACGGTTTGGGAACATTTGCTTTCTCCTCGGTCAATGGTTTTGTAATCTTAGTATCCATCGCCTTTCCTTTTGACATTCCAGTTGAGCCTCAAAAGATCATTTTTCTCTTTCATGTCATTGTAGGCACGCCATACGACAGTTTGTCATACTTGCATTCCTCGCTTTTTGATCAAGTTGTTTAAAATATGAGACATTTTCTTTTCAAGTTTCTCAAGTGCTTTTTCATATTTTGAAACAATTTTGGAGGTCTCGACTGAGTCTTTCATGATCTTCCACAGAATATGTTTGTAGAATAATAGACATAATATCGGTAGTCGAACATCTTCAAAGAGAGTCATTTAAATTTTCTAAAATTTGATGTGTTCAAAGATGATCATTAGCTTGCTTTACCGTGGATTTATGGTCCTTGACAAAGTCAACTGTTTCTTTCAAAAATGCTTGTTCAAAATGAATTACCCTTGCATCGATGGCATTCAATTGAGGACAATTTGAGTTTCAAAATACTTTTATTTTCATTATCAAAACTATTAACCCGTATGTTTGTTGTAATATTGGTTTTAGTTTTAACAAAGGTCTTGAAGATCCGCAATTCTAGTTTTCACATTTTCTAAAATACTTCTCGCATCATTTGTGTTAAAAGGATTGTTTGAAGACATTTGTTCTATGTTTGAAAGAGAATTTGAGACAACAACCTGGTTTTGAAACAGATTTTAAAACAGTGTTAACTCTTTGTTTGAAACACTTGGTGTGATGGAAAACTTTGACTTTTCTTTTGATTAACAAAAGTAATTCCGTTAATTTTGTTCCATTTGTTATAATCAATTGGTTTGATTTCGGATGTTTTGTTTCATTTTTATCTACTCTCTCGAGATAGTTCTAACGTTTCAAGAGAATCACGAACAATTATGGGTCATGTAAAACATTTCCATTGTTTAACACATTCGAGGTTTCGAGATTTCTTGAGGAGCGAAGAAGGTCGTTACAAGTGCCATTCTATGATTAGTATGAAAACGCGGATTAACTTGATTAGAAAGCATCTTGATTGTTTGAGCGAAATGACCCGCTTTAAGAAGCAAATTTTCCGAGTTTGGATTTTTCATTTTATCAAGAATTTCATCAAGAAGAGAATCTTCTCGCTTTGAAAAATCGATAATCAACTGCTTCTTCTCTTTTCAAGATTAGAAAACATTTCTTTTGTTTGAAATTTGGTTATATAAATCAAAAATTTCCTTGTTTAAAGATTTAATTTTCAAGTTCAAATTCACATCAAGTGTGTTATACTTGATTTGCAAAAGTTGTTCTTTAGAAACCAAATTTCGATAACCAATTTCTAATTCGATTCTTTGTTTTATGAAATTCAAAGGCTTTTATGCTCTCCTTGTAACTCTCAAGCTCGGCGGTCAATTTATCATTGCGGCCTTAACTTCGCGATTGACCGTTCTAACTTTCTCAATTTCAATGCCACGCTTATTGATTAATGATTCAAAATAAGCACGTGTTTCCTCATCGGTCTCGATTTTGTGCCACACGGTCTCCACTAGGATCCACATCCGAGTCTCGAGAGTTAGTAGTGCTACAACTCGGATTGTCCGGTATGTATCATAAGTAGGTGCTGATGTCACGAGAATGTTGTTCGTCATGAGTAAACACATCAAATATGACATTGTTATAGCATGGGTCGTTGATTGGTACCTCGAATCGTGCATTAGCGTCATAGGCAGAGGTGCGTCGTAATCGGTGTCGATTTAGTCTCCTCAAGATTTGCCATGAAGATGCAATTCGATTGATTTCCTCGAGGTCTTCCCAATGATCCATAATAGCCATGAAGTCATGTTCCTCAAGACTCAATTGAAGTCCAGATTGTTCCTTTTGTACCAACATGATAGCTTTACAAGATACACAAGATCCTTCTTTTTCGGCTTAGTTGGACAATTCCTTGCCATGTGACCCAATCCTTGACAGTTATAACACTTAACTTGATTACCCCGATTCATATTTCCATAATTCCCAACGACCGGGCCGCAACATTCCCGTTCGATTACCCATCGCTCTATTCCCAACATTCGACCCATCGATTACCACGATTCGAACCACACGATTACCCATGCGAAATCCAGTAGCATATCCTCATCGATTCCCAATAACTCCAACCATTTGTCTTTGATTACCCATGTTCACACCCGGTACGTGCAATTTTCTGTTAAGGTATTTGATGAAATCCTTTGGTTGTTGTTAGTAGGTGTGGAATAGCGACCTCAAATGCTTTACCCAAGAATGCAAATGCTTGTGACAAAGCTTCTTCCGTTCCATTTCAAGATCGATGATTCCTTGTTCTGGTAATGTTGTTGTTCGTGGAACGACTTGTTGTTATGGATTGTATTCTCGTAAGTTGTTGTTAGTGGAAGATGATGAAGCTTGTTGTTGTGTATGCAATCGAGTTTGAGTCTTTGCAATGAGTGCCAATGTATCATGATTCTTTGCTAATATTTCTTGCGACTTCATTCACTTCATTTTGGTTTTGTTTGAAAAATCGTTGAGTTGATCAAAGTTCACTTGATGTAAGTCTTTTGTTTGGTTGACAATAGTGACATATCATCTCCATTCTTCGGTAGATTGTTCAGAACTTGATGTTGCTCACGATAGTTACGGGTGTCAACTTGTTTCGATCGGCTCATTCATTAAAGTGCGAACCTTCCATAGTAGGATTCAATGGATTATCCTCGAGTAGATGCAAACTTCTCCCAAGCGATTAGCGACTTGTTCTCCGTATCTTGTTGACCAATTCGGTTCCATAACAAAGTCGTCTAACACGCTCCCACATATCGAAGCGGTTTCACAACTGCTGAGCAGCAAATATGTCTCTTGGTAAACCCGGTTGGACAATATGAATTGCCATGTCATCCGCTTCGACTTGCTTGATCCTCTTGAGTATTCCGATTCTTTTGAAGACGAAGAAATGGTGGGACAGGAGGTGTTGCATCAAGATTTCGTGGTCTTAATGTAACGAAGCATACGACTTGTCCATTGAAGATAACCACCTTTTTCCAACATAGGAGGACGGTTTCGACCGGTTGCATGAATGTCTTGTTGAGTTGCCATTGATGAAGGTATGATATGGTAAAGTTGATGTAGGATCGATTCAACGATAAAGGAGTTGTGTTTTATGAAGATTAAGCTCGGTTGTTGTAGTGAAAATTTGGTCTAGAAACTTAAAAACCTCAATAACTTCCGTTTGAAGTTTTGCTTAAAATCTTACTCGTAAACTTGAAACTTATGCGTAGGCTTTGTTTGCTTAGGCGTAAGAGTTGAATCTTAAGCGTAGAAAGTGACCTTACGCATAAAATTAATTCTTATGCGTAACAATATCCTTACGCGTGAAGATGTTAATCTTAGGCGAAAAATATTTTACTCGTAAGTAATGCTTATCGTAAAACACGGTCTTAGGCGTAAGATAGAAATCTTAGGCGTAAAAAGCAGCTTACGCCAGAAAACACGAATCGTATCTCTAACTTTCCAAGCTAGTGAGATTTCCCAAGTCAAGTGTTCCACACACTTATCCAAGTGAGGTAAGCACCGAGTAACCTTTAATGCTCAAGATTCAGAACCAAATGCTTATCGCGTAGAAGTTATGCGTGAAATAGGGTTTTGACTTTTGACCTTTACGCGTAAAAATTTCCAAATAAGCTTCAAACAATTTCGATACACGCAAAGCCTTGAAAACACTCAAATAACACGAAGTTTGGACCTTAATCACCCAAAGTGCCTTGAAAGCTTATGCGTAAGAATGAACAACGAATACACACAAGTTTAAATCGATGAAAACGCGTAAAGCTTCAAACTTTTTCTAAAAACTAGACTCTTTAACACTATAAGAACCTCAAACCATAAGAATCTTGAAGATTTTAGTGCAAAAAGTAAAGTTTTAAGCTTGACAACTTTTAATAACGTGAGCTTACTACGCGTAACACTACACACAAAAACTTCAACCAAACACTCCTAAACCATTGTTAGGCGATTGATACCAATTGTAACGACACAAACCTACTCTCAAACCGACTGAAGACATTCGTTCTCATTCTAACGCGGCGTAGCTTCAAGATCATCATAACATGGTCTCGGGTAGGTGTGATTGTAGTTGTTTGTTTTGTTTTAATTCTTAAACGAACGAAAGGAATAAAAATAACACACTTGTTATATTTTATTTCTTGATGAGTCGAATATAATTGAAGCTTCGTCTTCATAAAAGATCTATGATGATAAAGATTTAATTGAAACAATCTTTAAAAAGATTGCAAAAAAATTAAATTGAAGCTGAGATCTTGAGATGATGAATTGATTATCGTATTTGAGTCGTGATAGTTGAGGAGAGATTTGTGAGGGTCCTTTGGGTTGAGTCTAGTTAAGGTTAGGTTTTGTTTTGGTAGTCTCGGACAGATGATGGGTTAGCACCCTGAAGTCGAGAGTATGGTATGTGGTGTTTGTGGTCATGGTCTTGTTTACGCGTAACTATTTCTTCCTTTTTGCTTTTTCCTTATGCGTAGACCAAGTGGTTTAGATCTTACGCGTAAACATCATTACTTATGCGTAAACCGAGTATAGTTTATGCGTAAGCATATGCTTATGCGTAAAGACATACGCGTAATAATCCTTACGCATAACTTCACAGTTATGCGTAAATACTCTGTAGATGCTCCTTATGCGTAGAAAAAGGGTTTTGACCCTTTGACTTTTTCCGGCGAGTATTTCCGACCATGTTATTCCGTTCAGTCTTCATAAAAACCCAGAAAAGCATAAAAACTGCTTCTGTTTGACCCTTTTTGACCCTAGAAACTGTTCGGATGACCACTCAACTTCACGGTTGGTAAAAAAATGTCTAAACATTAATAATCTGTTTTGACCAGATTTTGACCAAGACAAATATTGAATCTTTGACAGAACCATATGACATTTTTTTTTACCATAAAGGACACTAACAACAATGTTAAAACTGATTACCCACAAATCGGAAAAAAAAAATTCCGACCACAAAAAATAGCACAAAAATAGTTAAAAACATGTGTAAAAACCAACATAAATCAACACAAGGTAACCATGGCTCTATACCACTTGTAGGACCTTAAATCTATCAACCTTATCACAAACCCAACACGTATATCATGTTATGCGTAGAACACGTTAAACAAGCTACGCGTATATCACGTGAAACACAAACACAAACTAAGCGTGAATAAGAAGGAAAGATTAAGAGAAAGATGGTGACTTGATGATGATATAAGTTATGCGTATGTATGAGTAGAGAGATGAAAACAAGAGATGTTATATTGCTCCAAAGAAAACACACACACACACACTTTCAAGCACACCCCTCAAATGAGACTTTGAGGGGTATTTATAGTACAAGTAACTAGATGCCCTAAAAGGCTTTCCATGGGCTCGTTTGGGCTTGGGTTGGATTACACCATACATAAGGCTAGCTTAACTAAACTAATACCCAATTAGCTTAGCCCAAATCCACGAGCCCGTTGACTATTCTAACACTATATCTAACACACGATTCCTAAATGTGAATGACCATCACTTCTAATAAAAACTATTAAGGCTAATAGCCTATATTTGATCCAGACGACGTCAGAGACTGAAGGGGACGGCGTCACAAGCATAAGGTGACGCCGTCGCAAGACTAACGTGGCCAAGACGAAACCCTAATGACGGCGACCCGGCAATCACAAATCAAAGGTGACGCCGCCGCTTATGTAATCTTATATATAGAATCAATTTTTAGTTTTCGGTGTAGTCTTTTGGAGTAAAAACCTAAACCGAACCAAGGCTGTCTTGTACAAGATTTTAGGGTTCTATACCTATCTTACATCAAGATAAGTGTTTTACTTCATTAATTCAATTATGTCTTCAATTACTTGTGTGTATGCTTGCATGTTTCCCATGTCCGCTAATTTACTTGTGTGTTTGCTTAGGAATATGAAACTTAATTATTGAATATTGGTTGGTTGTCTCTTATCTTAATTGTTAATGATCTAGTATTGCGATAGGTCATCCGTTGTGTAGTTAATGCTTGATTAATCTTTGTTGAACCTTATCTTATAGTACCTAGAGTCATTGTAGGCTAAACCATCCGAAGAGTACCTTAGAGTTAAGTTTATAAATCCTAGAGATTTTGTAGGCATTAACCTTTGGTAGTTTCAAAGAGTTAGGGAAAAACGCATTCCCTACGACCTTAGACACACAACGCGATTAAGAATAAGGACGTGACAATTCAACCATCAATAGGATATAGTTAAGGAGTAATAAAACCTAAGTAAACACATCTTTAAATCATCATACGAGCACACAATAATTAGACATAGACTACATACACCTTAGTTTAGATAATTAGACGAGTACGATGTCGGTTGAAATACCAACCCCAAATCCAAACCCCGAGATTCGTACCTTTCTATTTCCTAAAAAAACATAAAAAGATAAAAAATAATCTTCCTCAACCCCAACCTTAGCGTAGTAACTTCTCACTAGCATTCCTATTCCCCTAGAGAACGATATCAATTCCCGTGGCTTACCCTAATACTAGACTACAACGATTAGGTTCACTGCCTAGGGTGTTGAAAAACTTGCTCGACAAAAAGGAAGTTCCTTTGACCCCAAACGACGCGTGTAGCGTTATCAGTCCTAATAGAATTCTTATTTACATGTAGTAGGGCATTAAACATCTAACTTGTTTAAGTCCTAGTAGAATTATTAGTTTCCTTTACCTTGCGGTCAAGAGATACCAATAATATTATTGTTCCTTACACACACTTTGAGATTTCTCCCACTTGTCCAAGGTACAACATCATATTATGAAAAAAAACAACACATGATTGATTGTTCAAACAATATGATAATGTCATATATATCATAAGTAGTTTTAGAACTATAACCTGTAATAAGGAATTGTGGATTATTATTCTATAGATAACGTTTCAGGAAGCTACAACAGGAAGGCAACGTGTTATCTTATAAAATAAAATGCAGTTTTCCTTTAAGCAATGGTTGTTCATATTCGGAAAGTAATGGGATTATTTCAAAGCTAGTTTGAAATGATATGGGTGACTAACAAGAAATAAATCCCGTAGCTCCCATCGAAATTGACAACATTACATGAATGATATTTCGGTTATAAATGCAATCGCTCCCACCGGATTTGTCAACATTGTAAGTGTTACATTTCGATGAGAAAACATATAGCGACTTTATATATACTTTCCTATTCTCTTCAAATGCCTACGAGTAGCATGTACTTAGGTATTGAACAGGGTATATGAAGTTTTACTCATGCAGATAATGGACTAGCCATTCTTTCATTCAATTAACTTGAATCTTTAGCACGCAATTCCTCCTTTATCGTCTACATAGCCCCAAGGGTAATTAGCACTTTAGGAATAATAAGAGTCCAAGAAGATTACCTAGCAAATATGCTAGTAATTTCTTTACTCTTTGCGGTTTAAACTCACACATCGTGACAATTGCATGATGTTATTTATTTTGGTAGCTCTAAACACAATGTTTCCAGTTACACAAAATATTTTATCTTTCAATTAACTCTAGACCACAAAAGGGTAATGAAAGATCATAAATGAGTTCATTGATTTGTAATCCTATCTTAGTTTGTCAACTTAAGGAGAAAAGATAGGTATAAGTCTCACTCTTCTTACTAGGAAAAGAGACTAAGTTTGTCTTTCAAAGAAAAATAACTTTGTTTACGAATTATGTTGCAATAACATAATTAATTAGAACATAAAAAGTTCAATTCTAGTATTTTCGATAATTATATTCTTACAAGAATTAACTACCCAATTAATTACTAATAAGACTAAGATCCATCTTGCAACACCACTTAATTACCATAGGTCTGACCAGTGCATAAAAAAATAGGACAAGAGGTAAGCGACGAGCGTTAATTGCAAAATGCAACTCTTAGATTTATGAGACTGTTTAAGGCATTAGTATCAAGTAATAATGTCAAAAGCATGTTTAGTTCTCATCTTATGCCTCGGGTTCAAGGTCTGACCAAGCTAACTCGCGATAAGTCGACCAAGTATGAACTTGTAAAAATAACCATAGGTCTGACCAATGAGAAATAATTACCATGGGTTGGAAAGGCCCTTAGGTGCGACTGAGAAAGTCAATCCAAATGCACGTGTTCATAGTTGGATGACATAGACTTAAAATTAAAAATAGGTATGCACATATAAATGTGATAAAAGTCGGGTACAAAGAAGCATGCAAAACAACTTTGTAAGACTAATTTTAAAACTTTTGTAATGACAACGTAGTGATCATCATGGTTCACGGTAGCTCCAATCGAACGCACAGGGAGGCGAGAGGACCGTGTGTGAAGCATAACCTAGACATCCTTTCTGCAACTGCGCACTCTTTGAACCCCTTTGAGTTTGTTTTAGTGGGTGAGCCGTACATCCCAAGTGTCCATAGCGTCTAGTTTTTAAATTCTTGAAAACGTGTTTCATATATTAGGTCACTTTATTTTAAAAAGCGATTTTCCACGAATCAAATAGCGGTCACAATGAGCATGTTATTTAGGCGTGTAAATAAAGACCAATACTAATGTTATGGTTACGATATGTATTATTCCATATTGCATACAATTAGGTGTCAAAGCAAGTAATAATGCACATATAGGAATCACAAACATATAAACATAAACATCAATATATAACCACATATTGTTCCGAGTTCTCTTGCGAGTCTTTCCCAAACAGAGAACCATAAGACCGTCACTAGGATACAATACCTAGATCGCCCAATACATCGCAAAAGCAATTGAGTGGGTCTTGTGGCCGGAAAACACATAAAAAACGCATGGCAATCTCAATTAACAAGTAATTACGCAATTTTATGTATTTAATATAAACAATATGTAATTCTAATTATCATTATAATTCTAATTAACAATTAATTAATTCTAATTAACATTTAATTCTAATTAGCAAGTAATTCTAATTAACATGTAATTAAAATTAACAAATTAATTCTAATTATCAATATAATTTAATTTGTGTGTGACTAGTTATTTTTATTAAAAATTGACAAGTATTGCATATAGTTGTCAAAACAAAATAAAACGAATAACTTAATTAGGTTTCATGCAGCCTTTTAAACATGTTTATTAATAAGAAACGTGTAACCCATTATCGCAAAAACGAGATGGCTCGTGATGCCACTGTTGGGATTTTAGAACTAAGTTAACCATTAACCTCTACGAGTACGCAGTGGATAAGGATCTAGTATTTTCAATTAGGTTAAACACGCAATTAATAAACAATAATTGAATAAAGGTAAATAAGAAATCTAACCTTTCCACAACGCACGTTATCAACGAACAAGGAACAAAGAAACTAAGCATCTAAAATAGATGCCTCTATGAGTATCACACACAAACACTTAAACCAAGTACGCCGATATGCTAGTCGTGAACGTTTACATAATCAACACTTGAATACTTGAACAAAACACGAACCAAGAAAACCAAGAAAACACTTCTTTTCTTCTGTCCGAGATCAACTACAATACCCGAGAAGCAAAAGGCGCCTTTGTCCGATATTGGGTAAAACATGTCCGATATCTTAATGCCTTTTTGACCGGGAATGAAAACAAGCCAGGCACCAATTCAATTCTCTTGTTCAACCAGGAACAACAAATATCACAAGTAAAAAAGAAAACATGCAAGTAATTAATGCATGCATCTTATCATGCATGTATGATCATGCGTATAACATGTATATATACAATATGCGCAAATAATCATGCGTACAACATGAATATTAATTGCATGCATAGGAAAGAATTGGTTGACTTTGGGTATGTATGTATTCCACCGGTTTATGAGCTTTTCTGGGTTATTATATAGCCTCAAAAACCTAATACACTTAGGCTTTAAACTTGAGCACCAAGTTACCCACTTTCCTAATTCTCATACAATTCCTACTAGCCCATAAGCATACTAGCCCATAAGCATGATCCAAATGCCCCTACATGTGACCGGTCATGGGCTTGGATCGGGTCTAGTACAACAGGTAAATAGCTCAAGTAGTAAACGTATAAAACGTACTCTCTGTGTGTGCCCCCATAGGCTCACACACTTCTAGTCGTTTACGTGCGTTTATAACTCCCACAAACCAACACTCACAAGCGGTTCATGGAATGTATTACTAGTCTTTGGAGACTCATTCTTCTTTTCTTTCATTGTACTACCAGCATCGACATCCATATTCACTTCCTTAGTAGAAATACCAAAGTCATCAGTATCATCCATACTAAGGGCATCAAATTTATTGGATGTAGCAACCTTCCTTCCACTCGTACTAGGCACATCAGCGGCCTTTTCCTTAGTGACATTGACTTGCTTAGGTTCAACAAGAGGCTTTTTAGGTTGATACTAGAACTTTTTAGCCACATTAAGTTTCGCAAACCCTCCTTGACCCAAAGCAGTTGGACCACCTTTCTTACCCTTCTTGTTGTTGACAGTTTGGAAACCATCATTAACATTCTTTCTTCCTACTTTGGCCACACTTCACCTTATAACACATTTAGCACTTAACAAAATTAGTCCCTTAAGTCTACTTTCATTATAATTATGACACGTATATTTTCAATAAGGGATAATTGTTTCTAAATGTATCGAAGTTACCACTTTTTGCTAAGTTGTGTATCAATCTATTAATCCTTCTAAACAATGCAAACAATTTACTAATCCTACTATTATATACATAATTTAACATTTGTTAAGAGATATTTACATAAATCGTCCTTGTGGCAAGGAACAAATTGCAATGACAGTCCTTAAATTTATTTACAAATTCGTCCATGTGGTTAGGCCGGTCAACGGTCGGTCAACGCCACGTGTCACCATATGAGTAGTGCCACGTGTCATCAGGTCGGGTTAATAACCGGGGTCGGGTTGCCACGTGGACCAATGAGATGGTGCCACGTGGCATTGGTATAATTTACCACTTTTTGGCTCGCCTGGGATGTTTGTGTGGGAAGCGAACCTATGCCCAGTTGTGCTAAGCATAGTTTCATTAACAATACTCAAAATCAAATATATAACCCTTCCTTATTATTTGGCCCAATTCAATAATAACAAAAGGTTCAATTTAGGTTTTGGCCTATCAATTTAAAAGGTTATATGGACTGTCAAAAAATAAATAAATATACCGTCAGACTCGTTTTCGTGCTCTTTCTAATGATATGCTCGGGAATTTTTCGACTTCAAGCGAACCTCGAAAATGCGAAAATCATCGCTTTTTCTTTGTTTTCGCATTTTCGAGGTTCGCTTGAAATCGAAAAATTCCAGCATACCATTGGAAAGAGCACGAAAAGAGTCCGATCTTTCGAGGAATTTTTGACTTGGTTTGGACCTCCAAAAATGCAAAAATAAAGAAAAAATGGTGATTTTTGCATTTTTCGAGGTTCAAACTAAGTCGAAAAAATTCCCCGAGAATACCATTGGAAAGAGCACGAAAAAACGAGTCCGATGGTATATTTATTTATTTTTGATAGTCCATATTCCCCTTAAAATGACAGTCAAAGTTGACATTGACCCTTTTATATGTTGACAGTCCATATACCCCTTAAACTTGGTTAAATAATGGAAAGAGCATAATATTTATGAAGGTATGCACCAACGCAGATGGTGCATCCTTCGCTTGTGACTCAAATATCCCGGGTTCAAAACCCAGGCGAGCCAAGCAACGAGTTTTAATACTCAATGCCACGTGTCACCACCTGAGTAGTCCACGTGGCAACCCGACCCGTTCACTCACCCGACCCGACCCGAAATTGACACGTTGCACCACTCAGGTGGTGACACGTGGCGTTGACCGACCCGTTGACCTGTCTAACCACAAGGACGATTCATGCAAATAATTTTAACTGAAAGTAAGGACCTTCGTTGCAATTTGGTCCTAACCACAAGGACGATTTATGTAAATAACTCTAAACAAATGGTAAATTATGTATATAATAGTAGGATTAGTAAATTGTTTACATTGTTTAGGAGGATTAATAGATGGATACACAACTTAGCAAAAAGTGGTAACTTCGATACATTTAAAAACAATTATCCCTTTCGATAACCATTTACACATTCGTTAACTATTAGATGTACTATTGAGTTGACAAGTCAATCACGTAAAGCCTTAGTCAATTTTATCTAGGGTGGGGCCTATTTGTATCCGGGAAACGGGTCGAATAGTAATTCAGTTAGGAATTCAAAAAGGAAATAATTGAACTTGAAAGGAGAATTACCCAAATGTGATTTGTTATTAGTTTGATGTGTTGTTACAGAGTTTGTTACGTAAGGAAGAAGAAGAAAGAAATTGTTTACAAAATGAATGAATGAATGATAAATGAAATGAATACAGGGTAGTTTTTATACAAACAATTTTACCAGCCAAGAAGAGAACAAACTTTCCCATTTGTTTGGCATGTGAGGGGGTTTTTGGTAATACGTGTATCATTGTATTGATTCTAACACTTAGAGATTCGCTTCTTCGAGTGTGCTTGTTTCTCTTATTGTTTCATCAGGTGCACGTGTTTCTCTAATAGCTTGGTTTAGGTTTAATACATACAAGTCGCAACTAAAGATTAGACTCACTTTGGATTATCAAGGTGTGCCTAAAGAACCTCGTCTGATTTGTTTTGTTCAATTCTCGCCTCAAGCTGCTCATAGGGTTTCGCTTTCTTAGAGTGAAGTTACATTTTACAAACTTCACATACTTGTTTTAAGCTTCGCATTTGTGTTTCAAAGAGTTAGTTGGGTTTCGGATGTTGCAACAAGTTTCTCCTAAATAAAGTGTTTCAAACTTCGTCTAAGTTCATTTCAAGCTTCGCTTATTCGGAGTTGTTTTCAAAACTTTGCATGTGTTGTTTTAACTTCGCATTGGGAGGTTAAGTCTCGCCTTGGGTGCTTTGCTTCTTGTTGAGTTTTTTTTTTTTTTTTTTTTTTTTTTTTTGAGATTCGCTTCTTGTTCGAGCTTCACCTCTGGTTGTTGAAGTCTCTCATACAGCTTCACCTAGTTGATGTAGTCTCGCCTAAGTTTTCTTGAGCCTCACTTGAATTTAATGAGATGCGCATATGGTAACAAGCTTCACTAGTTTTTGAAGGTTTACAAGCTTAGGGTTTGGTTTAGGTTATAAGCATCGCATAGGATATTCAAGTTACTTCAAAAGATTCACCAAGGTTTTGGTTTGTGTTTCTCCATGCTTTGAAACTTCGCTTTGTGTTTGAACTTCAACAATGTTGTGCCAAGGTCTATTTATACAAGTTATACATATTTACATGTAGGTTAAAAGTTGATAATTAGTTGTGTTTGTACTTTGTGAGAAACGAAAGAAAATGTGGTGGCTTGTAAATAGGGTTAGGGTATTGAGTTGTAGTATTCTATTAGTGTTTTTTTCGTGAAATGGTGAATTTTATTAATTAAGAATCAGCAAATTAGATGGTAATTCAAAGCAGCCTTATATGAACATGCTCATATAGTTGATACAACATAACAGACAACATACTTTCGATACAATTCCGGACTAAAACTTATTCCAAAACTCAACATTCTTCTAGACATAGCAACAAGATGCTATCATCTCGGAAACTGTAACACCCCGACCCGACAAGGGTAAAGATATCACAATACGGTTTCATATCAGAACTTTAATAACTATACAATAGCGGAAGCCTTTACAAAAACTTACAAAAGATAATATAAATAACTTATTATTCAAAATAAATCTAAGATCTCTATGGTCAAATCTTGCCCTCCGCTTCTACTCTCTAGCCCGGATCAGCTATCCCATAAGCTCATCTTGAATGCTAAATACCGCCGCAGAAAAGAAAAGTGCAATGAGCTTACAAAGCCCAAAGGAATGTATATAACGAAACAAAAGCTAAAACAGAATAAATATACAAATACGAAATCAAAATGAAATAATGACGAAGGATCTTTTAGGATTTCTGAAGCACAAATATCTGAGATCCAAACAACCACATAACAGTTTAGACATCACATAGCACATTAATGACATAAACGCAAACACATCGTAATAACCAAACACTTAACATATCAAAATAACAGACACGATCAAGGAAACGAAGAGTCTAATGACTAACGAAATAGTTCCTAGATAATAACATGGCATTCATACAAATCAATTAATCAATCATTTAATACACTTAATGCAATATTGTAGCAGTGAAATGGCGAGACAAGTCATGGCGGATAATATAGCTAAACCAGTTCTCGATCAAATCCTAACCTTAGCGAGTTCTAATATGGCGGTCACATATACGTATGATAATTAACCTTCAAAACACTCAATTATACACTAGCACATTCATCTTGCAGATCAACGCATTCACGTAACAATAACAAATCATAATATCAGATATACGAATCATGTTTTAACGTATTAGTCTTATCCTAGCATGGCAACTAATAATCACTTAAACAAATACGTCATAAGCACATTCACAAACATATCATATCAGAAATATCTTTCTTCTTCAAAAGTAACTTCATAAAATAAATGGAGTAGCTAGCTCCCAGATTTTGTGAAGACGCGTATTGCACACGACATCATTCACCAGATAACATATCAGATAACAGATCAGATCTAGGATGCATCCATACGCCCCTTCCTACATATTCACAAATATGCTTCACCATCCAGAGACGTGGCGTAACATCACTCATCGCCCTAGAGTCATATCAGAGGTGCATCACTGATACGGACATGGAACCCCCATGACTAGTTAAATATTTGGTTCAGTTAACAACTGAACTTAGTCAAACAGATTTCAGATATAGCACAGATCATAGTCAACACAAGGTCACAGATAACATATCATATAGTTCATATCTTACGATTCATATTCAGATATTCAGAAGTTCATATCACAGGGGCATATCGTACATTCATAAGCAAAAGTTCATAATCAGAAGTTCATAATTAACCATAGCAAAGTTCAACAATTGCATATCAAAATCTTCCTAACATAAGTTCACATCAGATATTGCATAGTTCACTAGAACATAAGTTCAGATAAGTAACAGATCAAACATTCAGGAAAGGGTTCATAGCAATGGCATCGAAAATCCTAATAAGCATGAGAGAATGACAAAGAAGGAAAACATGAGGGACCTTTACTGAAAAGGTCAGAATATCTGTACGATAACACAAGTGTCTTAAAGTAAGACAGAATATCCGTACCTTAAAGCAAATGAGAGAAAAGCAACGAATGAACGAATACGAAGATGTAACGTCGCGTCTCCTCCAACGAATCTACACGGAATATGATTTATTTAATACTTATTAGTATCATTTATGTCATAACGGATTAATCTCATTAATACTTTTAGAGCTTGTCAGATTATTCTCATTTTTAGTGACGGACGGAATTCCAACATTTTAGAGTATTAATCATTAATTAGCCAAGCTTATGGGTTACAAATGATAGATAGTAAACTTAAGGGTTTAATATGATAATTATCTTATTTGAGAACTTATATGATCATCATTCATAGTATAGGGTTTTACAAATGTCAAGAACGGATTTTAGGATTCTCTTTCGAAATAGTTTACACAACTTCTATAACTTACATGAAATAACGAAATTACACACTTAGCTTTTAACCCTAATCAACTTCCTATTTATGTTCTAGGGTTTCCATACTTTTAATATTACTTAATACGCATTTAATTTACATGTTACTTCTTTTAATGATTTATACTTTGACCTAGAACGTATGAAAACTCAAACGGAAATTAACTTAACTCATGCATGTCCTTACGTAATTTATTTGCACATGTCGACCCATAATTACTCAGAATTACATATTACACCCTTAACATCTTTAAGTATATGACCTAACCTTATATTATCAGATTTTACACTTTTAGCCCAAAGGTTTTAGAATTTACAAAACATACCCCTTTAAGTTAAATACAATTCGAATGGCCTCTAAATATCCAAAATTACACGTTTAACCCCATACGTATTTTTATCGCTTTGTACCTTTATTTTACTGTTCACAAAATAACCTTTAAGTTTCATAATTTACAAAACCAACCCAAAGCTTTTATGTAAAACCGAATAATGCACAATTCAAGTACAAGCCCTAAACCTAGGTTAAACCAATCATTAATTCCTCATTACTACTGTATTAATGACCCTTAATGATAACAAGAAAACCCTAGTTCATGCAAACCCTAATCGTCCTTTATAATTCTTTCCTTTTCATACGCTTAATCGAACAATAAAACTCAAGACAATTCACACAAGCTTCAATTCATAAATATGTATTTTATTCAGTCTTATAACATGTAATAGCTTCGGAAAAATCAAATCATGGTCTTAAAATTATCATAAGCTCATTCGCTAGTTTATTTGTTTTAGGGTTTTTAATCCAAAACAATTTCGTGTGACTTGTTAATTATGCATGGCCAATTTTTATAGGTTCTATATGACTTGTAGGACTGAATGTAACATTAGGAACATACCCTTGATGAGCTTTGGTCGTTAGAACAAAAGAACACAAAAAAAACTCCACTCGCCGAAACCCTAATCAACCTAAAAACTAATCACGATTAAACCAGCTACTTAGGACCTCGAACACGATTTTTCTCACCTTCTTTAACTTCAAACTCGTCCAAGAAAAATAGTTTCAAGCCTTGGAAACTGGAAGTCGAATTATGGAGAGTTTTGGGAGTCGGTTTGGGGTAAATCGGTTATTAGGTATTAATATGAACCGTATAATGGGTTTATATAGGATTTATAATTTTTCTTGTGGGCTTTATAATGTATTTGACTTAACATAAATGGACTCTACATTATGTAAATTTATATTGGGCTTTTATTAATTAATTTCTTTTATAAAACAAATTAAATATATACGGCTAATTACATAAAATACAAAACGATTTTTATAAAATCATAAACTATAAAAATTACCTTTTACAAAGTGTTTAATATTTATTTAGATCATGTGGGATATTTCTTAATAATTTTCTGAATTTACATAGCTTATTCGGTATTCTTCAAATTAATTATTCATACTTTTTGATTATGAGGGTGTTTTGGTCTTTTTGTGAATTTTAGAAATTCAGGTATTACAGAAACCATGGAGAAATAACCCTCTCTTGACTACAGTTCCACTGGACAAACATCCCATTCCATTAGGATTTAGACGCAAAGAGCTACATTTCTTTATGCAGGCATCACTTAACAATACACAGAGTTGCCCAAGGATGCATCTCACCTTGACTATATTTCCCATTCTTGCTTTTCAATAACTCCATCACCATGAAAGAACAAAGAATAGGCATCATCAGGTTGGTACTCCACCAAATTCTGGAAACCTACTTCATGTGACTGTTTACTAAGCTAAAATTGGACAGAGCAAAACACTCACAATTAGTTGCCACTCTAGGAACCCCTAATGAGAATGAGTTGGATATCCAACCACCCTTTCATCAGTTACAAGATATAAGGCCCTCAGATACACCGATCAAGGAAATAACTATTTTCAAAACTGTCTTATCTCCTTGACCCAAACACCCTTTTAGGGAACTGTTACATTGGTCTGCATCTTATTCTTTGCAAAATTCAACACCTCATTCCATCTTTGTGCTATCCTCATCACGGGAACTGAATTTTTGACATTTAAACACATCAATTGTAGTTTAATGTTACCTTCAATTATCTTCATTAGGCTTGACTTATCTATCTCTTCACCAGTGAACCGTCTTGCATTTATTTCCTTCTAAATGTGATAGATACTAGTAGCTAGTCCAATTCTTTTTAGCAAACTTCCAATAGAATGTTGCAAGGATCATTTGCATATTTCTCAATTAAGATACCCCATGAGTTTGACATCCATTAATTCTCCATTTTGACTTTTAGCTCTTCCCATATAGACTTAGATGATGTAAACTCCGTTTAATGTTTGTTAAGTTAATTTGGAAAACAATGTTATTATGTTTATTATTGTTTGGGTCAAAACGGGTTAAGAACATTGGGTTGGACTTACAACCAAACACCCCGTTAAAACATTTGTTAGTTAAGTTAGTTATTGGGCCGGTAATGGCAGTTATGAATGGCGGTTACTTCTGAAGCATCATGACGTTTCAGGAATGAAGTCTTGTACCGATTCATAACCTATATAAGATCGAGTCTAGGATGTTTGTAAACAACAACTTTTACTTTTATATTAAGTCTTTTGTTTTTATCTTTGTTCAATCATATTGTGTTATCATAAACATCTCGTTTATTACGTTTTTGTCGAGTTCATATACGCCATAGACATGGTGAATCATAAGGCTATTATGTCACGCAAATGGCTTGGTTTAGAACCTGTGAAACGGAGCCAACATTGGTACCAGAGCCCACGTTACGATTCATGGAACAAGTCATCAAGAGGAGAAGATAGGGCCACGTTAAATAAGAACTTTTTACAAAGATGTGAACCATCTATTGTTCGAAAAGAGGAGGGAAAGCAAAAACGGTTATCCAACTTTGGAAAACAAGTTTTAAAGGATAAACTTAATGAAGTATTATCCTTTAATACTTCAAAGTTAACCGCCCCTAAAAACTCTCAACCGTTCTCCACTTTCCAAGAAGAGATTTGCACATCTTCCAGAAAAGAAAAGAGATCTCGGTGTTATATGTGCAAAGGCAGAGGACACTTCTATTGGAACTGCACAACCAAAAAATACACCAGTTCTAAAGGAAAAATGGAGAGCGAGGCATCAAAACAAGAAATCTTCAATTGGCCATCGGAAAAGATTCATGTGGACACCGACTACATGATCAAGGGAACTGACAAAGGAAATTGGAACAATATCTGGTATGTGAGTGCAACCGCTGTTAAACACATGACCTCTTCAAGATATATGTTCAAACGTATGGTAAACCAATTCAAGTTGGTTGGGAAAGACGAGAAGGTGAGAAGGTTTATTATTCCCTACGGAATAGGAGAGGCAATCATTGATAACAAGGAGGAAGAAATTGTAATTCCCAGTGTACTATATACGCCTGAGATTACAATGAATGTGCTAAGTATGAAACAACTCGAGGATCAAGGGTTTATTGTGACTTGTAAAGACGGTACATGTCAAGTGAAGTATATGTTTGACAAAGACGAAGAAACCGTAGACAAGGGAGATGAAGAGGCAATCCAGGCACATGAGGAATTCATGGAAGGGTACTACAAGTCACTTGATCCAAGCGAGGAATGTTCACTAGTAAAAGGAATGGAAGAACTCGAGATGAACAAAGAAGATAGCCATGATTACATCGATGAAGAGTACATTAGTTTGAATGGTACGCTTTATCATCTTAAAATAAATACGTTTCAACGTTTCTTATCATTTTTAGATCTAGTCAAAATTGATAAGTTAGTCTTCAAAAACTGGAAAATCATGGGAGAAAAGTTTATAAGTTTGTTGGGATGGTTTTATCACGAGTATATGGGTATGGAAGCGTTGGGTGACTTACCACCAACAATAGGAATGGTTAGGATAGATTTACTTGCCTTATATAAGTTTGTAGACGATATGGGTGGATACATGAACGTATCATTCAATAACTTATGGGGCGACATAGCACTTCCATTGGGTTTGGCACGAGAGGATGGACATGATGTTAAGGAATGCTACCGCGAGTATATAGCATTGGTAAAGGTGTACTATGAGGAAGCACGCAGGGCAGGGCATGGAGAACCACGGAATATGGTCGGAAATGAACCATGTGGGAATGCGGAGACTAGCGTGTACATGGAGGAAGCACAGGAAGAAAAGCCAAGGAAAAGAACCAAGCATGTCCATGGAGAGGTCAAGACGGAAGAAGATATGGAAAGCTCAACAAGTGGTTATGGCAAGGAGAACGCAACCAGTGAAGATGATTTCATCATCTTGGCATGAAGAAATGGAACCATGAAGGCATTAACTTTACAAAATTACGGGGGAGATGTAAACTCCGTTTAATGTTTGTTAAGTTAATTTGGAAAACAATGTTATTATGTTTATTATTGTTTGGGTCAAAACGGGTTAAGAACATTGGGTTGGACTTACAACCAAACACCCGTTAAAACATTTGTTAGTTAAGTTAGTTATTGGGCGGTAATGGCGGTTATGAATGGCGGTTACTCCTGAAGCATCATGACGTTTCAGGAATGAAGTCTTGTACCGATTCATAACCTATATAAGATCGAGTCTAGGATGTTTGTAAACAACAACTTTTACTTTTATATTAAGTCTTTTGTTTTTATCTTTGTTCAATCATATTGTGTTATCATAAACATCTCGTTTATTATGTTTTTGTCGAGTTCATATACGCCATAGACATGGTGAATCATAAGGCTATTATGTCACGCAAATGGCTTGGTTTAGAACCTGTGAAACGGAGCCAACATTAGAGTAGTCACACTCAAAGAACAAGTAGCCATGAGAATCATTCACTTTTTTGTATAAAGGGCACTTCATATTAGGGTCATTATTCCACTTCATAATCCTTTCTTGTGTGTTGCAGTCTTCCTTTAATAGCCATCTATAGTATGAATGTCATTCTTGGATTGTATTGAGAAAACCACACAACCTTTTTCCACCTGAATTTTCGATGTTGATGACTGATATGCTCCCAGGCAACTTTTGATGAGAATTCACTTAAGCTGCCATCAGTACCCTTCCACATAGTGACATCTTCCTCTTGTACTAATTGTAGGACTGAAAAGTTAGCTAACATAGGATATTGAACAGACCCCTCAATTGGCCATCTCCACTCATTGTTTGCAATAATCTCATTAACTGTCATGTTTTCAAAAGTCTTGCATTGTGAATGCTTCTAGAGGTAATTGTATCATTTAAAACCCTTAAGCTGCTCCATTGGTCATACTACATATTAGTCTTCTTTCCATTTCCAATCACTTTGCAAATATTGTATCTCACTTTATGATTCAATTCAAGTAAAGATTTCCACATCCAACTGTCATTATATTCTTTTTGGACTTTCCATATACTTTTTCCTTTGAGCTTCACAACATGAACCCATTTTACCTACAAAGTTCCTTTCCCTATTGCAATATTACAAAGATTCTTGATCATTAAAGCCTCATTCCAGTCACTTAACAATCTCAAGCCTAATCCACCTTGACTCTTGGCTGCACACATCTTTCCATGTTATTTTGGCTTTTCCCCTCTTTAATTCTCCTTTGCACAATAGAAATCCCTTCATAACTTTATCAATGTCTTTAACACTGGCCTTAGGTAATAAGAATACAGTTTCCAAATACACATTAAGAGTGGACAGGACTGATGCTATGAGCTGCAACCTTCCAGCATAGGAAAGATATGTATTCTTCCAGTCTTCTACTATATTCTTCACCTTATCAACAAGCTGTTTACATTATTTAGTTCCCAACTTCTTATTGATTAGAGGCAATCCAAAATATTTCATAGGAAGCTTTCCTATTTTGAATGGTAGGATTTGAAGTATATATCTGGCCACCTCTTCTTTCACATTTCCAAAGAACACAATGTTTTTGGACATTGATGCGTGCAAACAATCAAGCTAAATCACACAGCTCGCCACTTGTGAATGGCGGACAGTAACCGACTTAAACCGCCTAAGCACGAACTCAATGAGGATCCGAGGAGTATAGAGTCTCCCGGTCGTTATGTCCCAAATGAGCTATGCAATGGATCAATCAACGATATAGTGATCGAGAAATTTGAGCGAAAAGGGAATTGATATTATGATTATAACTACAGAAATATCAAACAAATACAAAGGCTTAATTGCAAATTAGAGGAAATTAAAAAGATAAAATCTATTAAATAAACGCTATCACTACAATTAAAATGATGTTTTTGTTTTTATGTTTTTATAAAACTTAATCTAAAAACTACGTGACGTCTGACTAAAAACGTGAAACTTGCACAAGATTAACCCTAAAATATGAAAATGATGTTTTACAAACCTAATGATAAAAGAAAATTTTAGAAAAAGAAAATTATTTTAAAACTAATTATCTAATTAAAACTATTTTAACTATTAAATATTAAGCTAAAATATAAGAAATTAGGAAATAAAGCTAGAAAAATAAAATTAAAACTTAGAAAAATCTAAAATATCAAAATAGAATTTTCAAAACTATTTTGTATTTTCGATTATTTTCTATTTTCGGGAATTTTAAACTATTAAAACTAATTAAATTACTAAAATTACAAAATAAACTATGAAAAATCTGGAAAATTACTTTTTCACTTTTTATATTTATCTAAACCTAAGAAAATGAAAAATTATTTTTTGAACCTTTTCGAATTTTTGTATTAAAGACTAATTAAAAGTGCTAAAACTAATTAAAATTAAGAAAAATAGCAAAACAGCTAGGAAAAATCTGAAAATTTCAGGAAAACTCTAAAATGATGTTAAGAAGCTAGGAAAAATGGAAAATCAGTGTGCTATGTGGAAGAAAATGAAACTAATGACTCAAGTGCTTATTGAAATAAGCACTTGATAAGCAAATGAGCAAAACAAGCAACCCACTGATAACAGAAACTATGATATACTAAAAATGACCAAATGAAACTTAAATCAACAAGCTAAAACTACTGAATAGCAATATAACACAAATTTGAAGATTATGAGATTAAGCTAAAAAAGCAAATGGGTACCTACTTACAGGCCTCAAATAAGCACCCAAATAAGCAACAAACCAAAACCAATTACTAAGTCCTAAACTAGACCTAAGTGGCTACTTGAAACCAAAAGACCGTGACCTTAAAAGCTTTTATAAGCTCGTGCAAGTTTGCACAAAAGTCGAGAAAAACACTCGGTGAATCTTGAGTTGGAGCAGGCACTGTGGTCGACTTGAGCTTCGCACAAGCTTATCCAAAGGGCTTAAGCTAAAAACAGATGAGAGGTCTTAAAACCACCTAGTAGGCTACTTATAAACCAAAATCAGACCTAAAAGCTTTAATGATCCTGTGCAGATGTCGCAATATCTCTGACAACCAAATTTTGACCCCATTTGACTTTTTTGAAACAGATTGCAAAGTTGACTTTGGTGAGGTTTTGATCCAATTTAATGACTGATATTGATCTCTTTTGATGAAATGAACACAAAGTAAGCACTGTATAAGACTTTTAAACACAAGTCCAGAGATTTCAAATCCAAAAATTCCAACAGATTAACAATGAGACAGTTTTCACTAGTGATTGACTTTTTGAGCTAGCAGGCAAAAGAACTTGACTCAAATGAGTTTACTTGTGCTAAACAAACTTGATCCAACTAAAAGCTAACACTGAATTCACCTGTGAGACAGTTATGACAGCAAACCAAACACCCCTTTACTCACTGATTTGCAAAGCAATATTAAGATAAACACTGGACAAGTACAGATTATGATCAAATTGACTTAACTAGACCCAAATACTTCTATTAGAACAGGATTAAACAGTTTAAAACTACAAATACTGACTATGCTAAAAACTTTGAATTGACTTACAATTTGTCCAATAGCCACTATGGCTTGCTACCTGTGAAACCAGAGCACCACTACCCTAAATCTTAACCCAACTAACTGTTATTCACCCCAAATTCATGCTTTCATCACCCACTGCCATTTCTGCTTCATTTTCACCCATGTTTGACTTTTATTGACCCAACTCCAAAGTTGCATGAAATGTACATGTAAGCTTATACAAAGCTTTGACAAGCTTATTAGAGCTTGTTTAAGCTTAAAATTAAGTTGCTAACAGGTTTTGCTTAAGATTTTGAAAGTAGAAAATTGATCAGTGAACATAAAAATGGAAACTGAACTTGAACTCGAATTGATACTTAATTAGAGTTGAAATACACTTGAATACTTTTGTTGAGTACAAATGAACTTTAAAACATAACTGAAAACTAGTTAGGATACTACAAGCTAAAAAACGACATATATTTTGGAAAATTAAAACTAACTATCTCCTCCTTGCTTCCTCTTGGCCTCTTTTATGCACCAAACTCTCTCTTTTCTCTCTCTGGAAACTTCCCAGCAACAATATGAGCCCTTGGATGCTTTTTGAGCAATCTAGGCCGTTTGATGATTTGGCGGAAAACTTGGTTCTCATATTAGAGGCAGGAAGGGTGCATTAATTGCATTGAGATGGGTAGGTGAGGTGGGAGGAGACAAAGGGTGTAGTAGGGTGATTTTAGGTGGCTGGAGGAGGGGGGAGGTGCAGACAATCCTGTCGGGGAAGACAGGTTTTTTGGGGCGGGTTTTGATTATTTTAAATCCTGGGTAATTGGGTTGGTCGGGTTGTGGGGTTGGGTATTTGGACCGGGTAAAGAGAATTGGGCCAGGGGTGTTTATTGGATTGGGCTTGGGTTAACAATTAGGTCCGGTTGGTTTAAGTGGAATTAATAACACTAAGGACCAAAATTGTAATTCTTTGAAAGATGAGGGACCCAATCTGTAAATTATGAAGAGTGATCCAAGGGTTTGTTTTGCCAATATTTAATAGTCCAAGGTCTAGTTTTGACACTTTTGAAAATTCCAAGGACTAATCATGACTATTTCTAAAATCCAGGGACCAAAACTGTAAATTCTCAAAACTTTTAGATTTTTCACCAAAGGATTAAATATGATAATTTATGTTTCCAAAAGGACCTATGGTGACTTTTCTTTTAAAATAAATGCCTAGGGACTGATTTTGCCATCTTTTGAAACTTGGGGGACTAAAACTGCAATTCTTGCAAATTTGATGTGTTTTTCATCTGATTTTGATATTTTTGCATTTAAAACACATAAAACACTGATTTGTGATATTTTCATCATTTTGATGTATTTTTGAGTGTTTTCAGATGATTTTGCAGTTTATATTGTACAAAAATGATGAGTATTTACACACTCATCAGACATATTAGGAAGCAGCCCTGACATGTTACTAAATTCCAACAAAGTTTCCTTGACAACTCTTACAGATTCTACATCACCATTGCATACTACAAGTAAGTCATCTACAAAGCATAAGTGTTAATTTGAGTTTTTTGCAGCACACATGATACTTGAAAATACCATTTTGTGGTGTATTCTTGATCATCAGTAAAGTAAACACCTCCATGACTAGAGTAAATAAGTAAGGTGATATTGGATCACCCCCCCCCACAATTGGTAAAATAGCCTCTTTTTCACCATTGATACAGACTATGAATTTTGCAGTAATAACACACACCAAAATCCATTTGACCATCTTTTCATGAAAACCAAACCGCACTAGGATTTGTTCAAGAAATTTCCAGTCTACAGTGTCATAGGCTTTAGCTATATCAATCTTCATGCAACATCTTCTAGGACCACTCTTTCTGCCATAGCCTTTTAGGATTTCTTGAGTAATTAAGATGTTATCTTGAATAGCTCTGCCTTGGATGAAAGCACTTTGATTTAAATTCACAAGTTTTTGAAGCCCACACTTAATTACCTCAGTACGAATCTTGCTTATGAATTTGTATATCACATTGCAACATGAAATAGGCCTGAAATCAAAGAATTTATTAGGGTTATTAACTTTGGGTACCATGGAAAATAATGTAGCATTGACTTCTCCAAATAAATTCCTTGTCTTGAAAAAAAATTTTACAGCCAAACATACATCCATTCCCACCACTGACCATGCTTTTTTGTAGAAAGTTGATGTATATCCATGAGGACCTGGATCCTTGTTTCCTCTATATCAAACATAGCCATTTTTGTTGGAAAATTTAGTGCACTTGTGGGATTGGTTCACACCTTGTAATGGGTTAGGAGGTACGGAGTGTACACCCATAAGGTCCATGAACACCCTGACTCTAATAGTGGTTTGTATTGGTAGTGCTAGTGGAAAGTACTGATTGTGGTTTCCACTGATATGTTGTGGTTTCCACTGATATGCAGGGTTTCCACTGAAGCAGTGGTGTTTCCACTGAAGCAGCGGTGTTTCCACTGAAGCAGTGTAACCACTGATAGCACTATGAAAGTACTGCTTGTAACGGGCTTTGACCTATTCAAGTGGCAGTTACAACTGCATTATGACCACGTTTAATTGGTCATGTAACCACTAACGGCTATAATGGGGATAATTATGAGGCTATTAATGGGCCGATTAATACTCATAATTCCATTGGACTAGCTAAGAGTAACCTCCTATATATAGGAGATCTGATCATGCATGATAGGGACACAGAAAACCATAAACACTTATAAGCGCAAGGGTTATTGAATTGTGCCTAATTCTATAACTGCATTTGGTCTTATCCCAAGTAGATATTCGTAACCTGCATTAGGGTCGAATAGTTTACTTTGGAAAGTGATCACACGATTCTAATCGATATCCGGTAACCACCTAGTGGTATTTGTTTCTGGCGACTTGTTGCTTGTTTCTTTGAATTGATTATCTTACCTGCTCGGGAGTTACACACCAACAATCAAAGTAAACTATTTTGTGATAATCAATGGCAACCGCGCAATGAAACATGGCTTCAAACTTTGCCTAGCTTGATAAGTTTGAAGGGTGGACTTTAGAGGTGGCGGAAGAAGATGCACTTCTTGGCATCAAGCATGAGTGTGGTGTATGTGCTTACTACACCTATTCTTGATTATGGGATGATGCTACCGTGGAGCAAATCGGAAGGAGGAGCAAATGGGAGAATGATGACTACATATACAGAGGTCTTATTCTCAATGGTATGTCGATTCTCTGCTTGATATTTATCAAAACTTTGAATCTTCCAAAGAACGTGGGATTCCTTGGATGCCAAATATATGGTCGAGGATGCATCAAGTAAGAAGTTCCTTGTTAGTAATTTCACAAATTACAAAATGACCGATTCAAGACCGCTATGGAACAATACAATGAACTTCTTGGAATACTTGGAAGGTTTACACAACACCATATGAACATGGATGAGGCTATCAAAGTCTCTTGTGTCATTGATAAACTCCTCCTTCATGGAAAGATTTCAAGCATACCTTGAAACATATGAAGGAGGAGTTGACTCTTTGAGTTGGGCGATCATCGAGCATTGAGGAATCCTCAAGGTGCGGGATAATGACAAGCCAAAGAGTAGCAATGCTCTTGAACCATCTCGTTGTCAATATGGTAGAACATAACAACTCCACCAGTACAATGATAACAAAGGCAAACGCAAATATCATGATAACACAAAAGCATATCTTAACAAGAAGGCAACTCCTACTTGTTGGAAATGTGGCAAGACCGGTCACATTAAAAGGGACCAAAGGTGTTAAAATTGGTGGTAAAGCCAATGGATCGTACACTAATGGTTCGTGGAGTGGTGGTTCACCAACTTATCGAAAGGTCGAATATGTTTAATAAGTCTTTTCGATTTATTATGTTACATATGTATCCGAATCTTTTATGTGCGGATGATGATGTTGCGTGGTAGGTTGACTCGTGCAACAGTTCATGTGTGTAAAGATATAAGTTGGTTCAAGACTTATGAGTCATCGAATGATGGTTCTATTCTTCACATGGGAAATGAGTCAACGACCTTGGTGCATGGTCGTGGTTGTGTAGATCTTAGGTTTAGTTCAGAAAGATTGTAACTTTGTTTGATGTTATTCATGTTCCCGATATCGTGAAGAACTTGGTTTCAAGTAGTATTTTAATAATCATGGTTATAAACAAGTTATTAAGTCCGATAAATATGTGCTTTCTAAGCATGGTGTTTTTATTGGTTTTGGTTATTTATGTAATCAAATGTTCAGCTTAATGTTACCACTAATAGTGTTATTTCAACTTTTGTGACCACATATGACCGTGACCGACTCTACCTTTGGCATGCTAGACTTGGTCATGTTCACTATAAAAGGATGCAAGATATGTCTAGGGATGGTTTAATCCTCGCTTTTGACATGGACACCGAAAAGTGTAAAACTTGCATGTTGACCAAGATAACCAAGAAACCCTTCGTGGTGTTAGTCGTGAGACTAAGCTCTTGAGTCGATACACGATGACTGCGTGATTTGCATGTCACTCCTTCTTTGGGGAATAAGAAGTACTTTGTGACATTTATTGACGATGCTTCTAGATTTTGTTATGTCTATTTGTTACATACCAAGGATGAAGCATTAGATAAATTCAAAGTGTTTAAAACCGTTGAATTACAACTTGTGTCTTTGATCAAAAGATTAAGGATCGATAGGGAGGTGAGTACATGGATACTCGGTACTTCCAATCTGTTGGAATAATCCATGAAACGATCGCCTTTATACTCCTCAAAGAAATGGTATTTACGAAGGAAAAACAGGTGTCAAGGAGATGGTTAATTCCATGTTGTCCTATTCAGATCGAGTCAAGGTTCGGGGTGAAGCTATGTTAACAACTTGATATTTGTTAAATAGGTTCCCAACAAAAGGAACAAGGTTACCCTTATGAACTCGGACTAAAAGGAGACCCAACCCGAATTATCTCAAGGTTTGGGGTTGTAGGGTGTTGTAAGACTCCACGATCCAAAGCTAAAGACTTTGGGTGAAAGAGGCATTGATCGCATCTTTGTTGGATATGCCGAGCATTCCAAGGCTTTTAGGTTCTATGTTATTGAACCTAATGAATATGTTTCAATTAACTCCATTATTGAATCAAGGGATGCGAACTTGATGAGAATAGATTCTCATCGCCCCTAGACTAAGTCGAGGATTCCTAATGGAACTCATGACACCGGTGTATCGAGGTCCTCGATGATGAACCATCGGTGGTCCTCGATGAGGTTGTGGTTCAACAACCGAACCTATGCTTAGAAAGAGCAAAAGGGTAAGGACTCCAAAGTCATTTGGACTCGAGTTTCAATCGTACTTAGTTGAAGGAACAAGGGATGAGGTCTCGCACCAATACTCCTATTTCTTCATTGTTGAGGATGATCCCAAGACATTTGAAGAAGCAATGAAGTCCCGTGATATTGCTTTCGGAAAGAAGCAATCAATGATGAGATGGATTCCATCATGGGCAACAACACTTGGTGTTGGTTGATCTACCTCTCGTTGCAAACCTCGGGTTGCAAATGGATTTTCAAAAGGAAAATGAAGGTAGATGGAACTATTGAAAAGTTCAAGGCTAGACTAGTCATTCGGGGCTTTAAACAAAAGTCGAATAGACTATTTTGATACTTATGCCCCGTGGCTCGTGACGATTACCATAAGACTGTTGATTGCTATGGCATCTATTCACAATCGGTTATTCATCGATGGATGTGAAAACAGCTTTCTTGAATGGTGAATTGGAAGAGGAGGTTTATATGAACCAACCTCGTGGCTTCATCATGCCCGCAATGAAAAAAGGTGTAAACCGATTAAGTCTCTTTATGGACCCAAGGGCACCTAAGCAATGGCATCAAAATTTGATGAAGTGGTTTTGTCTAGTGGTTATGTTCTTAACCAAGTCGACAAATGTGTGTATAGTAAATTTGATGAATCTGTAAAGGAGTCATCATTTGTCTATATGTTGATGACATGTTGATCTTTGCACCGACTAAAATCAGTTGACGACAAAGGAATTTTGTCATCAAGGTTCTCCATGAAAGACATGGGGAGGCGATGTTATCCTTGGTATAAGGATTAAACATGAAAGTAAAAGAATTTCTATCTCTCGCCTCATTATATTGAGAAGGTGTTGAGGAAATTCAATTACTTTGATTGTACTCCCGTGAGTACACCTATGGATACTTGTGAGAAGTCGATGCCTAATTATGGCAAGGTCAGATCTCAACTTGAGTATTCTAGGGTAATTGGTTGCTCGATGTATGCCATGACTTGTACAAGACCCGATATTGGTTTTGCGGTGGGAAAATTGAGCAGTCTACTAGTAATCGTAGTGCTCATCACCGCAAGCGCTCGAGGGTATCAAGTATTTGAAGAGAACTATGGATTATAGTCTCTCATATATCGTTACCCATCGTTGTTGGAAGGTTACACCGATGCAAGTTGGATCAAGAACATCAAGACAATTCGCCTACCAAAGTGGTGGGTATTCCTACTTGGTGGAGGTGCAATTTCTTGGCCATCCAAGAAACAAACGTGCATCACCGTTCAACAATGGAATCAATTTGTGTCTCTAGCATTGCTGTAAAGAAGTCAATGGTTGAAAACTTGCTTCTTGAGATTCCATTGTGGCCTAAACCTATAGCACCTATTTCTATCCATTGTGATAGTGCACTACATTGGCTAAGGCTTATAGCCAAATGTATAATGGTAAGTCTAGACACTTAGGTGTCGGACATAGCATGATACGTGAGCTTATCATGAATTGGGTGGTATCTATAGAGTTTGTTAGATCTCAACGTAACTTAGCCGATCACTTGACGAAGGGTTTGGCTAGAGACTTGGTTATAAAGTCCGCTAAAGGGATGGGTTTAAGTCCAACTTAGTCATCGAATGCTAGGACACCCAACTCCTCCTAAGGAAACTTGGGAGCGAGTTCAATGTGGATAGTGAACATTCGATGGACTGGAGCACATGTTTTATTTACATCCCAAGGTTGTGCTCGAAACTCACGAAAGGAGGATGAAGTCTTTACTTAATGGTTATTTTTCTTTGAAAAGTGCTTGGCGAGCATGAATAAAGAGGAACCACCTATGTAAATGTTGAAGTTTTTCCGCTTTAGGAAGCTTTGGACTTTAAGCTTTACAACATTTATGAATTTGGATATGGACACATGGCTTGTATAGTGTCGGGAGTCGATAAGTGTTTGAAAACTTGTGTGTATTTTATCTTCGTGTATTCAAATGGGTTGAAGGGTTCAATTCTTAGAACACCGATTCTCGAATATTTGAACGGGTAATTTACTAAGATGGAAATTCAACCTCGTGACATTTTCGCTTATGCACATGTTTTGTTTAATGTATGTTTTCATGCAAAGGAAGTGAACTAAATTTGGGAGGATTGTTGGAAAATTTAGTGCACTTGTGGGATTGGTTCACACTTGTAATGGGTTAGAGGTACGGAGTGTACACCCATAAGGTCCATGAACACCCGACTCTAATAGTGGTTTGTATTGGTAGTGCTAGTGGAAAGTACTTATTGTGGTTTCCACCGATATGTTGTGGTTTCCACCGATATTCGTGGTTTCCACCGGCGGTGGTGTTTCCATCAAGCGGTGTTTCAATCAAGCGGTGTAACCACCGATAGCACTATGAAAGTACCGCTTGTAACGGGCTTTGACCTATTCAAGTGGCGCTTACAAGCGCATTATGACCACGCTTAATTGGTCATGTAACCACTAACGGCTATAATGGGGATAATTATGAGGCTATTAATGGGCCGATTAATACTCATAATTCCATTGGACTAGCTAAGAGTAACCTCCTATATATAGGAGATCTGATCATGCATGATAGGGACACAGAAAACCATAAACACTTATAAGCGCAATGGTTATTGAATTGTGCCTAATTCTATAACTGCATTTGGTCTTATCCCAAGTAGACATTCGTGTAACCCAGGCATTAGGGTCGAATAGTTTACTTTGGAAAGTGATCACAAGATTCCAAGTGATATCCGGTAACCACCTAGTGGTATTTGTTTCTGCTGACTTGTTGCTTGTTTCTGCTGAATTGATTATCTTACCCTGTTCTGGGAGTTACACACCAACAATTTTCACTTCCTTGTCTGTGACTTCTCTAATCATGACTACGGCTTCTTCAGTACTTAGCTTAGTGCCAAACACTCCATTAAAGTTCCGATCAGCATCAGAAGTATTACTAGCCCCAAGAAAACTCTGAAAATGCTTTAAAAATTGTTCCTCCATTAACTTCCCCTCATATCTATTACCACTTTATCACATATACTTAGAATTCTACTAGTTTGCCTTCTACTCTTTGACAGCTTATGAAAATATGCATTACTCATATCTCATTTGCTCATCCAATCCACTTTAGCCTTTTGAAACAGAAACTCCTCTTCATTAGTAATAGCTTCATTTTACTCATTCAGGGCATCAATCTCCCCTTTCTTGAGTGCTTCACAATAAGGATTGGTGTCAAGGGCATTTTGAGCAGTCTTCAATATTTCTTTGCATACTTTGACTTTTTCAAAAGGATTTCCAATCTTCTAATTTAGCTTATTCATCTTGCTCTTCAAATGTTTCATTTTCTTAACTACACAATACATTTTGCATCCCTTAACCTCATAACTCCATTCACTATTCACAGTTGGCAAAAACTCTGTGTTGAAAATATAGTTGGTAAATCTAAATGGCTTGATCTTCTTTTCAAAGCATTGTGGAAATTTTACCTTTATTGGATTATGATCAGAAACAAGGCATGGTAGAAACTCAAAAGCAACAGTATTAGGGAAGACCTCTAAAAACACCTCAATAACTATGGCCCTATCAAGTTTTTTAAGAATGTTGTTTTGTGGATTCAAAGGTGACTTGATCCATGTCTTGAACAATCTTGAATTGCATAAATCCTCTAATTCAGCATCATTAACACAATCAATAAAGTCTTGCATATAAGATGTAATTATTGAACCACCAGAAGAATGCTCCATAGTCTTTATATTAGTATTAAAATCACCCATAACCAACCATGGCCATCCAGTAGTGAAAATTTTAGCTCTTCTTAAATCCATCCATGCCTCTTTCCTTTCTCTTCTTGTATTTGCAGCATACACAAAACTGCAATATACTTTGACTTTATTGGGAATAGTCTCTACCAAACATAGCATTGTTTGCTTATAACTATTTAGAACCATCAAATTGACTACTACATTATTCCACCCTATTAATATTCTACACCCATTCATACCGTGATTTACATTAGAAACCCAACTCCAATTGCCAAAGGCTCTGTCATAGACTTTTCAAAGTTTATGAGGTTTAACATGTGTCTCTAATATAGCACAAACTTGAATAATATCCTCCAATATTATTCTTTTGACTTTGGTTTGTTTTTTCTGTTCATTTATACTCCTAATATTCCATGAAACTATTTTAAAATCCATAAAAAACAGAAATAAAACCCTTAACTACCCTTATTCCAAAAGAAGAATTAATTCAAAACAGACTTACTCAGACCCATGACATTATCAGCATCCATAGTCTGAGCTAATACATTCCTACTTTCCAATACATCCGCATGATTCTTGCTTGCTTCTTCTTGTTCTTTGAGCCTTTCTATCTCTCACTGGTCTTTAAAATACCTAATCATGTCTTATGTCAAACTGCTTGACTCAATACAATTTGGCTTAATGTTCTTATTCAAAAAGACATCTACCACTATTCTATCTTTAAGCAGCCTCAATTCAGCATCATCATTCTCCATAACAGTAGTTAGAACTTAAAATTGATTACTACTTTTAGTTGGCTCTTTAGTACCATTAGCATAAACCTTGCTACCTGATGGTTGAGCAGTGGCATTGCCTTTACCATTACCATGCTTCTTTGTACTTGTACCATTCTTCACTGTATCAGCTCCAAATCTTTTCTCTATACTCCTGCATGTAGTTATTCCTTTTGTACTGCCTATTCCTTCTTTGATATTGCTAATTCGTATTCTTATCCCGCCTTTCTTCATTATCCTTAGCAGCTTTAGTCTCATTGAGTTTCTTTAACCTTTCCTCTTCATCATATTTTGCTTTAATCTCCTCCACTATTCTAGGACTATTGTTACACTTTTCAAAGCTATGTGTAAACACCTTACAGTGAGTGCAGCTATCAGGTTTCCAGTCATACATCACATTAACCATTTTAGTACCCTTAACATTCTTCTCCTTATCAGTATACTCTATCTTAATCTCAGTTTTCATCAATTTACTTGCCTCAATTTCCACTAGTACCCAGGCATAATCAGACCTTCCAACCCTATTTTGACACATTCTAGTTGTCATTTCATCCATCATTAGAGGCCTATCTAAACTGCTAGCCAGTGCACTAATGTCTTCCATACTCCATGCCTCCATTGGGATATTCAGTAGCTTCACCCATATAGGAAATTCAGTATGTTCAACCTTCTTTATACCTATCTCAGCGTTCCATTTCATCAAAACAGTGGCCTATTGTTCACCATCCATGTTCCTTTTGCTAACACTGATTGCATACCTTCAATATCCTTGAATTTGAACAGATTAATACCATTATCATTCACAATGACTTCCCTAAACCCAAATTTGCCCCACATTCTTTTGATATGATATCTCAAATCATTAAAACCCATATTTTGCCCCACAAAGTAACCACACAAGGTAGATTGCCATTTAACACAACCTTTTTTGCACAATATCATCATCAAACAACATTGTTCCAATACCATCCTCATTGATCCTTGGGGCAATGTAAATCAAATGATTATCAATACTAACCTCATTCCTCTTAACCACATTAACATAAGGACTTTTATTATCAACAGTTGCATTAGCAGTATTCTCCTTATTGTTATCAACAGTTACCATACTATTATGTACAGTATTAGCAGTATCTTCATTATTGTTATCAACAATTGTATTAGCGGTTGGAGTAACACTTACATCATTATTCAGAGCACTTTCACTGTTACTTTCCATCTATGCACTCCTAATCTCCTCTGATTCCACAAACTCCCCTGATTCAACACTATCCTGACTCAAACTTACTTATCCTGCCTTTTTACCCATAACTTCCTTGGCAACACCATTATTACTTCCATTATTAACCTTGACAGCTTTTTTTTCCTGAATTTACATCAGAATTATCATACCTCTTGGGTATCCTTACGTTGCGTTTCAAACCTTGCCTATTAGATGACATTATTATCAATACAAACACATTTAATCTAAAGAACAAATCATAAGATCTCAAATTCTCAACCATTCATCTTCTTTTCATCTAATGGATGAGATGAAAGCAAAAATTAACAAAGGTAGGGTAGAAATGTAATTCTATAAAAACCCACTTTCCACCCTTTTTTAAAAAACAACATATCTTGCAAACGATAAATCTTCAAGCTACAAAAAATACACCATCGTTACGAGAAAAAAATCATCTTTCTATTTGATATGCACTTTTATATACTTTCGACGAACTTTTTTTTCAAATTTTCCGTCCAGAAAAATCTCACGGGATTCGTAAAAAGACGATTTTTTTTTCAAAATTTCTGTCCAGAAAAATCCCACGTGATTCGTAAAAAAGCGAACTTTTTTTTTCAAAATTTCCGTCCAGAAAAATCCCACGGGATTCGTAAAAGACGAACTTTTTTCAAAATTTCCGTCCCACGATTCTTAAAAATCCCACGATTCTTAAAAAATCCACATGATTCGTAAAAATTCACTTGTGATTTGTTATTTTTAAAAAATCACAAATGATTTGTAAAAATGAGTAAATCACTGTTTTATACTTTTATGTCACAGCTTTTTAAAGGTAAATGTTTTTTATATGATTGTTGAAATGAGCTTTTGGAATCTCTTTATTAAAAAGTTGTATGTTGTTATATAGAATCCCATAAGATTCGTCAAAAGGTCATAGTTAGAAAGGTCCTAGTTGAAGCAAAAGGACATCTACTATTGCTATTGAATCATGTCTAGTTTTAATCTATGCACTGACCAAATACCAACCCACTAAACCCCCATTTTCCACCCATTCATTTCAATTCAATTTATAAAGGGGCCTCCTATGCAGGCACCCCATAGGATATAAAAATAGGGGGTGTTTGGGTTTTCTCTCTCTCACCTAATCAATGGGTGCATGGGTTTCCGTGCCAAAATGTGTTAAGGTGGGGTGGTGGCAGGGGCGGATCTATAGCATAAGCAAGGTATGCAAGTGCATACCCTGCGTAAATCTTTAGTATGTAAAAAAAATTAGTTTTTCTTCAAAGTAACAACAAAATACACTAAAAAATTGTGAGTGCATACCCTTTCAAATACCCTAAAATTCTGAGTGCATACCTTTAATCTAACTTACCTTTGTTCAAAATAAAAGAAGTACTGAAAAACACTGCTGGTAAGTTTCAGTAATAAAGCGGCAATTTTGGGGAAGAAGGAAGAGGCCTTGATATGTAGCTTAAAAAGGAGAATTTATATTTTTAACCTAGTCCAGTTGTGTTAATAATTTAACTAGCCCATTAACTATTTGGAAGGCCCAACCTATTTAAAGTTAGGGATATTTTCATCATATCTTAATATTTACATTATCCCCAAACACAAGTTTTAATGTATGATGTACAATGCTCTTAAAGCAAAGTTTGGGAAATATGTAAATATTGTGAGATATACCCTTAAAGTTAATGCAACTTAAAACATTAGCGTTTGTACTACGATTAGTGTTACAAAGTATTTTTGTTTAATCACAGACTATTTTTAACTAGCCCAACCTATTTAAAAGTAATTTAACTAGCCCTTTAATACTTTGTTTCTTTCATATTTATACATATAGTTTTTTTTATTTTTTAATGTTACAAACTATTAAAGTGTATTGTACTAGGATTAGTTATACCAAGAAATTTAGCACCCGCGCATTGCAGCGGGGCTTTTTTGCTTTTTTGCTGTAATTTATGTGATGAAATTTTATATAATTATTTGTTGTCTTTTTAGAAAATATTTCAACATTTGTTATAGAATCGTGTTTACGTCAAAAGTATATCAATATTAAGTTTGTTTTGTTCGTAACTCAGAGACTTTTTCAACGGTATATTTTTTATTAAAGTAATCGCTAGATATTTGTAGCAAGCGATCAAATGGGTTTACTTTATTTTATTTATACTTGTAGTTGCTAATAATATTATGCCCATTCTAGTTACAATACTCTAATCCAACTAATTAACCAACTCAATTTTGAATAACGCAAACTTGACAACGTAGATCAACTTTAATATCTCAGACCCGAAAATCAAAAGAGACGTGCCCAACCCAAATTCTGAAAAGCCGAACCGGAAAAACCCGACCCAAAAAGCATCCCGAAAAACTAAAGTTATTAACAACTCCACTTAAAATTGTGCATACCCTATTTCGAATTTCTGGATCCGCCACTGGGTGGTGGGCGTGCTGCTTGGGGTGTTTTGTGTTGGGGTAGTGTCACTTTGTTTTTTGTTCTTTTTTACTTTACAACTTTTACAAGTTTTTTTTTTTTTTTTACAAGTTTTTATAACTTTTTACAAGTTTTTTTTTTTGAATCGGTTTAAAACTTTAAAAAATAGTCGGAAAATTTTGAGGCTCAGATTCGAAGGTTGCAAAGTGAGATTTTATCTCACTTTGCCGTCCATCGGTTTTCATCATCGCCTCGAAAATTTTTAGACTCAAAATCATCATCGCCTCGGAAAATTTTTAGGCTCAAACTCGAAGGTTGCAAAGTGAGATTTGATCTCACTTTACCGTCCATTAGATTTTTATCATCATCGTCTCAGAAAATTTTAAGTCACAACTGCACAAAGTCACAATTTCACAGGAACTGCACAATGTCACTAGTTCACAGGAACTGCACAAGTCTCACAAGTCTCAAACTGCACAAAGTCTCACAAGTCTCAAACTGCACAAGGACACAAGCCTCACAAGTTCAACGATATTCACAAGTTACACGTTTTCAACATAGCAGGCACAGGTTCAACAATATTCACATGAATGTGATAAGTAGGATTCCAAAACTGCAAACATTCACAAGAAAGTAACTAAGATTCTCAAAGGGGTACCAGCATAGCACGCACAGGCTTATAATGCCACATGAAAGCAACATCACCACAACACCAACAAGAAAGCTACAACACAAACTACACAAAATCTCACAAGCTAGCAAAAAGCAACAACACCACAACACCATCAAGACCAATGAAAGCTACAACACAACAACACCAACAAAGACCAAACAAGCGTAAAGCAACAACAACAACATCACCAACAAACAACCATGTCCGGGTCACCATTTGACACACAAGAGGTAAACTTATCGAATAGGCTCAGATTATTAGCTTTTTAGCTCATGTTGGTTGCAAATTCGCTTTGCCATGCCAAAACTCTTAAGTTTTTTTTTTTTAAATCAGCATTGCCTTTTTTTAGCTCAAGTTTTTTTCATTAAAGTTGCAAAGTGAGCTAAAATGATCACTTTACCATCCAGTAATGAAGCGTGTCATGCCAACACATTCAAGTTTTTTTCATTAAAGTTGCAAAGTGAGCTAAAAATGATCACTTTACCATCCAGTAATGGTAATGAAACTGCAAGGGTCATGCTATTGAGGCACCTCAAACCTGCAAAACATAACCAAACAGATAATCAAAGAAACAGATACCAAATTTTTTTAGATAATCAAAGAAAACCAAGAAATTTTTTTAAACCAACCTCAAATTTTTTTCAAGATCATAAAAAGATTCAAGATCTAAAAAAATTTTAGATCTAAAAACTTAAACGAAACAGATACCACCAAAACAGATACCACCACAACAGATACGACCACAAATATTTTTCAATATCAAGTTTTTAGATCTAAAATGTTTTTATATAAGCAAAGAAAACCAACCTCAAATTTTTTTAAACCAACATCAAACTTTTTTCAAGATCATAAAAAGATTCAAGATCTAAAAAAATTTTAGATCTAAAAACTTAAACGAAACAGATACCACCACAACAGTTTATACCACAACATCACCACATCTCTCTACAACGATCTAACAAGTTTTATACTTGTTAGAGCAAGTTTTTAGATCTAAAATTTTTTTAGATAATCAAAGAAAACCAAACGTTTTTTTAAACCAACCTCAAATTTATTTCAAGATCATAAAAAGATTAAAGATCTAAAAAAATTTTAGATCTAAAAACTTAAACGAAACAGATACCACCAAAACAGATACCACCACAACATATACGACCACAAATATTTTTCAAGATCAAGTTTTTAGATCTAAAATATTTTTATATAAGCAAAGAAAACCAACCTCAAATTTTTTTAAACCACCATCAAATTTTTTTAAGATCTTAAAAATATTCAAGATCTAAAAAATTTTTAGATCTAAAAACTTAAACGAAACAGATACCACCAAAACAGATACCACCACAACAGATACCACCACAAATATTTTTCAATATCAAGTTTTTAGATCTAAAATGTTTTTATATAAGCAAAGAAAACCAACCTCAAATTTTTTTAAACCAACATCAAATTTTTTTCAAAATCTTAAAAAGATTCAAGATCTAAAAAAATGTTAGATCTAAAAACTTAAACGAAACAGGTACCACCAAAACAGATACCACCACAACAGATACCACCACAACATCACAGAAACATCACCATAACATAACCACAATAGCAACATCACCACAACATAACCACAATACCACGATCTAAAAAGTTTTTAGATCTAGATCTAAAAACTTTTAGAGAGAGATATAGTGAGAGAGAGAAACAGAGAGAGAGAAGGACATATATCAACTCAAGACAGATATCACAAGAAGAAAACGCGTAAACGCTGAAACCACATGGAACGAACGCGTAACCACACACGTATACCACTCTTTTATAATAATAATTATAATAAAAGTATTATAATTTAAAATAAAAGTATTATTTTTAAAATAAAAATATTTATAAAAGTTTGTTAAAAGTTGTATTAGTTTTTAAAATAAAAGTTTGTTAAAAGTATTTATAATAAAATTTTGTATTAGTTTTTTAAAATAAAATTTGTATTAGTTTTTTAAAAGTTCTATTAGTTTTTTTTAAAGTATTATAAAAAGTTGTATTTTTAAAAGTATTAGTTTTTTAAAAGTATTATAAAAAGTTGTATTTTTAAAAGTATTAGTTTTTTAAAAATAAAACTAATATAAAAGTTTGTAAAAAAATGTAACAATAAATAAAGTTGGTAAAAATGTACAAAGTTGTATTTTTATAAAAGTTTGTTAAAATGAAAGTCATAAAAGTTGTTGTGTTTTAAATTTTTAGGTGTTCGGTACTTAAGTTGCTTTAATCGATTGGGTGCAATCTCATCATTGAATCGATTGGTTTTCTTATTGTTATCGACAATTTCACGCTCACGGGACGATCTACTGCAAAATGAAGGGCGACTTGTTGTTGTTGCAACGATTGCTCGAACTCAAACTCTTGATCTCTAGCTCGCTATCTCTTCCATGTCACTTTCACCGAAAAGATGATTCGCTCATGTTTATATATGTAGATTTTGAAATGTGTAGATTTTGATTGAAATGTGTATTATTTGTAAGTGTGTTAAAAAATAAAATAAATAAATAAATAAAAAAAAAAAAAAAAAAAAAAAAAAACTTGCGTACGGTAAGAATTCAGAAAAAGGAAACGTTTTATCTTCGTCGTGCAAGTGGCGAGGGAAGTGATGGCGAGGCACAGCGAGCCTGCCACGGCGAGCCATGACAAGCCCGCCACCGGGTTCTCTTATAAATTGACGTGAACTTAACTCAAACGGTTTGACCAATATTTGAATCTGATGATTGCAGTCCAACTAAAATTACATTGTAAACCAAAACCGAAACAAAACCAAAATCTAAAAATGTTGGCACCGAGAATTGGCCTTTTTCTATACTCCGTAGTTTATAGTAATGGTTCGAAAATGGTCTTGAAATCATACGGTCTCTCAATTATTTCAGGCATAGTTTAATGGCTAAGCGAAATCGTTTCGTTAAAAAAAGGACAGCTCTCGACTAAAACAGAACGGGCCAAGTGAGAACCAAAATTTTCTCATTTCATGAGCCAAGGCAGAAGCGAGCCTAAGGAATAGAAATAGAACAGGTAAAAGGAATACTAATAAATGTAATGAGTATTACATTAGTCATTGATTTCGCTTAGTTTTACTACATGCAAAAAAAACATCTTGACACATCCACAAGAAACAACTGATAATATAAAAAACATTGGTACCAATTAATTAATTGGAAATATTATTTTTTTTATTTTACAAAATTATACCCATACTAGCTAAATCTTTGCTTAACAAGAACATAAACAACAAAAAAGTATATTTTGTAATCAAAACTGCTAATTACCTATATATTTTAATTCCAATGTATATATTCATCTTCTATAGTTTTCTAACTCTTATTTAATTTTGTGGCAATCACAAACTTAGATGAATATATAACGACATAATATATGGAAGAAAAAATGTTGGAACAAAAAATTGATAGAAACCAATTTTAAAAGAAAAATAGATTAAGGGCGGTAGAGTTGGCATTTATATAGGTAATTTTATAACACTCAATATGTAGGATAATGCTCTATTATCTTGTTTAGGTAATGGTTCATTATATAATAGTAAATCAAGTATAATTAATAATTATCTTTTTATTTCTCACCCTCGAATATCTCCAACCAAGCATGCCTTAAGTTTTCTCCGTTATGGCAGTTTTGGATTATTTTGCACACCCCTATTTGCCAACCCTTTTAGTTCATACCCAATTACCTAAAAATGTAAAAATAATTACCAATATGTGCCAAATACAATGCTACTTTACCAATTGTTACTCAAAACCCTCACCATTTACAAAACCGTCTAATTTACTCTGCAAAATGCTCATCTTAGGCACCAAATATGACGTGTTCAACTATCATTCGTCTAAAAATTAAATCTGGTGCTCTAACACTTGTTTTTATAACACATTTAACATATGGTGCGCAAAATGTTCCCTTTGAACACCAAAGTATAGGTGACACTTTCTCATTGGTTTATAAATTAATTATGGTGCTCTAGATGATCCATCAGCTTTTTTATAATACTAGCCGATTACCCGCGCTTAGCGGCAGCGGTTTCTAGTTTTCGACAGTATTTTGACGGCGACTAATTCTCTTTTGAAAAACTATATTTGTAGCCTTAGAGAATCCTCCTCGAGATAATTTCTTTTCTGATGGTATAATTGTGTAGTGGTTACAATGTATTATTTTCAATCAACTTGCGTGTGAAATTTTTTGATAGATTTTTTTTTAAGTTGTGATAATCAAATTAAAATTGTAAATAATAGCCTAGTACAGAATGACGATATATAATTTTCAATTTTCATTTCTATGTATATGGCTAGTAGCGTACTCCATTATAAAATTTAGGGCAATTTATTATCTCCCCTTCTTAAATTTAGAAATTTCATATATATCCAAACATGCTTTAAAAATATTGTACACAATGCATTTAATGATTGTACTTTTAGTATATATAAAATTAATCATGAAAGTAGGGTGATATATGAAATTTATCCTAAAATTTATGCTAGACAATAAGGTAACAATTCATGGTGGCGTCTCTAAGTAGTTTTCACGGATCTGAGTATCTGCGTTTAACGACAGCGATGTAGTTTCGTCAAATTATGAGCGCATTGATTTGTGAGTATTTGGCTTAAATGTAACAATCATTTGTATATGAGCATGCAATTTAGACAAACCCATTTATTATAGTTGAATTATTTGTATATGGGCTTCGTGTGAGTTTTCCTTTCATTATGGGTGTTCTATTAATTGCATTACAAAATCTATGTCCACGTTATTTTAAAATATGTTATACTTCTCCCGTCTTAAAATTGTAATCCATATGTTTCTTTAAGATATCTCAAAATTATTGTCTACTTTCTATTTTAAGTAATTAAAAAAACTTAATGAGAAAATATTCTATTTAACTGGTTAAAAATAAATTATGTAATTTTTGTCAACCGATAATAATTTTGAGACGGAATGAGTCTTCCATCACGTTAACAAAGACATATTTTAGTAAATAAACAACTTTTAATATAATTGAATTCCTAACTCTGTATATGTCAAAAAAATCATCACAAAGTTCAGTCGTAATTTTTACCCCTTTTCCTTTGATGAGTTATTTTTACTATTCACACTGTACTATTTTTACCCCTTTTCCTTTGTTTAGTTATTTTTTTTTGTAAAGGGAGTAATCCTGCACCCCAGAATATAATAACCAAATAAACATTTAAGTACAATGGATATGGTGAAATCTCATATCTCAATTTCTACATAAGCATAGAGCTTACATAACAAGATACTTCATGTTTTCTAACCAAGAAAACAAACCACTACTCAAATGATAACATATGACACAAAGAAATAAAATTATACTATTCATACTATAGTGTGACACATGAGGTGATAGGGAATTGAGTAACTTTATTTCTTTTTAACTTCAACTACATTCAAATCTAAATCAGTTAGATTTTCTTTTCAAACATTTTTTTCATTTATTCAATAAAACTTGAACAAAAAAAACTTTAAATGAAAGGATTTTTAATTGTTCAAAAGATTTCTACCTTGAGCCTTGATATATGGACCTAATTAAATGGACCTAAAAGATGACTTACCGCATAAATGACTTGACATTTATGCAACTGTACAAGTTATTTGTGCGATAAGTCACCTTTTAGGCCTATTTAATTAGGTTCATTTATCATTTTTGTTCTACCTTATACATATTCGTCACAAAAATTACAACAATGAGTGAATGTTTCAAATTTCAATCAAGTCTTGTACCCATCAAGAAATGATTTATTTGAGACAATCTTTTCCTGTTCTTTTTTAGTTTTGTTACTTTCACATGCCAACTCAAACTTCTCATTCATTTGGTTAAGTCACATGCAACAAACTTCTCTTTCATTTGGTTAAGTCACATGCAACTTCTACAAGTCTAGATGCCTCGAGTCAATCAAAAGTGACACTTTCACAAGTCTACATGTCTCGAGCCCATCAAAAGTAACAAATTTTTAAAGATGCTTTAAGGTATGTTAGGTCCATAACCCAAGCCTCACTTTCTCAATTTTTTCTTTATTGATATTTTTATAACTAAAAAAAACTCAATAACGAATATTTTTATAAAATTACAAAGCTTAAAATTTTGAAAACCTTCAAACTTTAAAAAAAAAATAAACCTTTTCAATAAACTAGAAGGGTACCCGCGCAATGCGGCGGCAGGTACCCGGTGATTATTTTTGTGGCGAGCATTCTGGTGGTTGCGGTGTAATTGTGGTTGAGGATATGCCCAGTGGTGGTGGTGTAACACTGTGCGGATGGAGAGGTCCGGTGGGATTGTTTACTATGGTGGTGGTGTAATTGTTTGTGTTTTATGTGGGTATTTACATTAAACCGGCTGTTACAAAATAGACTGCACATAAAGACCCTTAAATTTTCGGTTGTAACATATGTGTATGTATTGAACACTATGGAGACCTTTTTATTAAAGGGCTTTTAAAAGCCTTAAAGTCGTATTGACCATTTTGTATTAAAAGCTTTTATTAAAAAACGTATTGACCATTAGAATTAAAAAGTATTTACCAATATTGTCAACAGCATTTACTAAATGGCTTGTTATTTCTTAATAAAGAAATGTTTTTTGTCTTAAAAATTTTAAGACTACTTTATATAGAAAGTCCTAAACCTTTTATAAAGTAGTATAGATATAGATAAATAAATATTTAACTTCTAAATTTTGCTCGAGACGCCTTTTAAAATTCAACAATTTAATAAGATATCAAATCTTAAAAATATATATATATAAAAAATAATAATAATAAATTAAAAAAAATAAAAAAAAAATAATAAAAAAACCCTAAGTTAACAGACATAGCAAATTTACGAACTTACAAACTGTACAACTTAAAACAAACTTTAAACATACACCTACAATTTACACAATAAATAAAAATCAACTAAAAAATTGTTTTAGTCTTGCAAAATATACTGTAACAAACAAATTCATAATAAATTTCAGCAATTTACATTAGAGCACTCGCAATAATAACGGTATAACGCCGTTATTAGGCAAATAACGCCGTTAACGCGCGTTATACCGTTGGAAGTGGGCCGTTATTTGCGCGTTATAGGGGCGTTGTGTTTTTAACGCACGTTACAAAAAAAAAAAAAAAAATTCATTTCACCCCCCTAAATTATTTCAACTGAATTTTCACTTACACCCCCTCCACCTATTCAAATTCAAATTATACTGGTCAGTTTTGGGCGGGATAAATTCAAATTTGAAATTTAAAATTTAAATATGAGCGGGATATATTCAGTTTCAAAATCAACTCTGCCTATATAAACAACTCTACCAGAGTTGTTTAGAACACACAACACACACAAGTTACACACACAACTCACACACAAAACATGTCTCGAAAGATTTTTCTCAAGAATTTCAAATTTAAAAGTTGCTTTAACCCACTTTTCAAATCCAAATCACTTGTTTGAAACCGCTTTCCTACACTACCGAACTCGGTGTTTATTTACACCACCGAAAATGTCTTTCCGGTGGGTTTGAAAACATCCGTACCTCCCAATTGTTCCAAGTTCACCGTGAATGTCCAGTGGATTTTCAAAACCACCCCAATGGTTAGGTGAGGCTTCCTCCGAATCGGAACGAGATGAAGAAACCGTAAGGAGATTATGGAAGAAGCGAGCACGTGAAGAGGTTGCTCGTCGTGAGCAAAGCACGAAGACAACTTCTTCGACATCATGGAGAGTCGATACATGAATGGGAGTTTATTCTCCGCCAACCGCCTCGATGGTTGGGACTCGGATGATTCGTTTTTTTAAGTTTTAGTAGTTTTATTTAATTCGTCTTTAACGTTTAATGTACGTTTTTTTTAAGTTTTTAATGTAATCCGTGTTTAACGTTTAATGTACTTGGAGTTTTAATGTTAAATGTGATATGTGTTTTAAAAAATGAAGTGTTTGTTTTAGTTTAGGGGTTGAAAGTGAAAATATGAAATGTTATTGGTGTTATTGATGTTATTTGGATGTTATTGTTGTGGGTGTTTTTTGGGGATGTTAATGTTAAATGGTAAAGCTGATGTGGCGCTGACGTGAACGGTGTTATTGGTGTTATGGTGTTATTGTTGGGAATGCTCTTACATATAGATATTTACATTTAAAAATTAACATCTAAAAATTTACATCCACTTACAAGATTTACACACTTAACTTCCGGTAACAACCAATAGACCTAACACCATTGAAATTCCAGCTGCAACGACTAAGTTTATTCCGTCCACGACGGCTTAGCAAATTCCGGTGGCGGCGGCAACAAAGATTCCGGCGAGGAAGAGACAAATCTCGTATCTACAAAATAAATACAAAGATCTATAAAAAAAATCATTCAAAACTAAAAAAAAAAAAAAAAAAAACATAGATCTAAAAAATAAGTGCCTTAATCTATTATAAAAGACCTTCAAAATCAAAACTATAAAAGAACAAAAAGAAAAACTTCAAAATATTTTGAATGCTACAAAGATACCATCTGTGGTAGAAATATTTTATAAACAGAAATGAACAACAAGTTTTTATACAACAATCTATATAAGAAATTAAAACAAACAACACCTTTAAAAGTAGCGGTAGAAACAGAGGCGACGAAAACTCTTTTCGGCAAGCTAACAACGGCTACAGCAGCGGCACTATTGAAAATTACCAATAATGTCAATATACATAGATAAAAAAAACATATAGATCTACAATAAAATATTTAGATCTACAAAAGAAACTTTCAAAAATTTATTAATATAAACAAAAACTCAAAAAAAGTACCTCAAAACTTGAAAACCCTTAAGTCTTGGTGGTTCCGGTGGCGGAAGAACACGGTGAGGGTGGATTTGGTGGCGTCGGTTTCTGGGATGGTGCTGCCGGTTTCTGTGATGAGTGTTTTTTTGTTTAAAATGAGAGTGGTGGTTTGAGTTTGTAAGTGCGTGTTTTTGTGTTGTGTTATTTGTGTGTAGAGATGAGAGAGTATGTGTTTGTGAGAGACTTGGTTGGGAGATGAGAGCATTTACTGTGTGTGTTTTTTTTTAAGTAAAATGATGGGAGGATGAGTATGTGTGGGGTAGTTGTTAGTTTGGTAGTTTATGTGTTTTGTTGGTTCGGTAAATTTTTAGGGTCGGATGTTGATTTGGTGTGTGTAAATTTAGGATTTGATAATAGTTTGGATGGCTGAATCTTAATTTTTAGGTTTGGAGTTAGGAGTAGGATATCCATGCTTTATAAAGGGTTATAGATTATAGATGTAGTGCGCAAAATGATTCCCTTGGGCACCAAAGTATATGTGACATTTTTTCATTAGTCTATAAATTAATTATGGCGTTCTAAAGGATTATTAATCATTTTTTTTTATATATGGTGCGCAAATATAAATGGGTACACACCAAAATGTTCAAAATCTCAAATATGTTTACAATACATCTTTTTATTAAAATACACAAATAAATACGACAATTTATCCACAGTATAACACTTCCACCTGTTTAGTGAGCGCCTCTAGAATTGGAATTTGGTAAAGGTTTAGAAAGTATTAAAAAAAAGTGTAACATTATTTTCAACGTCTAGTCAAATGGTTTGTAGTCTTCTAAAAGCGGTATTCGTTTGTTTGTTGGTGGTTTGTTAAAAAAGATTAAAAAAAAAAAACAAGGGATTCAGATCCTCTCATGTTTAATTTGAACATGAGAGGTCATGTTGAAAGTTATGTTAGTAGAGAAAAATAATAAACAATTCATTGTAGGACATCTATTTTATTAAAATATAAATTTTCTTTTACAAGATAACTAACATGACCTCTCATGTTCAATTTAAACATGAGAGGATCCCAATCCAAAAACAAGAGTTGTGCTATATGTCAAAAGATTCTGTTACTATGACCAAAAAGCTCTTTGCATGTTTGCATTTTTTTTCTTTTTTTTTTTCCTTTTTCAACAAAGCTTTGCAAAGCAATTAACAGAGAATAAACTAAGCAAATTGGTATAAGGGTTTAATTGTATATTAAGGTGGTGTTTGTTTTTTAAAATCTACCTCTTAACAACCTTTTAATCTGACTCGTTCAGACGCGATCAAACATTTGAGTCATTAAGTGCGTTTGTTTTTCTTCTCGCTTCGAGAGGCAGGTTAAACTCAAACCTCTTAAGAGGCCGGTCTGCACAATATTTGTTGGCTGAGCCATAACCTTGAGACGAGCTTTTGCGCGACATCCCACACCGGCCCTCACTTAGGTAGGGCCGCATGGCCACCAAATCACTCAGAGCAATATTTTTTTTGTTTGTTTGTTTTGGTGGGTTTCTTCGTTTTTGTTTGTGTTCGTAATGTGCTTGTATTTGTGATATGTTTGTGTTAAGTTTGATACTGCCGTGTTTTTTCTTTTTTCTTTTTTGTGTGTCTTGCAGTTGCAGGTGGGTTGACTGTTGAAGAAGAAGATGACTCTTTGGCTTTTTTTTTTCTTCTTTTTTTTTTTCGGTTTATAACCTTGTAGTATAATAGTGCACATTATTAGTCCCTGGTCCTTTAATCTTTGCAAAGTGAATCCCTTGTTGGTTTATACTTGTATGTCTTATTTTTCATTTATGTTTTTATTTAATGTATTATTTTATGTAATTTGCTTTTTATTAATGAAAGTTATTTTTAGTTAAATATATTGTTTTATTAAATAAATGAATAAAAAAAGTATGCATCATGGCACGAGAAAATTGGTGTTATCTTTGGGAGGGGTTTTGGTCTGTACCAAAACCGGTGCCATGGAGAAAAAGTGCTGAGGTGACATAACTTTTTTGATGGCACCACCATTTGGCACCAAACGATACCTAGCTCTCTAACCAACAAGATGTGGAGGGGATGTCTTGTTGCCTCTTAATGTCTTTTATTATTATTATTATTATTATTATTATTATTATTTTAACTTTAGTTTTTCTTTTCTTTATTTTTTTTTTTATTTTTTTTTCATTTTGTATTATATATTTTCACGAATTTTCTTTTAGTATTGATAATACGTTTAATGAGAATTACATCGTTATTTTATTTTGCTCAATAAAAGATGATAATACGATGACGACGAAAGTACTCAAACACAAGAGTCTTTCAAACAACAAAAATTTATAACTGGTTTGTGATATCAAAATGTGGTATGCGTATTTTGAGCAAGAACCTCGATTTCTTTTTCTTTGAAAATATTTTTAATTGTTGAATGAAAATGTTAAGAAAATTATTGAAATAATTTACTTTTTCTCATCATAAATTATTTGATAGTGATAGTTTGCAAACTGGCGAAAATATTTAGCAACACCAGAATGTAGTATATCAACAATATATGACTACTTTACGAGATCAAACGGTGACACAATATCCTTGAACGTTTGTTTTAACATATTTTAATTCCGTGTTGCTAAATTGTGCTTGTTTTATGACTCAGTTGTTTTATTTAATATTTTAAAGGTTTATGTAGAATAAAATTGCATTATATTTATATCATTCAAACATTTTTTTTACAAAAACCAAACGATATTATTTCATTCAGATTCAGACATTTACGCCTCAAATTCAGATTCAGATGTGCGACTCAGATTCATATTCAGAGCCTTTTAATAAACAAACGGCACGTAAGTCTACTGCTAATCTCTAGTTAGACAGGAAAAGAAACTATTAAACAATTATTTTAGGCAATTTCTCCGCACTTTCTTTTCTTTCACCTTTTCATCTTTCTCTAAACTTGACTAATGTGCTGTATTCTATTGTACAATCAAGCAATGCATTACCAACCACCAACTGATGTAGATTTATTCAAAATTATCAACCAGGATATCATCTTCTATGAATTCATTGATAATCATATATACAAAACTAACCAGCAATTACCAACATTTAATCTGAATGTAGCTCTATTTGTTGGACACTATGAGATTACACGAATTGTGTGGTTACAACGTCCAAGTTTCAAAAAACATTGCAAAGTTATTTTGTTGAACATCGAAGGATTCGAATAAAATACCATATAATAATGTTATGTTGTGTTTATTATCTTAATTTGTTGAACTTTTGACGTTAGAGAGTATATCAATATATGTTACTCCGTATTTATTTAGTTTCTTGCAAAAGAGAGGTGGTTGGTCGGTCTTTTAGTTGATTATAACTTATATTCCACTTTACAATCAATCAATGCACTACCAACTCTCAACGACTATTAATGCCCAAATATAAAAACCAACACCATCTCCTACAAACTTAATCTAAAAACCACTAATTCCATCTTGACATCTTTAGCAAAAAGTTGATAACTGAAAACGCTAAACTACATCACCATTCACTTCAATGGAATCTTCAAGTGTTGAAATCATCTCAGACTGTTTCATCAAACCAATATCCATATCCGAACAATCCGAAAAACCAATATACTTCTCTCCATGGGATCTTTTAATGATCTCAGTAAACTACATTCAAAAGGGTCTTCTTTTCCCATTACCAAAAAACCAAGATTTCAACTTGAATACTTTTTTACAAGACCTAAAAGACTCACTCTCCATAACACTTGCTCATTTTCACCCACTAGCTGCACGTTTAACCACAGTAAAAAAACAAAACCCTCCTTCACTGTTTGTATTTATGAGCCATGAAAACAGCCCTGGTGCTAGGTTTATTCATGCAAAGGTGAATGTAACTATAGATGATGTTCTGACACCTAAGGATGTTCCTGTGATCGTGCAATCATTTTTTGACCATGATAAAGCTATAGATTATGATGGTCATGAAATGTCCTTGTTGTCAGTTCAAGTGACTGAGTTAAAAGATGGTATTTTTATAGGTTGTTCGATTAATCATATGGTTGTTGATGGATCTTCGTTTTGGCATTTCTTTAACTCTTGGTCTGAAGTTTTCAACTGCAAAGGGCAAAATGGTAATACTTTTTTTTTTTAGATATTTATCTGTGGGTTTTTTAATTGCGGTGTTGACTTTTTATTTTGAGAAAATTATTTTCTTTTATGCCATTAAGTGGTACAAAAAGTATATTCCTTAAAAAGACTGAAATGTATTGCTATTTTGGTGGATACACACATATTCTTATGACATTGTTAAAGAATCATTTTGTAATAAATATTAGACCCTCTTCTAAATACTTTTAAGAATTTTTAATAAAGATTTTAAGCAAATACATCTATCGAAGTTTTAGCCGCATGTATGATTGACTGAGAAACCCCCTAGGTTCGTAATACCACCGCAAGTTGAAACGACCAAAATCTCTGATCTTGCAAAACAACTCCAGTGACATGCCCCTGACTCTCGTAAAAAAATTTATACGACACGCCCATAACCCTTGCAAAAAAAAACTCCAAACAACACGTACTCAGCCTCCTCATGACCTTGCAAATAACCCCACAACGAAACTCCACGACCCTTCCAAAAGCACCAAACACCAGCATAGCTATCCAACCTAACATGAACCCTTTACCAATTCTAAAGACCTGACCACGAACCTCAACCAAAACCGTCATCTCAACAACTCAGCCAATGGTTCTAAACGACAACCCGATCTATACTAACCTGAACCAAAACACACGAATCTGAACTACAACACTATCAATCTCAATCACGACACCTATGGAACTGAACCACGACACTACAAACCCACCAAATGGATCAATTAATTTATAATAGTATGTATATTAATGAACACTTTTTATATGCTTAGGAAAATATTCTGGCTTCGCTCCTATCTCGCGTCCTCCTGTTATCGAAAGATGGACTCCACCGGATGCGGCCCGATGCTCACCCTTCCGTTTACTCGTGAGGATGAGTACATTGACAAGCCGTATCCTCCATTGTTGAGAGAGCGAATATTTCATATATCGTCAAATTCTCTGGCTAAACTGAAAGCAAAAGTGAATTCTGAGTGCAATACAACAAAGATTTCGAGTTTGCAGTCACTATCGGCCGTTAGTGGAGGTGCGTTACACGCGCACGTCTCTTTTCAAAGGATCAGGAAACGGGTTGCAGATTGGCTACAAACAATAGAGGCAGACTATCCCCACCTTTATCACAAGATTACTTTGGTAAATGCTACTATTTTAAATTTCCTTACATGCATTTGAGTTACTTAAAGGATGTATTACGATTATTATAGTAAGTTTAATTGTAAAAGAAACTTAACGGTTAAGACTAATATCTATGGTTAAACTTAAGTTTTATACAAATACAATGACGGGAATTTACCAAATCAATTTCAGGTAACTGCATACAGGCCATTAAAAAGCTAACCACTGCGGGAGAATTGCTTGATCAAAGTGTCGGGTGGGTTGCAAGGTGTTTGCATGAAGTAGTGGTTAACCATGGTGATAAAGAGATTAGGGAATATGTGGATTCATGGGTAAAGAGTCCATATGTGTATAAAATGAATCTGTTTTTTGATGGAAATAGCATACAAATGGGAAGCTCACCGAGGTTCAATATGTATGGAAATGAATTCGGACTAGGGAAAGGATTGGCGGTTTGAGTGGTTATGCTAATAAGTTCGATGGGAAAGTGACATTGTATGAAGGACGAGAAGGCGGAGGAAGTATGGATTTGGAAGTTTGTATGCTGCCCGAAAACATGGATCGTTTTGAACGTGATGAAGAGTTCATGAGTCTAGTTGATGAAAAGAAAGCCATTTAAAACAATGTCAAATGATGCTAATAAAAGTTGTAGATTTGAATTGCAAATGTACACTTCAACATTGAATCTGAATAAAGTGAGGAATATATTTTTTTATGTTTATGTATTTAACTAAGCAAACATAAACCATATTGTCTTTTAACGAAGTGACTACTACTTGACACAAAGATTTGTCTCGTTCATGAACGTGTGCTACATTTTTTTTTTAGAACGGTATGACACTCAAACCGACACCGAAAGAAAATCATTCAAACGGGTAGGTCTCAGAACCCGAACCACTATGAGCCCTAAAACTCACGGCTTCGCACTAAGAGGAAAATCCGGATTTTTTTTGTCACTTGCGAGACTCGAACCCGGATAAAACCCTCCCAACTTAAAAAAACGCAGCTTGGTCAACTCACTAAGTTTTCTTAAAACTTCGTTTGGAACGAGTTAAAATATGTTAAAATATGTCCGAATATTCACGCCTTACTCCCGTGAAAAGCTCGAACGGCCTTCAACAAAAGGGTACTGCATTCAAACCGACATGTGGGTAGGTAGAGAATACCTAGGGGCGAGACAACTCTCTAAGGAACTCGGCAAAATAGCCCGTAACCCGGGAGAAGGGTGCCTCCTCACAAAGGGGTCGCAGTGACCGTGCCCAGCATTGTTTACCAAAACACAGTCTCCGTAAAATTATAATCTTTATACAAAATTTAATAGAGATTCGGTTTTATAAGTTATTTGGAAGAACCGATTTTCGTCGAGTCAGTAATCAAAGGATCTATGCGCATTCAAAGGCGTAAAATGGTTATTTGGGGACCGTCTCAAGAAATCCACATTCCCTCTGTTTGAAGGAAATGTCATGTATTTTGGATCTTGTTCTATCCGAGGGCACAAAATCTCATTTTAAACCGACGCTTGTATCATAACACAAATATCCTTTTAGCAAAATATGGTATAGCGTCTTCCGGCAAATCTCCCAAAATGCTATATTCTAGCTATTTTCAAATAGACCCGAATTGGCGACGATCGAATTGTAAAGTTGGTCTATCTATATGCATGTGGCTATCTTTAGTGAGATCATACGAAGGGTATGTTATTACTTTAGATCTAACCAATTTAATGAATTACTCTAAAGGTTCACATCAAACTAGTGCTAGTTGATGCGAGTTACTTGAAACAAAGGACTAAAGTAAAATTCATTTGGGGTATTCTCTCAATTCCAAAAAAAGCAACTGGATCAAGTATGAGTTGTCGATTTGGATTCTATGAATCTTTGATCGGAATCTATGAGATAGGTGGAATAAAATTTATCTTGAACTTGAATTAATTGTCATTTTTAAGAGATGCAACCGAAACAGAATTGATAAAACAGTCCTAGAAACCCAATTCTCCCACTTAGGCTTACAATGCTTTGGGATTTATAATATCAAAACTTATTAAGTTTCTTATATTATAATGTATAATAACGGCATAGATATTCTAATCTACTTCAATATTGAATACCAGAAAACTGTATGAATGTTGTATTTATTAACTTATTTATTAACGCGGGTATAGCTAATCTAGATCTCCGTCTTCTCTCTTCTTTTATTGCCCTCTTGTCCTGTCGTGTCGTTAATTGACAGTATGACTTAGGGCTCAATATAATTTGACCGAACAAATCATAGTTTGGTAAACCACCTTGAATCTACTGCGGAGTGAAGGATCTTGGATCCAACGCATAACCCTTTGGGAATCAGAAAGATAAAGACGAGAAAGACCAAGCAGTATGGCCCCCTTACTTTCTAAAAGTGCAACTTAAACCTATGCGCAGAATTTCAAAAGAAGGAATAACAAAGATTCGAGTTGGTAAGGATTAAAATATCTCTTTATTTCATTTCTATGATTGATGATCATAGACGGCCCCTACTCAGTTCATAATGGTAGGTAACATCGATGAAGCTACGACGAAGGCTATTAACTTATAAACGGAGAGCAATTGAAGAAATGACCTTAAATCTTTGTGTATCGAACCCTAATCGAATCGTTTGGGATTCGTGGTGCAAGAAATCATTTTATCTACTAATAGTGGACAAATTGGCGATTACCAAATCACGCTCCTATTGCCACAAAGAAGAGATATAGGTATTTTGAGAATACGCCTTAACGACCAATGGCTAACGATGGCTTTGATGGGCGGTTTTGCTAGAATAGGTAATAATGAAATCACTTTTTTAGTAAATGATGCAGAGAAAAGTGGTGACATTGATCCACAAGAAGCTCAAGAACTCTTGAAATAGCGGAAGTCGCTTTGAGAAAAGTCAAGGAAAGACAATTGAGGCAAAAATAAAAGTATTTTATTTTCTTAAATTTTAAATAAAGTAAAAACAAAATATGAATTTGAATTTTAACCCAATCCGCTTGGTCTTCGAGAACCGCGTGAATCACTACACTACTTGATTCACATGGTTCTCATGGGTTAACGCAATTTTATATATACCGTATTCGTTTGTAACTTTTCTTTAGTTTAACTAGAGGTTAACGAGAAATATTCTTGTTATTGCTTGACTCATATTCCCAAAAAGTGGATCCCGCCTAATAGCTCCGAATAAATTAAATACGTGCATTAAGATACGAAGGCTTTATTCCACAACAACGAAAGCACTTTTTCACTCTTTCATATACTAGGGATTTCACTTGAAAATAAAATGTTCCACACTAATGGATTCGGTCCATAACCATGGGTTCCAATGCACGAGATCTTGTAGCACTTACCAATGAGGCCCTATCGATTAGTATTACACAGAAGAAATCAATTATAGATACTAATACAATTAGATCCGCTAATTTCTTTAGCCTTGAGAGTTGGAATTCCAGTAGTATCGATGGATTTTCAGTTTATTGACTAATCAAATGTAATATACCCGATTAGTCAATTCGACTTGAAATTGTTAAGTCGTTCATAACTGTTTAGTTAAAGTCAGAATTGCTTTTGGTCGAACCGTCTAGTTTCCTTTCAAGATTCATCGATTATAATCCTATTTTTATTACATAGTTTTTTGATTTCTTTTTTTTAGTTTATAGTTAAACTATTGCTCTTATGCAAATTCTCTTGTTTTCATCTCAATCTTACCGAGGATTCTCTCTAAAGAAAAGGGATTCCAAATAGAATTCTCGTTTTTCTTTTTTTTTTTTCTAATTTTTATTTGAATTCTATATTAGTTATAGTTAAGTTATTAGGAATTGGTCAAAATTGACATCGATTTGTATTATCTTTTCTATTTTATTATCTTTATTTATTTATATATTATATTATATTTAAATTTTTTCTGAATATGTCCATTTGTCTCTTTTTTTAGTGGTTTAGAATAGAACTAAGAGATCCATTCGAGGAACATGGGACTAATTGAGTAATGAGCCTCCCAATATTGGGAGGCTCATTACTCAATGCGATAATGAAAAATCATTTCATTTTTTTATTTTTAGTCGACTTTATGTAATCTAATATTTCTCTCACGATCGCTCAACTTAAACCTATACCCTTCATGTGCCGGAGCACGAATACACCATTCACGCCTAGCATGTGAAATGGGTGCATAAGGATGTTGTGCTCACCGAATACAATCATGAAGTTGAAAGTACCGTAAATTCCTGAGGCATACCATCGAAAAGCTTCCTTGACCAATTGGGTAGATCAAGAAAGCAGCGATCGCAATGCAATGAGAGCCGAATATGCAACAAGAATCCAGGCGCATACCCGCACGTAAACTAAGTTCCCACTCACGACCCATGTAACAAGCTACACCAAGTAAGAAGTGTAGAACGATTAGTTCATAAGGACCACCATTGTATAACCATTCATCAACGGATGTCGCTTCCTGCATTGGGTAAAATGCAAACCTATAGTCGATTTTACTCGATCCTCGCTTTCTAGCCCTAAAGTCATAATGGCGAGAAGTAGATTATTTTAAATAAAATAATTTTCTATTGAATGGGACAATATTTTACATCAACAAACAACAAGTAAAAGAAGAAATAAATTATTTAGCACCTCTTTCCAATCTTGATTGAAAGTGCGTTCTTTGTGTCGAGAAGAAGGATAGCTATATTGATTCGTATACTCTAAAGACGCCCAGACAATATAATTTGATCATTATGAACAAATCCAAAATCCTTGTAGACAAAGCCAATCGCTAGCTCCCAACCATGGGGCGAATGAAATCCGATACATAAATCGCTTAATAAAAGAATCGAACCGAATTCTTTATAGTACAAAAAATGTTATATATATAATGAAAAAATTTTATATTTATCAGGAAGGGCAGATAGAATATTTTTAGTTCAAATTAATTAATTGTTCAAACTAATCCATTCCGTGTTAAAGATTTTTGGATAACTTTCTGACTTCTTAATTGATTATATATACTATATTTAATGTATTTTTCATATATATCCAATTTTCAGCCCAATGAATAATCAATAAAAGAACTTAATGAAAAATACATTGACAATAATGAAAAAAATAAAGAATTAGTAGATCTGTTCCTGATAAATTTCTTTTTTGCCATTTTTTCATCTGTGAATTGTTAATGAATCTTATTCGTCGACTTTATGTAATCTAATATTTCTCTCACGCATCAGTTCAACTTAAACCTATACCCTTCATGTGTCGAAGCCGCCGAATACACCATTCGCCTAGCATGTGAAATGGTGCATAAGGATGTTGTGCTCAAGAAACATCTTGACACATCCACAAGAAACAACCGATAATATAAAAACATTGGTACCAATTAATTAATTGAAATATTATTTTTATTTTACAAAATTATACCCATACTAGCTAAATCTTTGCTTAACAAGAACATGTACAAACAACAAAAAGTATATTTTGTAATCAAACTGCTAATTACCTATATATTTTAATTCCAATGTATATATTCATCTTCTATAGTTTTCTAACTCTTATTTAATTTTGTGGCAATCACAAACTTAGATGAATATATAACGACATAATATATGGAAGAAAAAATGTTGGAACAAAAATTGATAGAAACCAATTTTAAAAGAAAAATAGATTAAGGGCGGTAGAGTTGGCAGTTATATAGGTAATTTTATAACACTCAATATGTAGGATAATGCTCTATTATCTTGTTTAGGTAATGGTTCATTATATAATAGTAGGGTGAAAGCCGAGCCGAGCTCGAGCTCGTTTAGGCTCGAGCTCGGCTCGTTATATATAAAAGCTCGAGCTGAGCTCGAGCTCGTTCGAGCCTCACATTTGAGTTCGAGCTCGGCTCGTGAAATTTTTCACAAGCTCGAGCTCGGCTCGTTAACACAAAGCTCGACTCGTTAACACAAGGCTCGAGCTCGTTAACACGGTTATCGATAGAAAATATATATACGATATATTTCTAGGGCTCATTTAGGCTCATGAGCCTAAACGAGCCTTTGTATAGAGCTCGGGCTCGAGCTCGATTATTCAATGAGCCCAAACTTAGGCTCGAGCTCGGCTCGAGCTCGTTTAGGCTCGGCTGCTCGAGCTTTTTACCAATCCGATCCCGAGCTTTTCACGAGCGGCTCGCTCGTTCCACCCCTATATAATAGTAAATCAAGTATAATTAATAATTATCTTTTTTTATTCCTCACCCTCGAATATCTCCAACCAAGCATGCTTTAAGTTTTCTCCGTTATGGCAGTTTTGGATTATTTTGCACACCCCTATTTGCCAACCCTTTTAGTTCATACCCAATTACCTAAAAATGTAAAAATAATTACCAATATGTGCCAAATACAATGCTACTTTACCAATTGTTACTCAAAACCCTCACCATTTACAAAACCGTCTAATTTACTCTGCAAAATGCTCATCTTAGGCACCAAATATGACGTGTTCAACTATAATTCGTTTAAAAATTAAATCTGGTGCTCTAACACTTGTTTTTATAACACATTTAACATATGGTGCGCAAAATGTTCCCTTTGAACACCAAAGTATAGGTGACACTTTCTCACTGGTTTATAAATTAATTATGGTGCTCTAGATGATCCATCAGCTTTTTTATAATATGTAGTGCGCAAAATGATTCCCTTGGGCATCAAAGTATATGTGACATTTTCTCATTAGTTTATAAATTAATTATGGCGTTCTAAAGGATTATTAATCTTTTTTTTTAATATATGGTGTGCAAATATAAATGGGTACACACCAAAATGTTCAAAATCTCAAATATGTTTACAATACATCTTTTTATTAAAATACACAAATAAATACGACAATTTATCCACGGTATAACACTTCCACCTGTTTAGTGAGCGCCTCTAGAATTGGAATTTGGTAAAGGTTTAGAAAGTATTAAAAAAAAGTGTAACATTATTTTCAACGTCTAGTCAAATGGTTTGTAGTCTTCTAAAAGCGGTATTCGTTTGTTTGTTGGTGGTTTGTTAAAAGATAAAAAACAAGGATTGAGATCTCTCACGTTTAATTTGAGCACGAGAGGTCGTGATAAAGTTATATGAGTAGAAAAATAATAAACAATTCATTGTAAGACATCTATTTTATCAAAATATAAATTTTCCTTTACAAGATAACTAACATGACCTCTTATGTTCAATTTAAACATGAGAGGATCCCAATCCAAAAACAAGACTTGTGCTATACGTCAAAAGATTCTGTTACTATGACCAAAAAGCTCTTTGCATGTTTGCATTTTTTTTCTTTTTTTTTTTCCTTTTTCAACAAAGCTTTGCAAAGCAATTAACAGAGAATAAACTAAGCAAATTGGCAAATTGGTATACGGGTTTAATTGTATATTAAGATGGTGTTTGTTTTTTAAAATCTACCTTTTAACAACCTTTTAATCTGACTCGTTCAGACGCGGTTAGACATTTGAGTCATTAAGTGCGTTTGTTTTTTTCTTCTCGTTCAGAGACAGTTAGAAGCTCAAACCTCTTAACCAACAAGATGTGGAGGGGATGTCTTGTTGTCTCTTAATGTCTTTTATTATTATTATTTTAACTTTAGTTTTTCTTTCTTTATTTATTTTTTATTTATTTTTATTTTTTTTTCATTTTGTATTATATATTTTCACGAATTTTCTTTTAGTATTGATAATACGTTTAATGAGAATTACATCGTTATTTTATTTTGCTCAATAAAAGATGATAATCTGATGACGATGAAAGTACTCAAACACAAGAGTCTTTCAAACAACAAAAATTTATAAGCGGTTTGTGATATCAAAATGTGGCATGCGTATTTTGAGCAAGAACCTCGATTTCTTTTTCTTTGAAAATATTTTTAATTGTTGAATGAAAATGTTAGGAAAATTATTGAAATAATTTACTTTTTCTCATCATAAATTATTTGATAGTGATAGTTTGCAAACTGGTGAAAATATTTAGCAACACGAGAATGTAGTATATCAACAATATATGACTATTTTACGAGATCAAACGGTGACACAATATCCTTGAACGTTTGTTTTAACATATTTTAATTCGTGTTGCTAAATTGTGCTTGTTTTATGACTAAGTTGTTTTATTTAATATTTTAAAGGTTTATGTAGAATAAAATTGCATTATATTTATATCATTCAAACATTTTTTTTACAAAAACCAAACAATATTATTTCATTTAGATTCAGACATTTACGCCCAAATTGATTCGGATGCCACTTCAGATTCATATTCAGAGCCTTTTAATAAACAAACGGCACGTAAGTCTACTGCTAATCTCTAGTTAGACAGGAAAAGAAACTATTAAACAATTATTTTAGGCAATTTCTCCGCACTTTCTTTTCTTTCACCTTTTCATCTTTCTCTAAACTTTTTTTTTTTTTTCCTTAATGATCTTTCTCTAAACTCGACTAATGTGCTGTATTCTATTGTACAATCAAGCAATGCATTACCAACCACCAACTGATGTAGATTTATTCAAAATTATCAACCAGGATATCATCTTCTACGAATTCATTGATAATCATATATACAAAACTAACCAGCAATTACCAACATTTAATCTGAATGTAGCTCTATTTGTTGGACACTATGAGATTACACGAATTGTGTGGTTACAACGTCCAAGTTTCAAAAAACATTGCAAAGTTATTTTGTTGAACATCGAAGGATTCGAATAAAATACCATATAATAATGTTATGTTGTGTTTATTATCTTAATTTGTTGAACTTTTGACGTTAGAGAGTATATCAATATATGTTACTCCGTATTTATTTAGTTTCTTGCAAAAGAGAGGTGGTTGGTCGGTCTTTTAGTTGATTATAACTTATATTCCACTTTACAATCAATCAATGCACTACCAACTCTCAACGACTATTAATGCCCAACAAAACTCCAAACAACACGTACTCAGCCTCCACATGACCTTGCAAATAACCCCACAACGAAACTCCACGACCCTTCCAAAAGCACCAAACACCAGCATAGCTATCCAACCTAACATGAACCCTTTACCAATTCTAACGACCTGACCACTAGGGTGTTATTGAGTTGACCCGCCGGGTTCGGGTGAACTCGGTCGGTCAACTCGGTCAATATAAAAACATACCCGAACCCGACTTTGTTTAAAACTCGGTCAACCGGGTCGGGTCAATTCGGGTTCGGTCAACTGGTCGGGTCGGTCGGGTTTGGGGTCAACCCGAGTATTTTACGTTGTAAAAGTGTTGTGAACCCGGGTTAATCGGGTTCGGGTCGGGTCAGCCCGAATGACAGCCAATGGTTCTAAACGACAACCCGATCTATACTAACCTGAACCAAAACACACGAATCTGAACTACAACACTATCAATCTCAATCACGACACCTATGGAACTGAACCACGACACTACAAACCCACCAAATGGATCAATTAATTTATAATAGTATGTATATTAATGAACACTTTTTATATGCTTAGGAAAATATTCTGGCTTCGCTCCTATCTCGCGTCCTCCTGTTATCGAAAGATGGACTCCACCGGGATGCGGCCCGATACTCACCCTTCCGTTTACTCGTGAGGATGAGTACATTGACAAGCCGTATCCTCCATTGTTGAGAGAGCGAATATTTCATATATCGTCAAATTCTCTGGCTAAACTGAAAGCAAAAGTGAATTCTGAGTGCAATACAACAAAGATTTCGAGTTTGCAGTCACTATCGGCCGTTGTGTGGAGGTGCGTTACACGCGCACGTCTCTTTTCAAAGGATCAGGAAACGGGTTGCAGATTGGCTACAAACAATAGAGGCAGACTATCCCCACCTTTATCACAAGATTACTTTGGTAAATGCTACTATTTTAAATTTCCTTACATGCATTTGAGTTACTTAAAGGATGTATTACGATTATTATAGTAAGTTTAATTGTAAAAGAAACTTAACGGTTAAGACTAATATCTATGGTTAAACTTATGTTTTATACAAATACAATGACGGGAATTTACCAAATCAATTTCAGGTAACTGCATACAGGCCATTAAAAAGCTAACCACTGCTGGAGAATTGCTTGATCAAAGTGTCGGGTGGTTTGCAAGGTGTTTGCATGAAGTAGTGGTTAACCATGGTGATAAAGAGATTAGGGAATATGTGGATTCATGGGTAAAGAGTCCATATGTGTATAAAACGAATCTGTTTTTTTGATGGAAATAGCATACAAATGGGAAGCTCACCGAGGTTCAATATGTATGGAAATGAATTCGGACTAGGGAAAGGATTGGCGGTTTTGAGTGGTTATGCTAATAAGTTCGATGGGAAAGTGACATTGTATGAAGGACGAGAAGGCGGAGGAAGTATGGATTTGGAAGTTTGTATGCTGCCCGAAAACATGGATCGTTTTGAACGTGATGAAGAGTTCATGAGTCTAGTTGATGAAAAGAAAGCCATTTAAAACAATGTCAAATGATGCTAATAAAAGTTGTAGATTTGAATTGCAAATGTACACTTCAACATTGAATCTGAATAAAGTGAGGAATATATTTTTTTATGTTTATGTATTTAACTAAGCAAACATAAACCATATTGTCTTTTAACGAAGTGACTACTACTTGACACAAAGATTTGTCTCGTTCATGAACGTGTGCTACATTTTTTTTTAGAACGGTATGACACTTGAAATCCGACACCTGAGTAAAATCATTCAAATGGGTAGGTCTCAGAACCCGAACCACTATGAGCCCTAAAACTCACGGCTTCGCACTAAGAGGAAAATCCGGATTTTTTTTGTCACTTGCGAGACTCGAAGCCGGATAAAACCCCTCCCCAAGCTTAAAAAAAAAACGCAGCTGGTCAACTCAGCTAAGTCAGTTGGTTTGAACGTGTGTTACATGTGAGGCGGGAGCTGAGATTAACATAGATAAAAAAAATTCTCTATAGATCAAGAGATTGCTCCACTTATTTACTTCATTAAAACAAAAAAAACTCATTTTCGCCATTTCAATTTTAAAAGAAATTAAATATTTCATAACCACTAATTCTTATGCAAAATTAATCATACCATCGCGACAAGAATTAAACCATTTTTCTATGAAGAAACACTTTTATATACTTTCGACGAACTTTTTTTTCGTGTTTTTCTTTCTTTTTTTGGGTATTGAAAATGGCGTGAGTTTGTTGGAATAAAGTTTTAGCTTCGAAGAAAAGGGTGGGTCTTGGAGTGTCTAGCTTCTTTGCTTTAAACTGAGCGTTGATGTTCAAATGGGTGTGGTGTTTTATCTCTCAATAGGGGTGAGCATCGGTCCCGGACCGAACCGATCAAGACCGAGACCGAATTAGTCCAAAAGCCGAGACCGAGGACCGGACCGTATGTGGCCGGTCCGGTCCGGTCTAACAAGGCAAAATAGTCGGTTTGTGGTACGGGCCGGACCAAACCGGACCGGACCGACCAAGACCGAGACCAAATTAGCCTAAAAGCCGAGACCGAGGACCGAACCGATTGTGGTCGGTCCAGTCCGGTCCGGTCTCGGTCGGTCCGGTCCGTTCGGGTGGTTTGCACAACCCTATCTCTCAAGGTTTGTGGTCCAGGTTCATTAAAGAAATTCATGGTGTCCGTGATGCTCTTGATTGTTCCAGTTCTACGTCTAGATATTCCCCTTGGTTAGATATTATTCGGGCGATAGCTTCTCTTAAAAGTAAAGGGATTGATCTTATGTTTCATGTTAGAAAAAAGGTGGCGAACGGGGAAGATACACTTTTTTGGGATGAAGTTTGGATGGGGGAGAAGGCGTTGAAGTGCCAATTCCCGCGTCTATATGCCGTGGATACTTGTAAGTAAATTGCAATCGATGATAAATTGCGACATGTTTCCATCGGTTATTCTTATCGTCATACTCCAAGGGGTGGGGTTGAAGAGGAGCAACAACGTGATTTACAGTCTCGTGTAGCAGATTTAATTATAGCTCAAATGCATGATCGATGGTTCTGGTCGTTGGAGGCTACGGGAGAATTCTCGGTGAAATCGGTTCGTAATCTTGTGAACGACCCTTTTTTATCCGTGGATGAAGTGCTACGAGATGGGTTAAAGTTATTTTGATTAAGGTAAATGTGTTTGCTTGGAGAGTCTGTATGAATAATCTTCCTACTCGGTTGAATATTTCTTTTAGAGGTTTGGATATTGCCTCTATTGTTTGCCCTTTATGTAATGTAGCAGTATAGTCCACGTCTCATCTTCTGTTTTCGTGTTCTTTGGCTCGTTAAGTGAGGAGTAATGTGCTACGTTGGTGGGAGCTAGACGATCCAAAGATTAGCTCTTATGTTGAGTGGCTTTTGTGGTTCAATAACATTCGAATGTCAAAGAATTTTGTTACACCCCTATCCCGGAATGCATATAGGTCCCACCATAAATGAATATTGTCTAAGGACTTAGCGTTATTGACTAGTCAACACGATAGTCAAACTAATAATTATCACATGTTATGTTTTAGTTATAGAAAGTAGGGGGACCTAAGTCGCTATATTATAAACTATATATAATGTGTCTTGTGGCCAAAGTAGAAAGAATAGGACTTGAAGGACCATTTGTACCAAATGGCCAAAGTAGCCACCTACATAATTCTGGACACTTCTCTTTTATCCTGATGAAATCCAGAAATTAAGAGAAGTATGTGTATGTGTCGTAACATGAAATGGAGAAAAATAATGGTTGGGTGGAAGATCAAATTGGGATGGGATTAGTGTTCCCAATCAATTAATAAGCTAGTATATATCATCCTTGTGCAAGTAAGTATCCCTAATTGCGCTTATTTATAATTTGGAAAGCTAGGGTTCATGTGCTCAAGTTAGGGGTTTTTGGGTAATTGTGGTTTTAATCACTAATTAAGATGTTATAGTGTACTCGGGTGTTAACTCTTTAATTAAATTAAAGGCAAATGGGTGATTTTGGGTTATGACGATGTTATGATCATATAAATATTTAAAAAGGGTTATGGTTATTATTATGGGTAAAAGCTAATTAATTTGTGGGTTGGAATTATTGTAGAATCAATATATGATTATATGATTAGTAGGAGTCTTGAGATGAGTTAAGGGGTTGTATTAATCATAATTATAGCTATTGATTATAAATTAAGTATATGATGTAATGGCTTGACTTAGGATGTCTTCCATGAATGATGATGTGGTGGGAGAGATGATGAAGATGATGGTATTTGTTGGTAGCTTAGCTCTTGAAAATAATGTAAGTAACTTGATTAATATGCTTATAAGATGATTGTTTTCACATAATGTGTTATGAGTGTTACATGTTATAGTTGATAACCTCAATTTGATAAATATGAATTAGTAGGTGCTTGTCTAGTTTAATGACTTGCGTGATAGAAATGTATATGGAATGGCTAAGGTATGTTCGTGATATTTATGTGGTTAATGTAATTTCTATCTTATGTGTTTACTAGTTGTAGTATTAGATTTGTGTATAAGTGGAACAACATGTTATTCATGCTAATCTAGTTACTTACTAAGCATTCGCTTACATGTTATAGTTGTCAATGTTCTTGTAGGTTCATGTGTTTGAAGTACCATGGCTTGGTTTCGGACTATTGTTGGCTATGTGGAGGAATGTATGTAAAGGAAATAGGAGCTAGGTAGATGCCGAGCTTCATGTGAATTTGTGCCCCCGTTGATTTGTAAACAATTATAAAAGAATTTTCGTAATGTCAAAACGTTGGTTTTAATGGTAATAATTGTTATGGTATTGAGTCGAGGAGTCTTGTTAAAGTTGTATGGGTCAAATAAACATTTGAGTCGAAGTAGGCTAACTTGTTAAATGCAGTTTTGCTGTAAAAAATGTGCAGGTCATGTGACTGACGACGTCACAATTTGTGGGTGACGTCGTCTGGCTCAAGGGCGAAGACGTCGGGTCCAAATCCCCTGAACCGTCGCTTGTTAACAATTGAACTGTTTTGGTTTTCCATTAAAGGTTGACGTCGTCAGGTATAAAACCTTCTGAACCGTCACGTATTAATTTTGTAATGTATTTTTAGGTCACTGTTAATGGGTGACGACGTCGCAGTTAAAAGGGCGACGACGTCAGCCTGTCCTACAGAAACAAAGTGATATTTTGTATAGTCTAATGCATATGTTTTTAAGAAGTAAAATAGTATATGTTAATATAGATATTGTCAAAGGTCAATGGTTATAGTTTTGTCGTATATTGAAGTGTCTAATGAGAATAAGTTTTAGTCAAACGTTTCCGCGTCAAAAGTTTTCAAAATTGAGTAAATTCCGGTTACACTGGGAACGGGGCGTAATAAATTTGAAGGCTATTTTTGAAGGTGTTTGCTATGTGATGTGGAGACTTTTGAGGAGATTCAGAAATAAGTTGTTATTTCACTATAGTAATCCTAGGAAAGAGGTTTTATTTGATAATATAGTTCAATTATTGTTTAACTTGGTGTTCCAACCGTTGTAAAGTTAAATTCAACTAGGTAACTTGGATGCAAAATCCTAGTTTTATCAGTTTGTATTTTTATTTCTAGCTCCTTGCTAGTGTTTCTAATAAAATCGTTGTTCAAAAAAAAATTTAATTTTGTGTACCGTTAAACCTAAACCCTAACCACTAAACGCTAAAAATCCTAAGCCCAGACCCTTAAACCCTTTAGGCTATGCACAATGGGAGAGGTCCTCGTCAGTCGACCGATCGGTTGGCGTCGGTCGTGCCATTGTAGTCGGTCGTCGTCGGTCAGGCAACAAAAAATTGGGCGACTTGGTCGTTTACTCGACCGATTCGAAATATACAAAACAACAAAAAAAATCAACCGTTTGGAATAAAAAGAAAACTTAAATTTTACCACACCAACCTCAAACACACAATTCAAACAACTTCTCATCAATATTCATCATGTCAAGCAAAAAAACTCCCAAATAAAAAACCCCCACGATCCCGAATACCACAAAATGTACCGAATTTGAATTTCTCGCCGAATCCGAATTTCCAATAAATCGGTGTAACACCACCACCAAATCAACGTATTCTCTTTCGTTCACCCGGTTTTGAATATCAAACACGACTACCACAACCACCACAAAATCAAAACGCGTTTTACCTTAATTGTCCATTCAACCCACCGTATCGTCCTAATCTCGATTTTCACCAATCACCAAGTGGATCGTCGTATCATCCTACCATGGATTTCTCGACGTCTTCCCGACCGAATTAAGCGTTTTCCCTGCTTGAGGGTGCTAATCTTGATATGGATTTGGAGGAGTTTATGCAAGACTATCCGACTCAACAATACCCGAGTCAAAACTATCTGACTCAACATTATGCGAGTCAACATTATCCGAGTGAAGATGTTTCGTTGGGGCAAGGTTCAGGTCATGGTTCGCACCACGGTTCGTTTCAAGGTTCCATTCGTGTTGAAGACGATGATGATGTCGAAGAGATGTGACCCGACAAACCAAAAAAAGCCTTCGGGACGTGCTACAAAGGCGAAGGCCCAAACCAAGGGCAAGAATGTCGCAACCCAAAAGCCAAAGCCCAAACATAGACAAAGGAGAAAGAGGTCGCGCTGTGTAAAGCTTGGACTTATGTGTCGGAAACTTTCGAGAGAGGAAACGCTATCAACATGTCAGGGTTTTGGGTGGAGGTGATAACGTACTTTACTAATGAAACTGGTTCAGATAGAACATATGACTCGATCGTGACCAACTGGAAGAAGAGGGTTTGTTGTAGGGTCGGTGCATTTTGTGCAATTATGGAGAATATCGAGCAGAATAAAAAACGTGGTGCAAATGACCACGATTCGTACCAAAAATCTCTTAGAGAATACCAATTGATTCACAATCATGAGTTTACATTGTGTTAATACAAATAAGCCGTAAAAAAATTTATTTATATTTTACGATATTCTAATGTTTTGTCGATAACAAACGTAAAATCATTTTAACGAAACAAATAAACTACGTAAATGGTTTAAGCCAATAGTTTACTAACACACATACATTTTTACATAAAACACTAAACAAGTAAAAGTGGTTTTATGATTTAGTAATACATATGTACAACAACTAGTGTTTACATATTGGGCAAATATATACATAACTAGTATGTATCATAATGGGTAGAAGTTTAAGTATTTGACCCATTGACCAAATACATTGAATGTTGTTGGGTAAAACCCAAAGTCCATGACCCATACCCATGGAGCATAACCCATAACCCATTGCAGGACATCATGCATAAGTCATAAATGGATATTATCCATGACCCATGGTTTTAACCCATGACCCATGGACTAGATGCATTGCATCTTGTAGATACATTGTATCTACTTGGATACCCATGGTACAAAGTCTAGGACCTATGACCCATAACCCATGACCCATGAACCAAATGCCATGGGCAAAGAGGAGCGTCCCACAGATCCCCAGGATTACACTGGACGGATCCCTCAAGTGAGGGATCCGTGGGATCCGTGAAACAGTAGCTAAAAAAATTCCTCTATAAATAGTGAGCCATTTCTTCATTTTGGGTTGCCACTCCCACACATACTTTCTCCAAGTATTGTAACCTTCTAACCTCAGATCTTAAGGATCTCTCTATGTAGTTTATGTTTTGTTTTTGTGTGATTCTCTAGGTTCCTCTTAAAGGCGAGATCACCACCTCTTGAAGTCGAGCAAGCTCAATTCCATGAGTTGCCATACTTCATCATCATCAATACTACTGAGGTTCTCTTGTTGATAGTTCTTTCTTCCTCCATAGAAGTGTTGTGTCAAAGGCATTAGTGAAGGATGCCGAAAGAGTCAAGACTAAAGCATTAGTGAAAGGTGCTTAACGTCCTTGTCAAAGGCATTAGTGAAGGATGCCGAAAGAGTCAAGACTAAAGCATTAGTGAAAGGTGCTTAACGTCCATGTCAAAGGCATTAGTAAAGGATGCCGAAAGAGTCAAGACGAAGACATTAGTGAAAGATGTCAAACGTCCGTGTCAAGGGCATTAGTGAAGGATGCCTAGAAGTCAAGTCAAGTGGCATTAGTGAAAGATGCCAAAGGTGTATAATCGATGAGGTGCATCGATATACAAATAGAGATATGTTATATCCAAGGATATTGATATCATTGATGATGTTGTAATAAGGAGTGGGTCTCCTTTGGGATAGGTGTTGTGTAGGGTTAGGTAGTAGTTCTTCCATTGTAATGGAACTCGGTATCTAGCCTAGTACCGGATAAAGGGTAGGCGACGTTGTGATAGGTGTGGTTCTACCTTGTGGAAGAACCCGATGTCTAGCCTAGTACCGGAAAAAGAGTATGCGACGTTGTGAAGGTTTCTCCGCCATAAGGAGTTGGTGTCGTGTAGTGATTACGAACTCTCGAGTAGGTGACTCGGGGAGTGGAGTAGGGCAAGGAAGGTGTCATTGTAGCCGAACCACTATAAAAACTAGCCGAACCACTATAAAAACTCGTGTCGTGGTTATGTGTCTCTTACTCTTTATCTTTCATTACACATTTATAAATCTATCTATCAATGTCCAACATACACATCTAAATAGATTGACATAAGTCGATCTAAATATTTTAAAACAAAGTTTTAATTGGTAAAACTATTCAACCCCCCTTCTAGTTTCCCACAATTGGCATCAGAGCTTTGTTACCAAGTTTCTTAGAGTATGTTGTACTTTAAAAACTTGATACGATCCATGTATGTTTGAAAACTACAAAGAAGGAAATCTTTTAAAACAAATTATTTCTTTCATGTTGGATATTGATAGATTACTCTAACATTTTCTCTTCAAGAAATCTTCATGCTAGGATCTCTCCAAAGTCCTCATGAAGTCAACCTTCAAGGAAGAATCTAAAAGTAATCGCAACCTACTTATTCAAAGTACAACCGATTATTTTTTAAGCCCATGAAGTATTTTCGGATTTATGGTCTTCATAAACCATATCAAGAGCGTAGAGGTATGTTTACTTATCATTAGCTAGTCTACATCTACATGAATATGTTGATATCATTTTTGTTTTTACATTAATAATTGCTAGTCTCTAAAACATCTCTTTTCCCACTTTCCCGACTTACTCATCATCGGGAATAGTATTCCTTATTGATCTCGTCAAACTAACGCTGTCGCCACAAATAGATCCTTGATAATTAATTTATCAAATCCCTTTGACCAAACATCTTTTCAATAGAAACCTCAAAACTATTTTTGTTCCATAAGCTAGTTCATAACTTATTACAAAAATAACGCCAAACATTTTTTTTTTCCACAGTAGCCGGATCCCTCTAGTTGAACTAGCCGGATCCCTAATACAAGGGATCCGGGAACTGTGTGATGTAAACCACTATACGCTTTTCAAATTCAATTATGCTTTTTTTCCCTCTCCTCACAAAACACAAAAACGACCCAAGTGCTGTTTTCATCTCCATAGGACTCCATATCTTCAAGCATCCTTCTCTAGAACATCATTGTAAGTAATTATACTAATATGTTCTAATCTTCATCATCTTCATCCTAGGGTTTATGGTTTTTCAATTTTTCTTAATCAATTGATAAAATTAGGTTTTGCAAAATTGATCACTAGAAAAGGTTTTTACATAACTAAGATTACATTGTGCTTACAACATTGTTAATACAAACCAAAACATAAACCCATCTCAACAAATTTTACCTAATTGGAATATTTGTTTTTCTAGGACCAACCATGCCTAAAGCCACCCAGCAAGACCACCATGATACCGTCCACTACCTCACCCAATACTATCGAAAAGAGGAGTTGTCAAAAAATCGATCGCAAAGTCTTCAAAAGACTTGAAAAACGACTAATCCACGAGGATCGTGTGGTTAAGGAATGTTTTCTTGAAAATATGGACATTCGTCAAGTCTTCTTGGCAATCAACTTTGATTGTCTTCTTGATATTGATGAACAAATTTGTCCGGTTTTCATTTTTGAATTCTACAAAAGCGTTAGGATCATTCGAAATACTGATGATAGCATTTCAATTGCCTATATCATCAATAAACAAAACTTCACTCTACCCCTCAACACATTTGCTCAAATCCTTCGCATTCCTTGTGAAGGAATTTGTATGTACTCCCAAGATTGGGCAATATCCACTCAATCTTTTGCACTTGATTCCAAATCAATCTACCACACTCCTCTTGATGACCCCGCAACCGTTCGAGACACCATTTTCCAAATTAGAGCCGACCAATCTCGTTTCAACCGCAAAAAAGAGCTCATTCACCGTGATCCCTTTCAAATGGAACTTTTCGAAATGCACTCTATATATAGAAAATGGGAAGAAATTCTCAGGGAAAATGTTATTAGTTTGGTCGGAAACAAAGACCATCCAAATTCATGTCTTGTGAAAATGATTTATTGCCTCATTCACCAAAGGCCATTTAATCTCGCCTATTACATGGTGAAGAGAATGGCCGGGGTATTCAAAGTTTCCAACATGGTACTTCCGTATGGTATGCTCCTAACACGACTCCATGAGTATGTTAGTGCAATACAACCATCTCCAATCAATGATGATCATTTCCTCTCCGATCACGTCATGGTACCACTTACCAAACAACCTTCTAGACGGTTCATGGTCAATGGAAAAAGACCTAAGGCTCTCCCGGACTCCTCGGACGAAGAAGTAGATGTCAACCCCGAAGCAAACGTTGACTTGGACCCCATTACCTACTTTCAACAACTCCCAACTCTTCCAAACGAGAGCGCGAAATTCAAACAATTGAAGGATATGATCCAATGCCTAATTAACTACGTCGTGAAGTCGAGAAAGAGGAAGAGAAAAGATTGACAAAACAGACATTAGGACTATGGTTGTTTTTAGACATTTTGTTTATCTATTTACAATGAATGCTTATGTTTGTGAAGCACTTTGGTTTAGTTGTTTGGATATTATCTTTACTAATCTTATCTATGATATGGTTTATGAGATATCATGCTTGTTTTGATGTTCTTTGGAGTAGAGATTAATAGAAATTAGTGTACATAGCTTAGTGCAAAATCTGCATCCCTTTTTGTGATGTTTCTGATCTGCAGTTGCCGGATCCCTATAAATGCACTAGACGGATCCCTCCTTCTAGGGAATCGTGGGATCCGTATTCACTGATATGCAATACAAAATCCTACACACCAAAACAGCTCACTAGATCACCTCATACTAGCTAAGCATAAAGCCTTAGGACCACTTAAGTCTTCTTCAAGCTTAGAAAGCTTCACACTCACTCGTAGCTCATTTAGGATCACACTCAAAGTGCTTTTTAATTTGTCATATCACCAAAACTCATTATCCTTCCGCTCTTATACTCACACATCATCTATCACATGCCAACACATCTAGTTTTATAAATCTCTCAATTTTAGCAAATTGATTTTAGTCATCTCCACCTCAAAATGAGTCAAAAATTTGTTTTTCAATTCTTATAATTTTTAAGGATTTTTAAAATTTTATCCCAAGTTGCCATCTGATCTCTAGGATCATTTAACATGACTTGACACCATTAAAATTCCTAGTGTCATCCTTGAACACCCATTGGTGATCATAAAGTCCCATTTTCCTTCCATAAAAGGCAATCACTAGTTATCTCCACTCATTACCCTTGATCTTTTAAGTCACACCTCATTTAAAACATTTAAGAATACTAAGACACTCAAGATGTATAGGTATTAGATTGACCAACATCATTTTCCTCTTTTCTTGATCACGATAGCGGATCCCTAGGATTAGCCTGAGCGGATCCCTGTAGGAGGGAACCGTGGGAACCGCTAGCGATTCAATAAATCTTGCCTAACGCAATCATTTCAAGCCCTTTTAGCTAACTTGAACACTCCATTCTGCCTTAAATAAACTCATAGATCATTGCACAACTGTAGTTGACCCTTGTGCATGCAAATCATAACATTTCTAAGGATTTTAGTGGCTTAAGTCTTTAATGCACTTCCTAAATCCTTCCCTTTATAAGTCATCTTTGTTAATACAAATATCACCATTAAACGTTATTTATATTTTATGATCTTTACATAAGGTTTGTTAACGACAAAAGTAAATTTAATTTTTATAAAGCTTAAAGCTTGTCAAGTTTAATAGATATTAAAACAAGTTTTTTATCAAATAATATCTTCATCACTCAAGCATTTACATGGTAATTAATCATAGTGTCAATATGCCTCTAAACCATAATGTATGTTAACATTTTTAGATCAAGCATGTTTTGGTTTCTTAAAAACAAAAACATTACATATGCATTTACATTTAACATATTTCTAAAAATAGAAAAACAACACATGACATCATGTAGTGCATCATTGAAATCTCTAGAAGATTTCACTAGATATTTTGTGTAGATTTAGACTCTACATATCTTACACAATCTTGGATAGATATGGTTAACTTTGGTAAGATTTTGGTGATCTTGCTGTCAAACCCAGGCGGTACCAAATAAATACACGGGCGGAACCCTTTTAAGGGATCTGTGGTCCGTGGTGCCTGCTGATCATTTTGGCTATAAATAGCAAAGCCAAACCAAGTTGTTTTTCATCCCATTCTAGCATATTCACTTACATTCCTTCTCTCTCATTTCTAACTCAGTTTCATATCATTATAGTGATCCTCTTTTGTAGCAAAGAAGATCAAGGTATATTCAAGCTTCAACAAATAATTGGAAGTCTTGTTTGTTTGTTGTTGTATGATCTAGTATTGATTCATACATCATTTTTGTACCAAACCATCATAATCTTGTGAGTGTGAGTGGTTGGTATTTTAGTCCTTAAAATACATTGTGTGTGGGAGTGGTTGTACCCTTGAAAAGAACTCGACATCTAGCTTAGTGTCGGAAATAGTGTGTAAGCGAAGTGTAAAGGTTTCTCCGCCGGTGAAAGGAGATTGTTGACTAGTGAAGTTAAACTCTCGAGTGTGAGATTCGGGAGTGGAGTAGGGCAAGGAAAAGAGTCCTTGTAGACCAGAACCACTATAAACAACTTGTCGTGGTTTGATTGTTTCTTTCCTTATTTACTCTTTATATATATTGCTTGCATATTGATTATCATTCAAGACATATATCTAAGATCGATATCAATTGATCTTTCAATAAGTTCAAAACAAATTTTTAATCGGTAAACTATTCAACCCCTTCTAGTTTTCCACAATTGGTACGAGCCTCGTTGCTCAAGAATTTCTAAAATATATTGTATTTTATAAACTTGAAGCGATCCATGGATTCCAAAACTTTAAAGAAGGACAATCTATACAAAGACCACCACTCTTTGAAACCAATGGATTTATCTATTGGAAAACCGTTTTGAAACATATGTAAAATCAAAAGATATAGATCTTTGGTTTGTTATAATTAAAGGAGACTTTAGTTCTACAACAAAAGATATTTACATTGATGATCAAAAGAAATTAATAGCCAAAAATAATGAAGCTAAAATGATGCTTTATAATGCTTTACCTAGAAAAGAATATGAAAGAATTTTTATGTGTGAAACCGCTAAAGACATTTGGGAATCTTTGATTATTACACATCAAGGAAATTCACAAGTCAAGGATAGAAAAATTGATCTTCTTATTCAACAATATGAACAATTTGTTATCCCTGAAGACGAAACCATTGATTGTGGTTTTGCTCGCTTTAATACTATTATTACATCTCTTAAAGCACTTGATGAATCTTTTCGTAGTAAGAACTTTGTCAGGAAATTTCTTAGAGCACTCCATCCGAAGTGGAGAGCTAAAGTAAGGGTTATTAAGGAATCAAAAGATCTCTCAAAATGTCACTAGACGAGCTAATCGAAACCTCAAAGTACGAAATGGTGATGGAGAAAGATTCGAAATCATCAAAGGAAAAGAAAAAGTCAAATCCGTTGCTCTAAAGGCAAGAACGGAATCAAGTGATGATGATGAATCTTGCTCCGATGGTGAAGATGAGGAGTATGCTATGGCGTTAGAGATTTCAAAAGTTCTTTAGAAGAAGAGGAAAGTTCGTAAGGCAACCCGAGAAGAAAAGAAGCCATTCGAAAAGACCGAGATGACAAAAGGGAAAAGGTGAAAGAAAGTGTTTTAGATGCGGTGATGCAAGTGATCTAATAGGAGATTTCCCCAAGCCACCTAAAAGCAAAACTCAACGAGCTTTTGTAAGTGGTGCTTGGAGTGATAGTGAGGATGATGAAGAATCAAGCAAGGATGAGATCGCTCTAATGGCACATGAATCAAACGAGGTACATTCCGACTCATCTTATTCTTCTATTGATGATGACACTCTGCAACAACAATATAATCAATTATGTGAGCTTAGTTTTAAAATCATAACTAAAAATAAGTTTTTAAAGACTAAAAGGAATTTTTAGATAATGAAGTCTATGAGTTAAAAGAAAAGGCAAACGATTGGAAAAGGGAAAGCAAATGGCGATGATTGCAAATCATGTCAAGAGCTTAGTCTTGAAATAGAAAAACTAAAGCTCACACAAGAAGTTCTAATCGAACATAACTCTAAATTTAAAAGGTTTAACAAAAATATTGCTTGTCTTGAGTGAAATAGTTAGAATTCAAAAACACCAGAAACATGAATGGACTAGGATTTAATGAAGTATTAATTCCAAAGAGTCAAACCAAAGCGGTCGAAAAGACAAACAAAATGTCAAAAGCTAACTGCAGACAACACGGACGGATGGACCCAAAAATAGGGTTCCGTCCATTGTACATTTTGTGCCGTGGGACTGCAATGAGACATAATATTTGCAATCTGGACCGTAGTGAATTTGTCAAAGTAACAAAGAAAACCAAGGATAATTTTAAACTAAAACCTGATGTTACATTAGGAGTAGGACTTGCTAGAAATGAATTTAGATCTAAAACTATTCAACAACGGTCTAAAACATCTATTGCCAAACGCCCCTTTCCCAAGAGCAATCACAACATACAACCCAACTATCAACATACTGGTTGGAATCAAAACTTCCCTAGACCATATCAAACTTCAAATTACATGTCATGGAACCCTTACCCATCATTTCCATATATGAACCAAGTAAATGATATGTTTAACCCAAACGGACCCATGAGATATTGGGGACCAAACGCTTGAGTTATTTGTGTCATAGGTATGCTTGAAAGTTGGATTAGAACCTGATGAATGGATAAAAGATAGTGGACGCTCACGACACATGACAGGCAACAAAATATTCTTCTTAACATACCAAGAGTATGACGGAGGTAATGTCACTTTTGGTTGCAATCTCAAAAGCAAAATCATTGGCAAAGGTACGATCGCTCATAACTCCCTAACTATTGAAAATGTTGCTCAAGTCGATAGGTTAGGATTTAATCTACTTAGTATTAGTCAACTATGTGATAAAAAGTATAAAGTAATATTTAAAGAAAATGATAGTAAAATACTAAAAGATGGTATCACCATAGCTAAAGGAGTTAGGAAAAATAACATATCGTCATGAAAATAGATAAAACATCTAATGACAAACTTTGTCTAACAACCTTAGATGATAACTCAACTCTTTGGCATAGGCGCTTAGGTCACGCTAATATGAGACTTATCCAAACCTATCTTGAAAGAGCTAGTTAAAATTTACCAAACTAAAATATGACCAACATTTTTTGACGCTTGCAAAATTGGTAAACAAACTCATAGTAGCCATAAGGCTAAAAACATAGTGTCCATATCTAAATGTCTAGAGCTTTTGCATATGGACTTGTTTGGTCCTTCCGCTATAAGAAGCTATGGTGGCAACTTATACACTTTGGTTATAGTAGATGAAGCTTTTGATAAATTTGAAATTCTTAGCAAGAAAATTCAAAATCAACTAGGTGTTAACATTGTGTCGATCCGAACGGATCATGGTCGTGAATTTGACAATGAAACACAATTTGGAAACTTTTGTGATACAAATGGTATAAGACATAACTTCTCGGCTCCTCGAACACCTCAATCTAATGGAGTTGTAGAACGTAAAAATAGAACCATTCAAGAAATGAGTAGAACAATGCTTAATGAACAAAACATACCTCAAAAGTTTTAGGTATACGCCATTGACATACGCATTCATTTTAAATAGAGTTTTAATACGTCATTTCTTAAACAAAACACCATACTGAATTATATAAAGGCAAAATGCCAACCTTAGGATATTTTAGAGTGTTTGGTTGTAAATGTTTCATCCTTAATACTAAAGACTATCTCACCAAGTTTGACCAAAAGTCTTATGAAGGTGTATTTCTTGGTTACTCCCAAACTAGTAAAGCTTACATTGTCTTGAACAAAGAAACAATGAGAGTCGATGAATCGTTGAACATAACATTCGACGAAAGTCCACCTCCCTCTAAGATATCACCTTTGGTAGATGATGACTTAGTTGAAAGTCAACTTGTAGAAAGTCAAGAAATAATTGAAAATGACAAGGAAGATGAACCATTAAATAATGAAATTATAAACATCAAAGAATCCAAAAGTCATCCTTTAGAAAAAGTCATAGGACATCTAAATCAAAGAACATTAAGATCACAAGCCCAAAATCAAAGCAATTACTTTTGCTTTGTATCAACCATTGAACCGAAAAACATAAACGAAGCAATAAAAGATGAATCTTGGGTAATTGCTATGCAAGAAGAGCTAAACCAATTTGTTAGAAATGATGTTTGGAAGTTGGTTCCAAAACCTAAAGATCAAACTATAATTGGAACAAAATGGGTCTTTCGAAATAAAATGGACGAAAATGGTATAGTATCTAGAAACAAAGCTAGGCTTGTCGCACAAGGTTATAATCAACAAGAAGGGATTGATTACGACAAAACTTATGCACCCGTAGCTAGACTCGAGTCTATTAGAATCTTAATTGCATATGCATGTGCTTATGAATTTAAATTATTTCAAATGGATGTTAAGAGTGCATTTCTTAATGGGTTTATTAACGAAGAAGTATATGTTGCTCAACATCCCGGTTTTACCGACTTTGAGAAACAACATCATGTCTTCAAACTCAAAAAGGCATTATACGGACTTAAGCAAGCACCAAAAGCTTGGTACGATCGACTTAAGACTTTTCTAGTTGAAAACAAATATACCATGGGATTAGTAGATAATACTCTTTTTACAAAGAAAAAGGAATCACACATTATCATAGTTCAAATATACGTTGATGACATCATATTCGGATCAACTTGTCAAGAGCTATGTGATGATTTTTCTAAAATCATGCACGATGAGTTTGAGATGAGTATGATCGGTGAGTTAAACTTCTTTTTAGGACTTAAAATTAAACAACTAGAAGATGGCATATTCTTTAACCAATCTAAATACATAAAAGATATGCTTAAGAAATTTGGTCTTGAAGACTCTAAACCAACTAAGACACCCATGTCTTCGGACACTAAACTAACCAAGTATGAGGAAGGTGAATCGGTAGATAACACTAAATATAGAGGAATGATCGGTAGCCTACTCTATCTCACGGCTAGTAGACCCGACATTATGTTTAGTGTTTGTCTATGTGCTCGCTTTTAAGAAAATCCCAAGGCATCACACTTAGAAGCCTTAAAAAGGATATTTAGATACATTAAGGGAACGACATGTTTAGGATTATGGTATCCCAAAGGAACGGGTGTAGAAACTATAGGGTATGCCGACTTGGACCATGCCAGTGACTATGTCGATAGAAAAAGTACAAGTGGTATTTGTACTTTTGTTGGACATTGTCTCACCTCATGGTTTACAAAGAAGCAAACGGATCTAGCTATCTCAACTACTGAAGCCGAATACGTCTCAGCCAGAAAAGCATGTCAACAAGCTCTTTGGATGAAGCAAGCTCTCCTGGATTATGGAATTCACCTCAACGATATCTCTATACTTTGCGACAACAAAGGAGCTATTGATCTCAGCAAAAATCCCGTCCAACATGCTCGTACGAAGCATATTGAAATATGCCATCACTTTCTTCGCGACAATGTTCAAAAAGGAAACATCACAATTGAGAAAGTATCCTCTGAAGAGAACATTGCCGACATCTTAACTAAGCCTCTCAAACGAGAACCATTTAATCTTCTTAGACTTGGTTTAGGACTAATGGAACCAAACATGTAGTTAAAACATAGTCTAAACCTTAGAACAAACAAAACAAAACAAATTAGCTTAAGTCTGCTACTGTTCCCACGGCACCAAAAGACAAAAAATACGGAACCATAATTTTGGTGTCGCCTGGTCCGTGGTGACAACAGTAGCAAAAATACCACTTACAAAACATCTTCTTCCTCACAACCCACTTTACCAAAACGTATCAACAACACACCTACCTCATTGTTGAGACTTTCTCACCCATTAATCACTGAAGATAACATCATTTTAAGTATCCTAACTACATTACTTCTCTTAATTCTGAGTCTAGGATTCTAATTTGTGCACAAAATCATTACATGGGGATCATGTATACTCTTGTACAAAACATGGATTCAAATGGCAAATTGCATAACTAGTCATTGAAATTAGGTACTACATTGTCACATTGCACAAACTAATCATGTTTCCCACTAATTAAAAGATAATTACTATAAGGTCTTATTCTAATTAAACAAAAACCCCATGTCAAAATTTTGAAAAGCTTCTCACTTGTAGGAAAACAATTTTTTCATTGTTAATACAAATAGAAACGTAAATTTTCATCACTTGCATAAATGCTCTTGAATACTAAAGGTAATGCATAACTAATATGCATTCCCGGGTACATTTGTCACACCCCCAAATTACCTGTTTTGCGTGAATGGAATTCACGGGGATGATTGTCATAGCATCAAAGTTACTGATTATATCGAATGACCTAAAGTGTCGTTTTGAAAATATCGTTTGATTAAGTAAAATAATCAGAGTTTACAAAACATAGGTCCCAAAATATTTCCATTATACCAAAATGAGTTTGTTACAATCTAACGATAGTTAAGTGCATAAAATATATGTGAGACGCGTCGTCATCGCGACTCTATGATAAGTCCACATGCATGCCATGAAGTGAATGCCTTAGATACATGAGATAAAACATGCTAAAAGTGTCAACACAATGGTTGAGTGAGTTCATAGAGTTTGTTTAACAAGTAAAGCTTTTACAGAACGCTCATGCAACTAAAGCAAAGTTTTTGGTCATTTAGAATATTCCACAAAGCAAAGGCATTGCAAATCCACTCGGCCCAAGTTCCGCCCATACAAAACTTGCAACCTGTGTGTTCACAACCCACCGCCAAAAGTAGTATGTCTAGAATTCAAGTGCGTTATCATAATAGTTCACAAAGCAAAGGCATTGTAAATCCACTCGGTTCCAAGTTCACCATACAAAACTTGCAACTGTGTGTTCACAACCCATTGCACAAAATATAGTGTGTCTAATAGTCGAGTATAAGTTACCATAATAATTCACAATATTGCACCACGTATATAATAATTCTGGGATGCTCCGACATGGGAGACTTTGCACTGCTCCAACAAGGGAGACTCCTTTGCCACTCGACCACCTAGGCGAGAATTATTGAGAACGCTCCACCAATAAGGCGAGACTTTAGAACGCTCCACCGATATGGCGAGACTTTGGACACTCCACCAATAAGGCGAGAATTATTGAGAACGCTCCACCAATAAGGCGAGACTTTGCACACTCCACCAATAAGGCGAGAATTATTGAGAACGCTCCACCAATAAGGCGAGACTTTAAAACGCTCCACCGATATGGCGAGACTTTGTACACTCCACCAATAAGGCGAGAATTATTGAGAACGCTCCACCAATAAGGCGAGACTTTGCACACTCCACCAATAAGGCGAGAATTATTGAGAACGCTCCACCAATAAGGCGAGACTTTATAGTGATGCTCGAATATGGGAGACTTTAGGTAAAGGTCATAACACGTCGGTTCAATAAGTTCAAACAAGTCATAAGTTTGTATTTAAGTTCAAGAGTTCCGTTCAAAAGTTCGTAATTAAGTTCAAAGATTTAAGTCGAGTTCAAAAGTTCGAGCAGTCAAAGAGCTCGAATAATATCAAAAGGTTCAAGATAGTCGAGCGTTCAAAATCACGTCAAACAAGTTTAAAATATATCAAAAGGGTCCTTCTGGGTTAAAGAGTTCAACTATATGTCAAAAGTTCAAATCAAGTCCAAAGTGTTCACTTATATGTTAAAGGGTCCGAATCAATTTAAAAGAGTTCAAATATACATGTCGAAGGGTTCAAAATCAAGGAAAGTGTTTCAAATAATAGCGTTCATAACGTAGTGATCAATTTAGTTCGGGCATAATCTACTTACTAGCATAAGTAGTGAAACAAAAGGGTAACAAGTTCATGATAGTTCAAACAATATAGTTTAAGTTCATATAAGTGTAAAGTAAAAGCATGAAGTTGAGCATGTATCTCCCCCGAAGAGTTTATAAAACAATTAAACAAGTAAAAGGGGCTACGAACTCACTGTTGCAATAGTTATGATGACAAAGTGGATGCCGAAATGAGACGCAACTCTCTAATGCGACCTATTATGAATGATATGATCTAATATAAATCATGAAACAATGTCGTGCATGCAAACTCATATGATATCCATACCACTTGTATATTTGAAAATAATGTTTGTCGTCGAAATATATGTTTATGACATCTCGTCATGTTATAAAATACTTTACAAGTATTTGCGTTGAAACAACATCCTCGATAGTCGTTTAGTGATTTATCAAAATTTATAGCTTTTAATGCAAAATAATATAATTTGACAAGTCATGAAAGTGACTAAATGGCCTCGAAAAGCTAGTCGTAAAATAATGAATATCGAGTGTTAGAAAACAAACTCAACGGTTTTGGAAAGCTTGTAGCATTATCTCAAAGTTTTAGCTTTTAAGTTTTCATCATAGAGGTCTCGATCATGGAGAAAAACATAGGTAAGGTAGGGTACTTGTATCCAAAATATTGTTTAAGGGTGGTTTTCGGCAAAGTTTAAGTGACCGTATTTTATTCGTTACAACTCCGCTTGACGAACGGTTGGACATTTTGGAAATTAGGCTAGGTGAACTTACTTTTACTAGAAGACATCGTTTTCTAAAAAGTACTCTATCGATGTTAAAACGACCCTCAACATGGTCATTCGCGTAGTAATCTTTTGGCTATAAGAAAATATATATGTTATACTTGTAATAAAAGTTACGACAACTTGTTTAAAATGTGAATAACTTAGTCGTTATGAATCCGTTTTCTACGTTTTATATATCCTCGGAATCGTGATAATATATACTGATATATTTTTGATAAGTCGACACATTTAATAACGCTTAAGATTCATTTTTGACTCGTAAAAAGTTGGTACAACATGCTGAATTTTCTGAAAATTATAGTTTTTGTCGTTAAACTTGAAAATAGCATAACTTCTTCGTTATAACTCCGTTTTAACCCGTTCAAGCGGCCACGTTTTCGTTTTAAAGTATATTTTATGAATATCTAGCCCAAAAATTTTTGTAAACTGTCGAAATTTCCAGATTTCACAATTAAGATCAGACCACTATTTATTGTTGTCGAAATGGGTTTTTCTCGCGTAAAACTTATTCTAACCACTTCAAACCAACGCCAAAGCTATTATAAACCTACCATACACCTTCTTAGGGTGTCATGGGTTCCTAGACATCATCAAAAGTGATATGTTTTAAGGAATAATTATAGGATGATATATATAAATTTATAGTACTTAAAAACAATTAAAGTGGTATAGATAACCATATAACTTGCATGTTTTACTCAAGCATGATAAAATGACCATAATATGAATATGAAAGATGAAAATGAACATGAAATGCTTACTAGTTACTTGATGAGGTTTAATGAACAAAGGTTTATCCTAAATACCCTAGGTTTTTATTCCAAAACCTTGCTTAAGAGTATGCCTAAGTTGTGAAATTAGCTTGACTTGAAAAAAATAAGCACTCCTTGCTTGTGATCACCCTTGGCCGGTTCTAAGAAGAAAAGAAAGAAGAGAGGAAAATTTTTCACCTTGATATTAAGTCATATATGTGTAGTTTGTAATATATTAAACATAACATAAGATATTTGTACTCAATTGGTTGAGTCACCCCTTTGGGTGTCGACATATATATATATATATATATATATATAAAAGATTAGATGTATTTTGAAAACTTAAGTGTATAAGTATAGAAATAAAGGTGTAGTTATTTAAGGATAGTTGGTAACTTGTGTACATATTTAAGCATTTAGGGTAGCGTTAGCTAAAATAAATTTTAACGGATCAAAATAAAATATATTGAAGTCATAAAAATTATAAAATACATTTCTTACAAAATTGAGTGAAATAATAATTATCGTGTAGTAGTTACTTAAAACCGTCAGAACTATATAAATATAAAATTTATATACAAAATAAATTTAAAACACGAGTAAACTAATAATAATATTTTTATAATCTTAATATGAGTATAAAAATATATCGGGATAATTTTTGAAAGTGTCAGATCAAATGTTCAAAATAATTGATTACGCGATAGCGTTTATTTAATAGGAAAATGTACATTAATGAACTATGCAAACCCATGCATGAACTAATATGCAGATAATGGTCATAACTATAAATTTTTCTCCGGGGTTGAATAGTGTTTCGTGAATAGTAAAATTTTGAAATAACTTCTCAAAATATCAACTCGACTTCAAAAACAATGAATAGTAAAATGGTGAATAGTAACTGATGAATAGTAAATTCCCCGGGATGAATAGTAAATTCGAAAAATGACCGGAAATTGAGAATTGTGACAACATTCAAATGAAGCCACATTGAATTAGGAGCGTTTGGGTTATCTCATGCCTTTTGACAAACACCCTCATTAAAAACCATTTTATGCATAAAATGAGTCGAGATAACCGCAACTCCAAATTGTTTTCATATAGGCACACACTAGAACCAAAACGCTAAGTTTGTTTTTATTTTTAACATGCAAATTCTTGCTCATAGGAACAACCATGATAGCCGCAAAATTCTATGATCACAAGGATACTCTTAGTTACATCCCTAAACACCACAAAACCAAAGGCCTCACCAAGGAACAAGTCAAAATCTTTAAGAGTCTAGAGCAAAGGTACTTCCATGAGGTGGGACCATTCATTCCTCCTTTGTCGTGGAACTAATCTCCGTCAAGAGCTTGCCACTATCAACTTTGATTGTCTCCTCGACATCGATGAACCAATTTGTCCTAGGTTTGTTTTAGAATTCTATGCTAGTGTTGCCTCTTTCACCGATGAGGACGATCAAATGGCTCTTAGGTTTAGGATCAATCAAACTGACTACACTATCTCCTTAAACCAATTTGCTCAAGTTCTAGGAATTCCTAACTGTGGTACATGTGTTTACTCAGATAAGTGGTCACTCACTATCCTTGATGCAATCAATGACCGCTCTCTTCCCTACCAAACTCCTTTGGCGGATAAGGACGTCATCCGTGAGCACCTTTTTAATGAAAGGGCAGCTCCAACCCGTGTCACCCGAAAAGGAAAGGAAGTGAACCGAGATCTATATGGTATGGAACTCAATGAGCTTAAGCCCGAATTCAATAAGTGGGAGGAACTCCTTAGAGCCAATGTCATTAGCACTATAGGAAATAGAGACCATATCAATGCTTGCCTTTGTCACATGCTCTACAACTTGTCCACTCGTCAACAATTCAATTTAGCCTACTACATTGCTAGGAGAATGGTAGATATTCCAACTCAAGGATCGGTTGCTCTTCCTTACGGGATGCTACTCACCCGTCTCTATAAAGCATTTGCACCAATTCCACCAAGCCCAAAAGGGTTGAAGCTAGACTATGCTCTCATCCCTCACATATTTGTGCCCTTGAGTGACAAGCGAGTTGCTAAGACTAAAGGTAAAAGGGCAAAACCTCCAACTCCTTCATCATCATCATCAAATAGCTCCGAAGACGGTCTCCCAAATTCTCGTCTTCCACCTCAAGAGTACTATGCATCTCTCCCCGAGATTGAGAATGAATCGGCGGAGTTCAAGCAAACCAAGGGGATGTTCAAGTACCTTGGAAGGATGATGACAAAGATCTACAAGAAGTTAGATACGTGAGGTTTTAAAGGAGTGTTTGGAGCAAGACAAAAACAATGGTGTATGATACTATTTGGTTGTTTTTACTTTGTAGGATGATAAAATAACTTAAAACAATGTTGTATGCTAACCGGTTTATGCAGGGGGATAGCACAAGTGTGTTATCAAATTTTACCCATTTTCACTTTTATGTGAAAATCATTGGTTCAAAGAATACCCAAACCCCTTAAGTCTAGGATTTGAATAGAAAATACCCCAAGTCTTTAATCCTTTAAACATTAACAAGTCATTGAGCGCATAGTCTCTCGGTGAGCTATCTTCGTGGATACTCAAGAAGAGGCAAAGAAGAAGTCTCTCACTCGGAAGAGTAGAACTTGGGAGAAGGCGAGGTCAAGAAGAAGATAGTGGATTCGGTGGTGATGACAATAACTCACTGAATCCCGAAACTCCTCATCAACTACTAACACTGAAGACAAACTAAAGAAGACTGAAGGCTGAGAAGACTGAAGAATGGGCGGGACAAAACGGTTAAGCTTGAAGCGAATAAAACGGAGTATTTATCCTCAAGAAGTCAACTTTCCCAGAAAGGCTCAACATCAGTGCTGACAAGTAGAAAGTGGCTTTGTCCTTTACCAAATATAGCCTTTGTAAACAGAGACAAAATACATCAGTATTTTGTCTTCTGTAACCTGTCATTTTGTCCTCTAGGATAGAGTTAAAAACCATACTTGTATGAATAACATAAGAGTTGGAGTGAAAGATTTAAGCTTGTGAACTAATTGTAAAACACACACAAGCCATCTTTCACTCCTCCAAATCAACTATGTCCCCGAGATAGCTCGGTGGTTCCTTTGTAGTTGTGCTCGGACTTAGCTTTGAGCTTAGTGAGAGATCATACTTTGTCATTTCAATCCCAATCTTGTTCGCAAGTACTTGGGTAATGTATTCTTTTGATTTGTTTCTAATAAAGAATATTAAATTGAAAATTATTCAGTGTGTTTTTACTTACATTATTTTCAGTCATTACTCACAATCAGTTTACTTAATGCTTTAAACTATTTTATACGATTGTGAAACGGGAACAACAAGTGGTATCAGAGCAAGGCTAATTATAAAACCTTTTTTAAGCTGCTCAAAACGTTTTTAAATCAGGATCCAAATGGTTGAAATAGATGTGCCCCAACTTGTCGACAAAAAGGGTGGAGCTTATTCTGCTGTTGCCCCTCGACTCGAAGTTGGTAAATTTAACAAATGGAAAAGCGAATGCTTTGCTATTTGATTGGATGGAACCTTACTACATTAAGTGTATTAATGAAGGTCCATTTATCCCAAAGATCAAGGTTTACCTAAACACGAAGCTCGGTGAACTCAGGATGAGAGAAGAGTGGTCATCCAGACCAAAGAGTCAAAAGTATCATCATATCTTGTCTTCTGATGATATTATGGAGTTTGTTATAAGTCGTAGTACAACTAAACAAACACAGGATGACTTGGTCCATAGTCATGAAGGTCCATCCGATACCAAGGAAAGCAGTGAATGGACACGAAACTTGAGAACAACACCTTCAGGGCTAAGGACTCGAAACTCGGTCTCAAACTTACACGGTACAAAACTTTGTTAAATGAACTGTCAAATGATGGTGTTAAGTTGTCCAAACATGAAATCAATGTTGGTTTTGTCAATAGTCTCCACGAGATGTGGTTGAATTTCTCTCGGGGACTTAGGAATGCTAATCATATCGAGAACCTTGAACTTCCTGAAATATATGGGAAATTTGTCTATGAGGAAAACCTCATCAACAGACGATACCCTGACTTAAAGAAGTATCAAGAAGTCAAGAAATCCCTCACCACCACTTCAACACCAATTTATATTGCTTTCTATTCTAACAGTGTGGTTCAAGATTTTCAGGAAAATTCATATGATGAGCCTGATGAGAGATCAAGTGAGGAGTACCTAAATGACCTGAACCTCGAATTTCAGGAAAGGGCACTCCTTGCTAACTCTCGAAGGTTTATAAAAAGAAACAAAGGTTTTTCCAATGCTAAAGCTAATGAGGACACTGAATGCTTTAAGTGTCACAAAAGAGGTCATTTTGCCAAAGACTGTTTTTCAAAAACAATTTCTTAACCCTCTTTTAAACCATCAGGGTCAAATCAGTCCTCGGGCTTTAGCAAATTTCAACCTAAAATATATCGCCTCATCGAACTTTCAAAACAAATCGATCAAAATAAAGCTGCTGATTTTGAAGCTAAGTACAAAAAGCCAAAGCTAAGCTAGCATCGCTGAGGCCACACCTCGAAACAACAAACATTGTTAAATGCATGCGGGGTAAAAACAAGGGCCTAGTTGTTTGAAGTCTTCGATCGATGAAGATCCAGCCCTCGACGATGAAATGGTGCAAGTCGGTGCACCGATGGCTCTCTCGAAGAGGACAAGCTAGCTATTGGGAAGAATCATGCCAGAAATAGAGAATGGGTCAACATCACAATGAAGAAGGTAAATATTTTACTTTCTATGGATGATGACTCTGATTGGCAGTCTTATATGAACTATATCAATGTTGACCTTAAGTTTGTAGAAGAGCAACGATTAAATCTTTTTTAAAAATACAACAAGTTAAGTTTTGAATTAAACAAGTGTATGGATGAACTACTTATTTTAAAACAAGCTAAGCTTGAGGCTGTCACACTGCAAATTCAAAACACTGAACTAGTTAAAAGAAACCAGGCTCTTCAAGATGAACTTAAAAAGGAAAAAGATATCATTGAAAGTTGGACTGCTAAGAATCCTAGGGTCTTTGATGCTTTGTGGGTGCCCCAAGAGCAAAAAGAGAGTCATAGGTGAAGCTCATCTCACGACTCTCACAACAAAGACCGAGTCCAAAGCCATTTGTGTCTGTGGCATGATTACCAATATGTTGTCAATTCCCAAGCCCGGTGATTGGATTGAGCGGGTTAATCACGAGAGTAAGCTTCCAAATTTCGATTGGAAGAATACGAGCACTGAAAGCCAAGCTCTAAAGAGCATGCTTGGACTCCACGATGTGCCCAAGGTCTTCGAACACATCTCGAGTCAAGTAGAATCTCAAGCACCGCTTCCACCTGAAACCTCTTGTAGTCCGCATCAAGCTCGAGCTTACTCAATGCAATTCAATCCTCATTCACCAAAAGAAAGGTCCGGACTTGGTAGAACCATCCCGAAAAGACCAACAAAACTAATCCAACAAGTTTCAACTCCCATCGAGTTATCCACATCTTGATTCCCTCTCAAGCCGATCAAATCGATGAATCGATCGAACTTGTGAGAAGCGGATCGATAAGATGGAATCCATCGAAAAGCTCTGATTCAATCAAGGAAACTAAGTCAGCCTCCTCTAGTTCATCAAAGTCTAAATCCAACAACAAACCCAAGCAGAAGTGTGATCTGTGCCATTATACCAGTCATACCACTGATAATTGCTACAAAATCCTTTTTGTATGATCTGTAAAAAGGATGATCACAGAACTTCTGATCACTTACAATATGTAAGTTCATTCAGTGAAGCAAGACACACAAAAGCTGGTCATCAAAATGCTTCAACCTCCAAACAAGCTCACAGGAATAGAGCAAAACCTTTTCCTCCTTGCCCACACTGTGGCTTTAATGATCATCATCCTGATGATTGTCTCATGAACTCATGTTGTGATATTTGCGGAAATCTAGCTCATGAGACATCCCAGCATGACAGTGTCATCCAAGCAAGGAGAAGTTCAAAGAAACTCCGAATCACCAAGTCATCCTCAGTCACCAAATGCAAAACCCGTGGTAGCAAAATGCACTCAACCACTGACCATGAGTCAATTGCCAAATTCAAGCATACCTTTAGACCCCAAGACCACTAGTATGTGGGTCAGCTAGAGAAACTAATTCAGTTTACTATTTGTGCAGAGACATGCCAGGGAGCCTATTTGACATCTAGACAGTGGATGTTCAAGAAGCATGACAGGCGTTAAGGAATATCTGCACAAGTATGTAAAGGAACCAGGACCCAAGGTAGTATTTGGTGATAACTCATCATGTCCCACTGAAGGTTATGGTTAAGTACACTGCAATGGAATAGTTTTCTCTAGAATAGCTTATTTCAATGTTCTAAAATACAATCTCATCAGTGTCAGTCAATTATGTGATGCTAAGTACATTGTGCAATTCAATGACAAACAAGGCACCATTTTCAATGCCAACAAAGAAGTTGTTTTGATAGCTCCTAGAGAGATGATGTTTATGTCTTAGACATGTCAACATTCTCTTAAGATGGAACTTGTCTCTTTGCCAAAGCCACCGAACCGGCAACCACCGGTTTGTGGCACAAGAGACTCTCTCACTTAAATTTCAAAACATCAACAACTTGGCAAAACAAAACAAAGTCCTTGGCTTACCATCACTGGTTTTTGCAAAGATAAACCATGCTCGACTGTGAAAAAGGCAAACATCATAGAGCATCATTCAAAACCAAACAAAATTTCTCCATCAAAAGCGCCTTCACCTCCTGCACATGGATCTCTTTGGACCAATCACCAAGATCAATCCACATGAAAGTATACACTTGTCATTGTTGATGAGTTTTCAAGATACATTTGGGTATACTTTCTTTCTAAAAGAGTCATGCGGTGATACAATAATGTCATTCATCGTGAAAATTGAAAACCGAATGACGTTATTGTGAAACAAATCGTAACCAACAATGGTCTTGAATTCGAAATCAAGAGCTTGAGAATTTCGTGATGAAAAGGAATTTCCCAAAATTTTTATCTCCTTACACCCCCGAACAAAATGGGGTGGTGAAAAGAAAACAGAACTCTCATTGAGGTTGCCGAACAATGTTAAATGACTCGGACTCTCAAAGCATTTACGGATCAAGCAATCAAAGCAACTGTTATACTCAAACAGTCAATCATTGTCAAAAGACATAACAAAACCCCATATGATATCTTCAAAGGTAGACTTCACGATATCGCCTACTTTCATGTGTTTGGGTGTCACATCACGTGTTCATTCACAATCACAAGGATCACTTAGGAAAATTTGACGAAAAGTCGATGATGGATATTTCTTGGGTTACTCATCGATCTCTAAAGCCTTGAGGAGTTTAACACGAAGACAACAAGTTGAGGAAACCTTTATGTCACCTTTGATGAAAGTTCGAAAGCATCGATTTACCAATACCTCGGTGGAGGAACTAGGAATTGATGAGTCATCAAGATATCCTCTGATGAATTCAACACCGAAATCAATTCCTCATATCAAGTCGATGTCGACATCTCATACTATGTATTACCCCACAACCTTCCTCAACCAACCATCAATGAAATCATTGATAATCAATCGATCCCTCTTGGGATAGGTATCTTGAACCAAATGTTCAGAACACATGATTCATGAACCCCAACTGAACAAGACATCTCAACAGATGATCTAAATGATTACGTGGCTCCTCGCACCGAACTCATTCACGAGTTTCGATGACCTCTTCAAGCTCAGATCCTAGACCACAAAGTAAGTGGAAAAAATCTCAGAACATTAAACTTGAAAACATCATTGGTGAACCTACTAAAGGCATGCTCACTAGAAGCATGACTGCTAAGTTAAAACGTCTATATGCTGATTTTCTATCAGAAATAGAACCTAAAAGTGTCACTGAGGCTCTAAAATATCTAAGCTGGAACTTCAACAGTTTGATAAAAACAAGGTCATGGCCTTGATCAAATGTCCTCATGATGTCATTGTCATAGGAATGAAGTGGGTTTCCAGAAACAAAACTGATGAAAACGACACTGTCATTAAAAACAAAGCCAGACTCGTAGCCAAAGGTTACAGCCAATAAGAAGGCATTGACTATGATGAGACATTTGCTCCTGTTGAAAGAATGGAAACCATCAGAATCTTCCTTGCATTTGCCACTTACATGAACTTCAAAGTTTATCAAATGGATATGAAAAGTGCATTCCTAAATGGTGAAGTCAAGGAAGATGTGTATGTTCAGCAACCTCCTGGCTTTGAGAGTAGTGAATTCCCTGACTATGTCTGCAAGCTTGGTAAAGCCCTTTATGGACTTAAACAAGCTCCCAGGGCATGGTATGAAACTCTCTTAGCTTTCCTGATTCAAAATAAGTTTGTCAAAGGAAAGATAGACAACACATTGTTTATCTATAGGACAAAACAAGATATGATCCTAGTCCAAGTGTATGTTGATGACATCATCTTTGGCTCAACAAATTACACTCTTTGCAAACAGTTTGAAAAACTGATGACAAAAAAATTTGAAATGAGCATGATGGGTGAACTCACTTACTTTCTTGGACTACAAATCAGGAAAACTGATAAAGGAATCTCCATCAGTCAAGAGCAATACACCAGAAATCTCTTGAAGAAATATGAGATCTCGATCGTGCCTCGGTGAAGACACCAATGGTCCCTCCTAACAACCTTGGACACGATTTCACCGGCAAATCATCAATCAAACTCATTTTAGGGGATTATAGGTTCACCGATGTATCTAATCGCTTCCGCACCGGACATACCATTCTCGATCTGTCTTATAGCAAGATATCGGTCCAATCCCAAAGAATCCCATCTCACTGCAGCCCAAAAGAATCTCGGATACCTAAAGGAACTCCAAGCCTTGGACTTTACTATCCAAAGTGCTCGGGGTTTGACCTCGAAAGGTATTCGACTGATTATCACGGTGCAACATGGATGAAAAAAGTACCTCGGGGTCCTATCAATTTCTTGGAGGAAAGTTTGGTTTGTTGGAGTGCTAAAAGCAACAATCGGTGGCTATGTCTTCACCGAAGGCGAGTATGTGGTCACTGCAGGATGATGTACCAATGTATTATGGATGAAAAGTCAACTCGTTGACTATGACATCCATTACAAAATGGTACCCATCTTTTGTGATAACACTAGTGCTATTGCAATCTCCAACAATCATGTCCTCCACCAAAGAACCAAACACATTGATATCAGATAATGAAATGAGACATAGAACTTCATTTCATCCCTACTGAATATCAACTTGCTGATATCTTCACCAAACCGTTAGATGAACCTACCTTGAGGAGACTAAAAGTCGAATTGGGAATGCTTGACATTGAAAGTCGAACTCAAAATCAATCCCAATCTCGGTGAGTTCTCTACGAAATGGTCCATGCTCACGAACAAAACCCCATACAACCTTCTCACTGAATGAGTAAGACTCATTCAGGGACCCTGACTTTGGATATTAAGCATTGAATGAGTAACTAAATTCACCAAGTATCAGTTACTTAAATGTCCTAGGTTGGTAAACATATCAATTTAATATAGGAATATATGTCTCTTTATCCTTCTATCATCCAAGTCAAGGGTCCCTTAAACCTTACCTTATCCCACTTGGCATTAAATGCCTCCTCTCACAAGAAATATCCTAAGGATATTTTATTCACGCAAAGTGCACTTTTCGCAGTAATGCAACTGCTCCTTGAAACCGGAAACTCTGCGGGTAGTGGAGTGGTGGCATTAAATGAGGTAAATGAAACGTTTTCAAAAACCGACTTTACAAATCCTCATCTATGCAAAATTTACCCCTCTCACCACTCTATAAATACCCCTTTCAAAACCTCATAAACACACACAAATTAATTTCTGAAGCAAAACTCTGTCAAAATACTTTCTCAAACCCATAAATCTTTGTGTGTTCTTTAATCCTCAAAACAATTTTCAGTAAAATCTTCTCTGTAAACAATTTACAAAAGGTTTTTCATCACAAAACTTGAGACTCAAAACTCTTTGATTGTTCTTGTCAAGAAATCTTTTCAAAACCCTAAAATTTTAATGGAAATGGCAAGAACACAACACCTTCATTTTGCACATAATGTTATAGGCAAGAACACAACTCCTTCATTTTGCACAAAATTTTAGTGGGTGGGCGGTCTTAAAAATGTTGAGTTCAAAACCAATAATGTTATAGGCAATTTCGAATACCTACCTGATGTCCCAGCCTATAAGGGAATCATGAAGTTTTTATTCAATCGCCAACTTAAATGTGCCTTTACTCGGTCCCTTCTATCTTGTACCAAAACCTCCTCGGGGAGTTTTGGGCACTTGTGTAACCTATGGCCCGACACCCTCCATCGATGAGGCCGACCTCGGACCACTCTGGGAGTATCTCATCGATTCGCCTTTTAATGGGGAAAAGTCGGTCACACCGACTATAAAACATTTTGTACATCAACGAGGTTAGACTATAATTCAGTAACAATGTTGCTCATCCCGAACCCTCTACAGTTAAGGATGGGTTAAAACAAATTGTTTTAGATCCAAAGTTTTTGGGCAGACCCTGTCACCAAGAACTCATTTCTGCTGACTTGGAAGATCCCGCTCACATTTGTGATTCGGGTTCTCGGGAACCACTCATCCACCGAACAAGTTAACTCTATTCATTGATGATGGCATATTGCTTGATGGCAGGGATTCTTGTCAACATAGGGAGATCATTCTGATGATCTCAGTAACCAAGCTACTAAGCAAATCTAGGAGTAAATCGTTTTGTATCCTAGGTTTGTCTCATGCACTTACAAGTGTTCTTGGTTGCAATTATCCTCGGGAATACAAATCTTGTGCTTTACAGGTATCCCGAGTATATCAAATTTTCAAAAGACCCATCCCAAGTCATCGAAATTGAATTGACGCCCATATGGTTCTTGTAAACAACCAAAGGGACTCGATGTCTCAAACCCCGCTCCTAAAAGAAAGGGAAGTCTCGGTGGGACTAAGACTAAACCTAAGTCTTAGGGCCCCGAGGCTTCAGGAACACAACCTAAAAGGCAAAGAAGGCCCCGATCGAAAAAGACACCCACCGGTGACCAAGCAACATCCACCCGGTGACAAGTGAAGGAAATCGATACATCACAGTCGGTGCCCTTTGTCCCAAAGACTACTCCCAAGATCCAGAGGAAACATACAACCCACCGGTAGGGGAGCGCCTTCACCGCCCAAGGATGACACTCGCCAATCACGACTTTTGTCGAGGGCCAAAAGAATGATCCCAAAACTCGGAGGAAACTCACAACCCATTGATAGGGATCTCACCGCCACCGCTTCTAGGGATAGCAGAATCGCCCACGGTGCTTGAAGGAACAGGGGACAAAGACTCGGAGGACAAATACCACTCGTGATATGGAACCCATTACCACCACTGGTCTATTAACGATTCTTGAAGTAAATGAAATCCTATTCTCGATGAAGAAGCGGGCCGACAGTGAAGATGACATACTTTCAAGCAGAGGAAGAAATGGATCTTGATGTTCAAACTCAAGAACAAGAGCATTAGCACGATCCTCGAAGGACGAAGAGTCACCGCTAAAAAACCGACTCGGACTCCTCTACTTCATCCTGTCTCAAGAGTTCAACAAGTATGATAATGTTCTTCCACTGACTGAAAGACAGCTGGTAATGTGGATCACAAAGGCTCTCAGGAAATTATACTCAGGTGTTACTGATGTTCTCTGGGATCAGCACGTTGAAGCAGCTTCAAGTTATGCTGACCTAAAATCTAAAGTGCTTAATTTCAACGGCAACACTGATAAGCACAGGGAGCTAATGTATCAACATCTGCACAGACTGGATGAAAACCTGGTCAAATTTATCAAGCACCTTCAGGATTGTGGCACAAAGATAGATGAAATCGGGGATTACATCAAAGAAGACCCGGCACTCAATTCAAAGTCTTTGGGCGCTCATCGAGGTTTACATGATGAATTCCTCGGCATCACCGAACTAATCAACATGCTCAAATCGCCAATGTTCGGGGTCTTGGTCTTCCGTTAAGTCTCTTGAGACAACACTGGGTTCTTTGGATGCTTAAGTGACTACTATGGCTAAGGCTTCGTCTTCTATGGCCTGGAATCTTGGGCCTAGAATGACTGCTCTGGAATTATCTCAGGCCCATCTTGTATAAAAGGTCACCAGTCTTCAACATGATACAACTGACATCAAGGCTATGGTCACAGAGATATACCAAGCCTTCAAAGGTCAAGCAACTCCAACTCCTCCAGTATCTCAGGCAACTCTTGCTCTCCGATGATGTTGCGGCAACATTTGAGGGAAGAGCCATCAAGGAACTCCTCTCACATCGAGGGGAGCTCAACCAGTTCGGCAACACCCATCTCATCACTCCCACCATCAACAACAACATTAATGACAATGACAGTAGCAACACCTATAATGACAAGAACACCTCCTTTGGTAGCATCTTCTTCATCAGGCCAGGATAAAGGAAAAGCCATAATGCAAACACCTGAGCCTGAGAAGATTCCCTATGTCATCGGCAACACTCAGTATCTACTTACTCCACAACAGCTAAGTGCCTACCTTGCAAAGGAAGACAGGAAAAAGAAACTAGTTGAGGAAGAAAGGAAAAGCAAAGAAGCACTGGTACAAGTTGTAGCTGAGGAAGCTGAAAACATTGGAATTGACCCCGAAAAGCTTCAAAAGGGTCAGGCTGGACAAAAGTTCAAGGATGCTGATAAGGTTTTAAAATGTACCTTTTGAGGGTCATTTAAGCCCTTATTTGATCACTTTTGTATCCGTTATTACTTAATATCGTTCCTTTTCACTTTTTAGGTCTCTTGAAGGCAAATTCTTGTAATAGCACTTATTTGGACGAAAAGGCGCGGATATCTGAAGAAAATGGCCAAAGTCAAGAATCGAGACACTCCAATTCTTGAAAACACAAGGTGGCGTCGCCATCGCTTAATCTATGACGCCGTCGAAGGATTTTGTGACGGACGAAGCCAAAACTCCTATTTTCAAGTGACGACGTCAAGTTATAAAAGAGTAGACCGTCGCAACTCAGACGGCCTAGATTCAATCCAGACGGCGTCACAAGCACAAGGTGACGCCGTCGCAAGACTAACGTGGCCAAGACGAAAACCTAATGACGGCGATTCGATGGCGTCACAAAACATAAGGTGACGCCGTCGCAGATGTAATCTTATATATAGAATCCGAATTTTTCAAGATTTGTGTGTAGTCTTTTGGAGTAAAAACCTAAACCGAACCAAGGCTGTCTTATACGAGATTTTAGGGTTCCAAACCCTATCTTACACCAAGATAAGTGCTTTACTTCATTAATGCAATTATGTCTTTGATTATTTGTGTGTATGCTTGCATGTTCTCCATGTCCGCTAATTTATTTGTGTGTTTGCTTAGGAATATGAAACTTAATTATTGAATATTGATTGGTTGTCTCTTATCTTAGTTGATTAATGATCTAGTAATGCGATAGGTCATTCGTTGTGTACTAATGCTTGATTAATCTTTGTGAACCTTAGGTTATAGCACCTTGAGCGGTTGTAAGCTAAACTATCCAAAGAGGCCTTAGAGTTAGAGTTTATGATCCCTAGTGGTATTTTGTAGACGAGACCCTTTGGTAACTTCAAAGAGTTAGGGAGAAACGCATACCCTACAACTTTAGACACACAACGCAATTAAGAATAAGGACGTGACAATTCAACCACCAATAGGAGATAATTAAGGAGTAGTAAAACCTAAGCAAACACATCTTTAAACTATCATACGAGCACACAATAATTAGACATATACTACATACACCTTAGATTAGATAATTAGATAAGTAGAGTAATCGGTAGCAATACCAACCCCCAAATCTAACCCCCAAGATTCGTACTTTTCCATTTCCTAAAAAAACATAAAAAGATAAAAAATAATCTTCCTCAACCCCAACCTTAGCGTAGTAACTTCTCACTAGCATTCCTGTTCCCTAGAGAACGATATCATAACCCGTGGCTTACCCTAATACTACACTACAACGATTAGGTTAATCGCTTAGGTGTTATAAAACTTGCTCAAGAAAAGGAAGTTCCTTTGACCCCGAACGACGCGTGTAGCGTTATCAAGTTTTGGCGCCACGCCGGGAATAGAATAGCTAGTTAGTAGTCCACCTCGTTTAGGTTTCTTTGCTTGATTCCTATCAAGTCAAATTTTCTTATCTTTAGCTTTCTCATAGTCAATCCCCCTTCTTCGTGACCTTTGTTTGTAATCCCATCACTTTTCATCATGGAAGGTGATAACCACCCACCATTCATCAACCCACCACCAATTGACCCGCCAAGAGCCCGTACTCTTGGTGAATACTCAAGACCAAGCCACCTAGGCTATAGGAACACCATTGAGCTTCCCGACCAAGCCCAAACTACGGCCCTGCAATCCGACACCATCCGGTTGGTGCAAAATGGATGTGTATTCCATGGACTTCGTTCCGAAGATCCAAATCAGCATCTAAGGGATTTCCTTAAAATTTTCGATTCCATTGACCTTGATGCTACTACTCGGGAGACCACGCGCTGCGTCTCTTCCAATTCTCTCACGGGACCAAGCTAGTAATTGGCTTGAGCGACTTCCCGCGGCTCCATCTCAAGTTGGGATGATCTCACCTCTCGTTTCCTTGCTCAATTTTTCCCAAGGGGAGAACCACTAAGCTTAGAAATGACATCTTGATGTTCCAACAACGTCAAGGTGAATCTCTCTACGAAGCATTGACTCGATTCAAGGACTTACTTCATAAAGTCCCTCATTACGGCATTGATCTTTGGCTCCAAGTCCAAATCTTTTATGATCATGTCAACTTCCCCACCAAGCGATCCATTGACCAAGCGGCCGGTGGAAAACTTAGTGATCTCACCGCGGAAGAATCATGGGGAATAATAGAGGACCTTGCTCTCTATGACAACGAAAGTTGGAATGGCCCCCGTGAGTTGCCCAAAACCGTTAAGGCAATCTCCTTGCCTCCCATTGACTCACAATCTTCCGACCGTAGGATGATCGAACTTAAAGATCAAGTTACATTCCTAATGAGTTCCTACGAAAACCCTAAGTCTTCACGCCATGTGAACAAAGTTTCTTCTTCGTGTGAGCCGTTTTATGATCCTCATAACACGCGCACTTGCACCGATCCCAGAACATGCTTCCGTTGACTACGCATCCTCACGTATTAATGGAGCGGAGGAAGATTCCTACATTACCCGGACCTAGGAATTTCAATGAAACCCGAGAAGCATGGAAGGGCAAGCCCGACTTCTATTGGGGACAAACCAAGGAATTCACTTCCAATGATTTTTCATGGCCCCCACCCCACGGTCCTAACCAACAAAACATCGAAGGGATGTTGCAAAACCTAGTTGTATCCCAAGAAGCCTAAATATCTAAACTCTCGGACCGCTTTAACCAACAACAAGCCGAAATGGATAGGAAGATAGATAACCTTTTGAAAGCCATGACCAATAGTGATACGAAGGTTAGTGCTATCTCAACTCCCGAGCCTTCCGGTGTGGAGATTAAGGACCCAAGTAAGTTAGCTAAGCATGTTCAATTCGTCAATACCATCGCCTTAGTGAAACCTAATAGAATAAATGACGAAGAGGACCATACACGTGAGACAAATGAAACAACCGAGGAAGTAGATGAAGTAGACAATGAATATTTCAATAAGTTTCCTACGGAAGAAGAGCTATCTCGCCACCCTCACTTAGTACGTGACCTCCGTCACATGTATGTTAGGAAAAGCCCTAGAATCAAGTTTGGGAACCCTTGGAATCTTAACATACCATGTTGCATAGGATACCTTTTCATGGCAAATGCCTACATTGATCGCAAGTCCCCAATCAACATAATGACTAGCACATACTAAATTGGGTAATGAAGAAGCCTATTCCAACTAGGCAAGACCCCGATGATCCTAGTGTTAGTTGCAATTTTCTCGGTAGAGTTAAGGGATTGCCCGTTTATGTAGGTAGTTTCACGTTTCCTACGGACTTCATAATTGTGGATGATATTAGCACGGCTATAGATCCTAGCTTATCCCATGATATTCTAGGAAAACCTTTCATAGAAAACACCGGGATGACTTATGATCCCTCATTAGGAATAGTGCGATTCAAGGATGAGACCGACGACATAGCTTACCAAACACCGTTTAAGATTGAGAAGTTTTCATCACTCTCTAATGATGAAAAGGAACTTAAACTATCGGTCTATTATAGGAATAATGAGGATAAAGAAAAAGGAGTAGAGTATGTTATGGCTAAGATTTTCGGATTCTATAAGGATTGCTTGAACCTAGGACCGAAATATAGGACCGATTGGGGAGAGGATGAACTCTTAGAGAAGTGCATCTTAGGGCACTTCTACAACATGGAATCCCCCAATATAGACCGTCATGAGGAAGGAGATGGTGGTAATGAAGTTACGTGAGAGTACGACTACGAGTCTAGCTACAAGACTCTTAAATAAAGAAAAGCGCTTCGTGGGAGGCAACCCATGCTTAATTGTTTGCTTGTTAGTGTCATATATCTTTTGTTAATTGTTTATTCTCAAGTTTAAATTTGTAAAAATGCTTTATTTTATTTTAAACCTCGTCTTAATTGCATATAAAGGTATTTTACATAAAGGATAAGTGTAGGGAGGATTACACACGTTTTCAAAAGAAACGTAAATATGAGAATAACAATTCATTAAAAGATATATTTGTGTGTTTATTCGAGTCAAATGCTTGTATCGAGTCATAATGGATGTTTTGCAGAAATTTTTCCAGATTATAAAGATGTAAATTTTCCAGAATTTGTTTTTAGAAAATCGCAGACCAGTTTTGTCGGGATAACTTTGACGTCGAGATTGCAACTGACGCGTCGTGGAAGGAGTAAAACAATGATTACTTTTTCTCGTTTTCGAGCTACTTATAAATTTTGGAATTTTCTGTGTCTTAATTTTCCGAAATTCAGTAAACATCCATTCCACAAGCATTATATCCTAGTCTAATCGAGTCTTATATATATTATTACCACGATTTTACGCGATGGTTTCGTTTGTTTTCTTCGAATGTGCGGTTTCATTTATAAGGAAGAAGAAACAAAAGACTGGAAGGAACTTTTCACGCATACATTTTTCTTGGAAAGGATTTAACCACTACTTCACACACGGATCCTACCGAGCTAATCGGGAGTACTAGTTTCTTTCGTTTTCATTACCTTCCATTATCATAACTTTGATACTTTCGGGAACATTGGGGACAATGTTCGGTTTAAAATGTAGGGAGGGAAAATAAAGCGGAACTTTGAAACTATGCTTATCCTTGATTATTTTCTTTGTCCAATTGTATTTGTGTAATAAACCATGAGAAAATGTCGGTTAGGGTAATTTTGGCACCAAATTTGAAATTTTCATGACATATAGGAGTGGGCCATTAGTCTTAACAAAAGCGTCTCACGGATAGGAAGTTGCATGACTAGCACAAAACCCTTTACCACCTAAATTCCACCCAAAATGTGAGGATCGCCTTAGATTAGTAGGAATTAAAAGCATTCATCTTTAATGCTTAGAGTGTAAACCGGTAGTATATTAGATTCTAAAACTTGTTTTGTGATGCATTCGAGATCGCTAGTAAGACTACACTTGTGTAGTTAGGAATAACTAAATGATAAGAGGCATTAGGATAACCCTTGTTTGATACCGTAATATAATTACTTCTTCCACATCGGTTGAGTAATTCCCCACACCCTTTGCGTTGTACTCATCTTTAGTACAGGATACCCTAGTTAACCCCTCGAGCCTATCCTTTTCGCGGTTCTCGTGATGTTTGGTTTTCCGAATATCAATGAAAACATTGTTTACACCCACCCCAAATATACACCCAAATCGCTTTAGCCTACCTTGTATGCACTCACTTTTAGTGCATTATTGTTATCACCCTAAACCCTTAGTTCAATTATCTAGTTGCTTGCATGAGTTGCTAAGTCGAGTCATATCCTTTGTACACAGTTTTGGGACGATTGGGACTCATGGGAAAAAGTTGAAGTTTGTAAAATGATTGGAAAGGAACGTTAAATTCCCTAATTTGCGTAATAACATACCCCAAGTGTTTTTTATCTTTTCAATTCGGGTCAAATTAGTGTTAAAGTAATAAAAACTCAAGTGTAGGGATGTGCCTATAAATCCCTATCATTTTGATGTTACCGTAGAGGATGGTAGAGTAAAAGTGTATGAAAAAAAAAAAAAAACACACATACGGGCTACCATCCTACATCTATCCTTTAAATTTTTGTTTGTTTATTTCAGTTAGCTAGAGTCTAGAGTGTCGAGTCTTGGCTTAGCAACGCCATTCTTCGTATGCTTGTAACATAGGAGATTTTTGACTTGCCACCACTAAATAGCCTATCCCACCAAACCCTTTGTTTCCCTACCGTAAGCCTAACATTACAACCCTTTAAGGACCTCTTTGATAGTCTTTCCTAGGTACTTACGCCAAAGCGATGGAGGTTTGATCTATTCTCAAGCCTATGGTAATCTATGTACTAGGACCGGTTAATGAGTGTTTAATCTTCCATTTCCAACTTGTTATATTTCATATACACCCGAGAGAGATGTGAGTATCCAAACACCCCATGTGAGGTGCTAGTATGTAATTCCATGCTTGTTATGACTTTTATGGGCTTATATGTGTTGTGGACTATTTTAAACCAATGCTTCATGACCCTTAACTTATAAATTAATTTGCTAAAGCACATTTGCTTGAGGACAAGCAAATACCAAGTGTAGGGATATTTGATAAGGTTTTAAATGTACCTTTTAAGGGTCATTTAAGCCCTTATTTGATCACTTTTGTATCCGTTATTATTTAATATCGTTCCTTTTCACTTTTAGGTCTCTTGAAGGCAAATTGCTGTAATAGCACTTATTTGGACGAAAAGGCGGATATCTGAAGAAAATGGCCAAAGTCAAGAATCGAGACACTCCATTGCTGAAAACACAAGGTGGCGCGTCAACTCGCTTAATCTATGACGCCGTCGGAGGATTTTGTGACGGACGAAGCCAAAACTCCTATTTTCAAGTGACGACGTCAAGTTATAAAAGAGTAGACCGTCGCAACTCGGACGGCCTAGATTCAATCCGACGGCGTCCACAAGCACAAGGTGGCCGTCGCAAGACTAACGTGGCCAAGACAAAACCCTAATGATTTGGCGATTCGACGGCGTCACAAAACATAAGGTGACGCCGTCGCAGATGTAATCTTATATAGAATCCAAATTTTTAGTATTTGTGTGTAGTCTTTTGGGTAAAACCTAAACCAAACCAAGGCTGTCTTGTACAAGATTTTAGGGTTCAAACCCTATCTTACACCAAGATAAGTGCTTTACTTCATTAATACAATTATGTCTTTGATTATTTGTGTGTATGCTTGCATGTTCTCCATGTCCGCTAATTTATTTGTGTGTTTGCTTAGGAATATGAAACTTAATTATTGAATATTGATTGGTTGTCTCTTATCTTAGTTGATTAATGATCTAGTAATGCGATAGGTCATTAGTTGTGTACTTAATGCTTGATTAATCTTTGTGAAGCTTAGGTTATAGCACCTTGAGCTGTAAGCTAAACTATCCAAAGAGGCCTTAGAGTTAGAGTTTATGATCCCTAGTGGTATTTTGTAGACGAGACCCTTTGGTAACTTCAAAGAGTTAGGGAGAAACGCATACCCTACAACTTTAGACACACAACGCAATTAAGAATAAGGACGTGACAATTCAACCACCAATAGGAGATAATTAAGGAGTAGTAAAAGCTAAGTAAACACATCTTTAAACTATCATACGAGCACACAATAATTAGACATAGACTACATACACCTTAGATTAGATAATTAGATAAGTAGAGTAATCGGTGCAATACCAACCCCAAATCCAACCCAAAGATTAGTACTTTTCCATTTCCTAAAAAACATAAAAGATAAAAATAATCTTCCTCAACCCCAACCTTAGCGTAGTAACTTCTCACTAGCATTCCTATTCCCTAGAGAGCGATATCAATACCGTGGCTTACCCTAATACTACACTACAACGATTAGGTTCAACGCCTAGGGTGTTATAAAACTTGCTCGAAGAAAGGAAGTTCCTTTGACCCGAACGACGTGTAGCGTTATCGATGCTCGGGTTGCTCAAATGGTGCAATGAGGAAGAAGTCGGAAGAAAAGAATAGGAAAGCTGCAGCCATTAGGCAGGAAAGAATTGACCACTACAATTGGTCAATGACAAGCGTAAAGGCTGCTGAGAAGATCAAAACGTAAAATCATCCCCAAGTCCAAACCATCGTAATGAATGTCTCGGGGGATGATAAAGACATTCGAGGTTCATGATCCTATGAAATTCAACGACTTTAGGATCACCGAACTCAATGAGCTTGGTCCAATCATTTCTAAGAAGCGGTGTCACGATGGTCAAGGAGGCGATTGATAACGCTACACGCGTCGTTCGGGGTCAAAGGAACTTCCTTTTCTTGAGAAAGTTTTATAACACCTAGGCGGAACCTAGTCGTTGTAGTGTAGTATTAGGGTAAGCCACGGTGTTGATATCGTTCTCTAGAGGAATAGGAATGCTAGTGAGAAGTTACTACGCTAAGGTTGGGGTTGAGGAAGATTATTTTTATCTTTTATGTTTTTTAGGAAATGGAAAAGTACGAATCTCGGGTTTGGATTGGGGTTGGTATTGCTACCGATTACTCTATTTATCTAATTATCTAATCTAAGGTGTATGTAGTCTATGTCAATTATTGTGTGCTCGTATGATTGTATATATAAGATTACATATGCGACGGCGTCACCTTATGTTTTGTGGCGTCGAATCGCCGTCATTAGGGTTTCGTCTTGGCCACGTTAGTCTTGCGATGGCGTCACCTTGTGCTTGTGACGCCGTCCTCTTTAACTTCGGCGCCGTCGGATCGAATCTAGGCCGTCGAGTTGCGACGGCCTACCCTTTTAAAGCGACACCGTCGCTTGAAAATAAGAGATTTGGCTTCGTCCGTCAAAAATCCTCCGACGTCGTCATAGCTTAAGCGATGGCCGTCACCTTGTCTTTTCAAAGCAATTTGGGTGTCTCGATTCTTGACTTTGGCCATTTTCTTCAGATATCCGCCTTTTCGTCCAAATAAGTGCCATTACTGACAATTTGCCTTCAAGAGACCTAAAATGTGAAAAGGAACGATATTAAGTAATAACGGATACAAAGTGATCAAATAAGGGCTTAAATGACCCTTAAAAGGTACATTTTAAAACCTTATCAAATATCCCTACACTTGGTATTTGCTTGTCCTCAAGCAAATGTGCTTTTAGCCAATTAATTTATAAGTTAGGGGTCATGGCGCATTGGTTTAAAACAGTCCACAACACATATAAGCCCATAAAAGTCATAACAAGCACGAGTACATACTAGCACCTCACATGGGGTGTTTGGATACTCACATCTCTCGGTGTATATGTAATATAACAAGTTGGAAATGGAAGATAAACACTCATTAACGGTCCTAGTACATAGATTACCATAGGCTTGAGAATAGATCAAACCTCCATCGCTTTGGCGTAAGCACCTAGGAAAGACTATCAAAGAGGTCTTTAAAGGGTTGTAATGTTAGGCTTACGGTAGGAAACAAAGGGTTTGGTGGGATAGGCTATTTAGTGGTGGCAAGTCAAATATTCTTTATGTTACAAGCATACGAAGAATGGCGTTGCTAAGCCAAGACTCGACACTCTAAACTCTAGATAACTGAAACAAACAAACATAAATTTAAAGGATAGATATAGGATGGTAGCCCGTATGTTTTTTTTTTTTTTTTTTGAACACTCTATTTTTTCTTTTCTCTTTTCTATTTTTTTCGATTTTTTCCATACACTTTTACTCTACCATCCTCTACGGTAACATCAAAATGATAGGGATTTATAGGCACATCCTACACTTGAGTTTTATTACTCTAACACTAATTTGACCCGAATTGAAAAGATCAAAACACTTGGGGTATGTTATTACGCAAATTAGGAATTTAACGTTCCTTCAATCATTTTATAAACTTTAACTTTTCCCATGAGTCCCAATCATCCCAAAGCGTGTACAAAGGATATGACTCGACTTAGCAACTCATGCAAGCAACTAGATAATTGAACTAAGGGTTTAGGGTGATAACAATAATGCACTAAAAGTGAGTGCATACGGGGTAGGCTAAGGCGATTTGGGTGTATATTTGGGGTGGGGTGTAAACAATGTTTTCATTGATATTCGGAAAACCGAAACATCACGAGAACCGCAAAAATGATAGGCTCGAGGGGTTAACTAGGGTATCGTGTACTAAAGATGAGTACGACACAAAGGGTGTGGGGAATTACTCAACCAGTGGAAGAAGTAATTATATTACGGGTATCAAACAAGGGTTATCCTAATGCCTCTTATCATTTAGTTATTCCTAACTACACAAGTGTAGTCTTACTAGCGATCTCGAATGCATCACAAAACAAGTTCTAGAATCTAATATACTACCGGTTCACACTCTAAGCATTAAAGATGAATGCTTTAATTCCTACTAATCTAAGGCGATCCTCACATTTTGGGTGGAATTTAGGTGGTAAAGGGTTTTGTGCTAGTCATATAACTTCCTATCCGTGAGACGCTTTTGTTAAGACTAATGGCCCACTCTTATATATCATGAAAATTTCAAATTTGGTGCCAAAATTACCCTAACCGACATTTTCTCATGGTTTATTACACAAATACAATTGACAAAGCAAATAATCAAGGATAAGCATAGTTTCAAAGTTCCGCTTTATTTTCCCTCCCTACACTTAAACCGAACATTGTCCCCAATGTTCCCCAGAAGTATCAAAGTTATGATAATGGAAGGTAATTAAAACGAAAGAAACTAGTACTCCCCGATTAGCTCGGTAGGATCCGTGTGAAGTAGTGGTTAAATCCTTTCCAAGAAGAATGTGTGCGTGAAAAGCTCCTTCCAATCTTTTGTTTCTTCTTCTTGATAAATAAAACACGCACATTCGAAGAAAACAAACGAAACCTTCGTGTAAAATCGGCGGTAATAGTATATATAAGACTCGATTAAACTAGGATATAATGCTTGTGGAATGGATGTTTCTGCACTTTACGGAAAATTAAGACATGGAAAATTCCGAAATTTATAAGTAGCTCGAAAACGAGAAAAAAAATAATCTGTTGTTTTACTCCTTCGACACCGTCGGTTGCAATCTGACTTGTCGGTTATCGACAACGTCGGTTATCCCGACAAAACGGTCTGCGATTTTCGGAAAAATTCGGAAAATTTATATCTTTAGAATCGGAAAATTTCGCAAAACATCCATTATGACTCGATACAAGCATTTGACTCGAACAAACACATATATATCTTTTAATGAATTGTTATTCTCATGTTTATGTTTCTTTTGAAAGCGTGTAATCCTCCCTACACTTATCCTTTACGTAAAATACCTTTATATGCAATTAAGACGAGGTTAAAAACAAAATAAAGCATTTTTACAAATTTAAACATGAGAATAAACAATCAATAAAAGATATACAACACTAACAATCAAACAATTAAGCATTGGTTGCCTCCCACGAAGCGCTTTTCTTTATTTAAGAGTCTTGTAGCTAGACTCGTAGTCGTGCCCTCACGTTGTCCTAATCTTAGAGGCCCATTCGATCTCCTTAACCCTTCTCTCATCACGTATATATTCAGGGCCTAGTTCAAGACAAGCAGTGTAGTAAACTTTGTTCTTCCAGTCTACTTCGAATGCCGGAATGTTATCTACATCTAAATTATCCATGCCCTCAAACTTCTTATTTTTGTGGGGCATTATATATTTAACACTCTCGGCTTCATATGAGAACTCGACTATTCCTTTCTCTCGATCATAAACCATCTTAGACTCCTCTATAAATGGTTTCCCAAGTATCACATCTCCTAAAAACCCATCAATGATGCCCTTAACATTTTCCAAAATCATGAAATCACACCTATATGTGAAGTTACCTACGAAGACATGCAATCCCTTAACCCTCCCACATAGTTACTTGCTTTCCTAGGCGAAAGGGTCCCTCATAGGTTCTAGCTTTTGCTCATGATCCAATTGTAATAGAGCCTAGACATTATATTCATGGGTGCCTTATAGTCAATGTAGGTGTGATCCCTATATAAGTATCCAATCATACACGGTATTTTGATGTTTTTAGGGTTTCCCTTTCTTATGCGAGGCTCGAAAGGTGGTCTTGGGAAGTTAACCATGTTATAGTGATAAGCGGTTTCCTTCCCTTTAGGGTATGAATCGAAATACTCCCGAAGTTCTTCATCCTCCTTACTACCCTCCATAATTTCTAACACCTTATAATCTTCTTCTTCTAGATCATCATCCGAATCACTTGAGGTCTAATCACTATCTAAAGGGTGATAAGATTCCTTAAGGGCTTCCTCAATCTTATTTTCAATTATCCTATTTAGTTTCCTAAGCTCTCCAATTTCACTAATAATACGAGCTCGAAGTTGGTTGGCAGAGGCTGGGTCAAAGCAGTGGGTATTTGTTTGGTGGTAAAGTGTTGTTTGGTGGTTTGTCACCTTCCATGATGAAAAGTGATGGGATTAGGAACAAAGGTCACGAAGAAGGGGGATAGACTATGAGGAAGCTAAAAAATGAGAAAAAATTTACTTTATAGGAATCAAGCAAAGAAACCTAAACGAGGTGGACTACTAACTAGCTATTCTATTCCCGGCAGCGCGCAAAAACTTGATAACGCTACAAGCGTCGTTCGGGGTCAAATGAACTTCCTTTTCTTGAGCAAGTTTTATAACACCCTAGGCGATAAACCTAATCGTTGTAGTGTAGTATTAGGGTAAGCCACGGGTTTTGATATCGTTCTCTGGGGAATAGGAATGCTAGTGAGAAGTTACTACGCTAAGGTTGGGGTTGAGAAAGATTATTTTTTATCTTTTTATGTTTTTAGGAAATGGAAAATCTGAATCTCGGGGTTTGGATTTGGGGTTGGTATTGCTACCGATTACTCTATTTATCTAATTATTTAATCTAAGGTGTATGTAGTCTATGTCTAATTATTGTGTGCTCGTATGATAGTTTAAAGATGTGTTCACTTAGGTTTTACTACTCCTTAATTATCTCCTATTGATGGTTGAATTGTCACGTCCTTATTCTTAATCGCGTTGTGTGTCTAAAGTTGTAGGGTATGCGTTTATCCCTAACTCTTTGAAGTTACCAAAGGGTCTCGTCTACAAAAAACACTAGGGATCATAAACTCTAACTCTAAGGCCTCTTTGGAAGGTTTAGCTTACAACCACTGTAAGTGCTATAACCTAAGGTTCACAAAGATTAATCAAGCATTAAGTACACAACGAATGACTTATCGCATTACTAGATCATTAACAATTAAGATAAGAGACAACCAATCAATATTCAATAATTAAGTTTCATATTCCCTAAGCAAACACACAAGTAAATTAGCCGGACATGGAGAACATGCAAGCATACACACAAAATATCATAGACATAATTGAATTAATGAAGTAAAACACTTATCTTGATGTAAGATAGAGTTTGGAACCCTAAAATACTGTACAAGACAGCCTTGGTTTGGTTTAGGTTTTTACTCCAAAAAGACTACACTCTAATACTGAAAAATTCGGATTCTATATATAAGATTACATATGCGACGGCGTCACCTTATGTTTTGTGATGCCGTCGGATCGCAGTCATTAGGGTTTCGTCTTGGCCACGTTAGTCTTGCGACGGCGTCACCTTGTGCTTGTGGCCCGTCCTCTTTAGCTTCGACGCCCGTCGGATCGAATCTAGGCCGTCCGAGTTGCGACGGCCTACCCTTTTAAAGTCGACACCGTCACTTGCAAATAAGAGATTTGGCTTACGTCCGTCACAAAATCCTTCGACGGCGTCATGATTAAGCGATGGCCGCCACCTTGTCTTTTCGGAATTTGGAGTGTCTCGATTCTTGACTTTGGCCATTTTCTTCGATATATCGCGCTTTTCGTCCAAATAAGTGCCATTCTGACAATTTGCCTTCAAGAGACCTAAAAAGTGAAAAGTAACGATAGATACAAAAGTGATCAAATAAGGGCTTAAACGACCCTCAAAAGGTACATTTAAAACCTTATCACCGATGAAATCCCTAAGCAAAAGGTATGAAAGACTGAGGGAAGCACCGGCACAACTTGGAATTCAGCCAGCTCTAACTGCACCACAATGATCTCAGTCTCAACCAGCCCAAGGCAAAAGAAAAAGGGTTGAATCTGAGCCTGAGATCAAAGTACCTGGCCTGGACTGCAACAGGGAGCTACCAGAAGGAGTGAAGTTTGTAAACTATCTTTGCATTGAAGAGCCTGAAAGAGGACTCTTCTTTAATGATGTCTATGGAAACCCAGCATTCCAGAGGTGGAGTGACATTGACCTTGCAGGAGTGTCTACAATGGCAAGTTATCTCTGATGGCCTCTCGGATCAAACCCGGCAAACATCGGGTTACGCAATGACACGAATGCTAAGATAAGAGAGCACCGACAAAGAAACACTCCTCAAGAAGAAACCAAAGCTTGAAGCACTGGGAATCCATATTGAGTGACATCTTTTGTTTTATCTTTTGTACTAGTGATAAGAACTATGTAATTTGATCAATAAATGATGTATGTTTTGTTAAAGTATTTAGTGTTCCTTATTATGTTCATTAGTACATTCAGTGTAACAAGAAGCCATTTGCTCACTTACACTGATCAAACACTTAGGCTATTTGTATATCCAAATAGGGGGAGACTGTTGGATTTAGTAAATACCCAAACTCCTTAAATCTAGGATTTGAATAGAAAATACCCCAAGTGTTGAATCCTTTAAACATTAACAAGTCATCGAAAGCATAGTCTCTCGGTGAGCATCTTCGAGATACTCGATGAGACAAAGAATAAGTCTCTCCACTCGAGAAGGCGGAATTTAAGGGGTGAAGACTGAGTCAAGAAGAAGATAGTGGATTCAGTGAGTGATGACAATAACTCACTGAATCCCGAAACTCCTCATCAACTACTAACACTGAAGACAAACTTAAGAAGCCTGAAGAATGGACGAGACAAAACGGTTAAGCTTGAAGCGAATAAAACGGAGTACTTATCCTCAAGAAGTCAACTTTCCCTGAAAGGCTCAACATCAGTGCTGACAAGTAGAAAGTGGCTTTGTCCTTTACCAAATATAGCCTTTATAGAATGAGACAAAATACATCAATATTTTGTCTTCATAATTGTCGGTTGTATAACAACCAGACATTTTCCGGTCCTTACTCAACCTCAAACCCGAAACTATTTACTTTGGATATTTAAATTCTCACTTTACGTATACCGATTAAGTCAAATCGCGTAACCCGATAAACGGTTTTAAGCGTAAATCGGCATCAACGAGATATAATCTATGCAAGATATGTACTATATAAATTTTGCAATCATATTTAATGTGCCTATGCACTTTATTTTACAACTTCTACGTAAATTGCTTTCGTTTTGCATCTCAACTCATGCGTGCATGAAATAATCATATACCTCCTTTGTTCTACCATATTGTACATATATACCTATACCTATTTACAAAAAATAAAAATGGATGAAAAGTTTTCTCCCCTCATAAACCCAACCGATCACCCCTTTACAAATACACCAAAACTTCCTTTTTCACTTAGAAGTTCTACATTGCTACTTTCATACAACACATAACCTAGCTTTCACCTGCAAAGACTACTTTTCCTTTTTCTTCACATGTTTGGTCGAACCATATGGGTCACAAGAGACCAATATTTTGTTGTTTTCCACAATAGCACAAACCATCCCATGTGATCACTTGAAGGACCATTCAACTACCTAAATTGTCACTATAAATAAGATCTCAAAAGCAACACTTCACACACTTACAAAATCACAAACATCACACTTTTCCTTTTCTTACATTCGCGACCAACAACAACAAAGGAGGAGCAAGAAATGTTTGAGTATTTTAATACTTAGGATAATTATTTTGGGTATTTGGAAGCTTAGGTAGCATAGATCTCATTCTTGGGTTTCTTGTGTTCTCACTTTGCATTCACTTCATCACCTCTTCTAAGCATTCACTCCACCTATTTTTATACATCTCATATACATATTTCATCATTCATATGTTTACTTTTACCTATTATACACTTGTTATGTTGAAATTTTGCTTACAAACTTTGAACCACACATATACCTTGTTGTCCCGATTATAAGCCGTAAAAATGGACACAAATAAAATAGTTATACAAATTTTCATGGAAAACCGAATTAGAGATACTTATATATATGATTTAAGATCATTTGAGGACAAAAGATTATTTACATACCAAGGGATCAATCTCCACCCTTCATTTTTATTTGATCTAATGGATGAGATTAATCCCAACAATTTAAAAAACCCACTTACATCATTTTTTTCAAATATTAATATCTTTCAAACCGTTAATCGTTAAGCGAAAAAATATATATCATTGCGACGAGCATTTAATTGTCTTTCTATATATAGGCACTTTGATATATTTTCGACAAATTTTTTTAGTATTTTTCACGTTTTTTTTAAGTTTTTGGTTTTTACGTTCTTGAAATTTGCAATAGAAAATCATATATGATAAAACAATAATTTGAATATCACACGTGATATTAGTGTAATATCATATATGATATGTAATATCACATGTGATATTAGTGTAATATCACATATGATATTACATATCATATATGATTTAACACTAATATCACATGTGATATTCAATTTAGTGTTTTATCATATATGATTTTTTTATGCAAATTTCAGTAATGTAAAAAAACGAAAAAAACGAAAAACGTGAAAAAAAAGTGGAAAAAATTTTTTCTTTTTTCGAAAGTATATCAAAGTGCCCGTCTATAGAAAGATAATTAAATGCTCGTCGCGATGGTGTAAATATTTTCACTTAACGATTAACGGTTTAAGAGATATTTAAATTATAAAAAATAGGTGAAATAATAAAATGCTTTTAATCTCAGCCACTGATTTCTTTTTAGATTGATGGTGGAGAAGAGTCCCTTAGTATGTGAGATAATTTTGGTATGTAAAATAACTCTCCTCTATATATATATGTTAGGATGTCTCACAAAAAATTTCGTAATTTTATAAAATGTTTTACTATTTTTAACAAGTGATAAGAGATCAATACCTGCTGTTTGCACTTTTTCTGTGTTCCAAATTCATTAAATAAAAACGAGGTAATTCAAGATCTTTTGGATAAAAATGGTAATCTAGAAAGTGTTAGGGGACATCTTAAATTAGGTCTAGGGAGTTGGATGGACACGTGACGATAAATAACGAGTAAAATACGGCCAAAAGAAGTTGAGTAACTTTTTTAGTTTTCTGTCAGACCCGACCTTAGTACATAAATCGAATAAACTGGAACAAATGTTAGATGGTAAAAATATAAGGATTATATATTTGAAAACTAGACTCCGAGTAGATAATGTTAGGCTTTTGAAACGCATAATTTCGTTAGAAAATGAGTGTTTTACGGACCTTTGAAGTTGACGAAACCATATAGAGAAAATCATAATATACGGGACAAACATTAAGTGTCTAAAACTTTACCCCAAAACGAGCTTATAACAAAGAAACTATGGACTTTTTACGAATTACTTATACATACTTTTAAAATCTTAAAACCTACTAAATAAATTATTTAACTTTCGTTAAATTTTGCGTTGAGTGATAAAACCTCATTGCAAGTGTATAAGAACCATTTTTCATTTTTAAAACTCATTTGCATATAGTATATCATATATTCTCAAACGACTTAATTAATTAGGTCGCGGTTAAGACTTTCGGGTTACATTTCAAGCTTTCGCATTTGTTTCCGTTATCATTGCTTGCTAAGGTGAGTTCTCTTAGCCCCTTTTTCATAATGTTTTCCTTGGGGGAAAATGGTACTCAAATGATGTTTTAACTGTTTTTATGTTGTGCTAAATTGTTTACATGTTTTTGGACAATATGTGCGTTTGATTGAATTATGTGACTTCCTTGTGATGATAAATTGTGTTTCATGTATGCATATTGTTTAACTCCGTTTAGAGCGAAACAAGTTGATAGTGCTATCTGGGTAGCTCCCACTATTGGTAACATGTGTGTAACATTATTGGTAGGTTCGGTTGTCGCTAACACCGTGTTTCATATTCGCATATCTTGCTCACTATTGTCCTACACTACTAAGCACAACTTTGTGGTTTAACTCTTAAACCTCTGAGCTCACCAACTTTATGTTGACGTTTCAGTATCCATTTTCGGTGTTAAGAATGAAGTTGCATAGAAGGTTGAGTATTGGCCCGGCCTAGCGACATAAGACAAGACTCTCACCGGTCAATGTTCCCGAGGAGTTGTGCATTTGGAAATGCCCCTTAAGACTTAATTATTGTGAACTTATGTAGTAAGACTTGTATCCACCGTATAATGGATCATTGTAACTTGATTTTGACACCTTGTGTTCTTGGTTATGAAGTCATACCCCGTAAATGTCATTCCGCTGCGCCATTTTTGGGGTGTGACAGATTGGCATCAGAGCCTTGGTTATAGAGAATTAGGTGGTTTAACCTAGACTATAACCTAGGAACCTTCATATAGTTTGCATTATAGGACCTACATTTGAGGTTATGTGTTAGTGCCCAGTATTAGACCTTAGGAACCCTTCCTGAATTGAGTTAATTTATTTCCAAACCCCTTAAGTTCTTAAACAACTTGCACCTTAATTTCAAGACTGTTCTTGTTTGATTGGGTTGTGAAATTTATATGGGTACAAGTTGTTAATTAACTTAATGGATTTGAGGAATTAACTTAAGGATGAAATATAGGTTAAATGGCGCGAAGTGATGATGATAAGAAAATGTGGCATGATGCTATTCTAAAAACGCCTGGCCAACGTTTTTATAATAACATGAAGCGACATGGACTTATAAAAATCATGGATTGTCAAATAGGAAGTTGGACATAGGACTGCGACACGTATACCGATCTACCATACCTCCCTCCTAACTAACGTTTATCAATGTCCCCCGATAGAAATCATGCCTCCAAGAAGATCGACTCGAGTTAACCGTGGTGGTGCAACCCAGAGGGGTGGAAGGACTGGTGGTCGAGGAGGTAGAGGAGGTGGTCGTGGCACTAGGAACGACGGACACGTTAATGAGAATCCTGACTTGTCCGCCATGATCGGCGAGCAACTACAGGGTTTGCTACCCACTATTGTCACCCAAGTTTGCGATCACCTCAGTAACCTAGGGAACAACGGAAGCGGGAATGACCATGCAGACAACGGCGCAGGAAGTGACCAAAACAATGACGGCAACAACAACAATGATGGCAACAACAACAATAGTGGCAAAGGATGCTCGTACAAGGAATTTTCAGTATGCAAACCGGTGGACTTTGATGGCAACGGAGGTGCGTTAGGTTATACTCGATGGGTTGAAAAGATGGAGTCGGTGATTGACATAAGTGACTGTGCGACCTACCAAAAGGTGAAGTATGCCACATGTTCATTGATTGGGAAGGCGTTGACTTGGTGGAACACGCATATTCAAGCCAGAGGCAGGGAAGCTGCCATAGGCAGGGAAGCTGCCATAGGCATGACTTGGGATGACTTTAAGGCTTTGTTGAAGGAGGAGTACTGCCCAAGCAACGAAATGCAAAAGTTAGAGAATGAGTTCTGGAACCACGCTATGGTGGGAGCTAGTCATGCCGTTTACACGGATCGGTTCCATGAACTAGCCAAGCTGGTTCCTCATCTAGTCACTCCTGAGTCCAAGAGAATTGAGAGGTACATTTATGGGTTGGTTCCTGAGATTCGCGGGATGGTGAAAGTGACTGAACCTGCTACCATTCAGAGTGCGATATTGAAATCTGCAACCTTAACAGATGAAATGGTCAGGAATGGGAAGTTGTCCAAGAGTGGTGATAAGAGGAAAGCTGTGAGCGAGCCAAGTAAACAAGAAGGTGCAAAGGGTGAAAAAAAGAAAGCGAAATGGGGAAAAGGATTCGTGGCAACAACCACGGACAAAAAAGGTTATGTGGGCTCTCACCCTAAGTGTGCCAAATGTAACTACCATCACCCGGAGACTACGCCATGTCAAGTGTGTTTCAATTGCAAAAAGGGTGGTCAATTGACAAAAGATTGCCGGACAGCCGCTAAACTGGCGGCACAAATAAATAGCGTTAACCCAAGGGCATGTTATGAGTGTGGAAACCTAAATCATCTTCGGAACGCGTGTCCTAGGTTGATTGGGACACGAGGACAAATTCAGAACAACCGGAATCAGGCTTTAGCAATTGGTGGAAACAATGCAAACCGTGGTAACAATGGTAACCCAGCTCGTGGTCGGGCATTCGTGATGAACGCTGAAGAAGGACGTCAGGACCCGAACATTGTGACGGGTACGTTCTCTTTAAACGACCACTATGCTCTTGTGCTATTTGATTAAGTGTCGATTATAGTTTCGTCTCCACTAAATTCATGCCTTTGTTAAATATGGAACCCGATAGACTAGACTTTAGTTACGAAATTGAAATAGCAAGTGGTCAAAGGGTAGAAACAAATGAGATCATTCGCGGTTGCACACTAGAATTAGAAGACCGTACCTTTAGGATCGACTTAATACCATTCGCATACGGAAGCTTCGACGTGATTGTGGGAATGGACTGGTTGTCTAAGCATAAGGCTGCAATAGTGTGTCATGAGAAGATGGTCCGAATACCACTACCAAATGGTGAGTTTCTTAAGGTCTATGGAGAGACACTTGAAGAAAAAGTGAAGCACCTCACAAGCATGAAAGTAGACGTGCAGAAACTAGAAGATATCCCAGTCGTTCGAAATTTCCTGGAAGTATTTCCCGATGACCTACCCGGATTACCCCCTTCACGAGAAGTTGAATTTCGGATAGACCTAATTCCTGGAGCAATGCCAGTTGCAAAGTCTCCTTATCGCTTGGCTCCCACTGAAATGAAGGAGTTGTCTAATCAACTCAAGGAACTCCAAGACAAAGGTTTCATTCGACCTAGTTCTTCGCCATGGGGAGCACCAATATTGTTTGTCAAGAAGAAGGATGGTTCGTTTAGAATGTGCATTGACTACCGGGAATTGAACAAACTAACTATTAACAACCGTTACCCTCTACCGAGAATCGATGACTTGTTTGATCAACTACAAGGCTCACGATACTTCTCCAAGATAGATCTTCATTCCGGCTACCATCAGTTACGAGTACACGAAGACGACATCCCAAAAACTGCATTTAGAACTCGATATGGTCATTTCGAGTTTACGGTTATGCCTTTTGGATTGACAAATGCGCCTGTGGTTTTCATGGACTTGATGAACCGAGTATGCAGGCCGTACCTGGACAAATTTGTTATCGTATTCATCGATGACATTTTGATCTATTCCTAGACGAAAGAGGAACATGAAATGCATCTGAAGTTAATCCTAGAGCTACTCAAGAAGGAGAAATTGTATGCCAAATTCTCGAAATGTGAATTCTGGCTACAAGAAGTCCAATTCCTTGGGCATGTGGTTAACAAAGATGGTATTCATGTGGATCCCAAGATCGAGCGGTGAAGAACCGGAAGCCCCTAAGTCCCAAACCGAAGTCCGCTCATTCTTAGGACTAGCAGGATACTATCGACGATTCATCGTGAACTTCTCTAAGATTGCCAAACCTCTTACCTTGCTGACTCAAAAGAATAAGAAGTATGAATGGGGCGAAGAACAAGAAGAAGCCTTTCAAACCTTGAAGAACAATTTGTGTAATGCTCTAATTCTGGCCCTCCCTGATGGACCAGAAGATTTTGTAGTATACTGTGACGCATCATGTCAAGGTCTTGGGTGCGTGTTAATGCAAAGAGGCAAAGTGATTGCCTATGCATCCCGACAGCTGAAGATTCACGAGAAAAACTATACCACCCATGATCTGGAGCTAGGTGTTGTAGTATTCGCTCTCAAGATATGGAGACATTACTTGTATGCGACGAAAAGTATTATCTATACTGATCACAAGAGTCTCCAACATATCTTCAATCAGAAAGAGTTGAATATGCGCCAAAGGAGATAGATAGAGCTCTTCAGCGATTATGACTGCGAGATTCGATACCACCGGTAAGGTGAGCGTAGTAGCGATGCTTTGAGTAGGAAGGAAAGACTCGAGCCAAGGAAGGTAAAGCCATGAGTATAACCATACAATCGGGTATCAAGGATAGGATACTAGCAGCTCAAAGAGAAGCATCTAAGGATATGGATGCACCTATAGAGAAACTACGAGGGTTAGGTAATCAATTAGAGAAAAAGGGTGACGGTGGACTGTACTTTGTAGACCGAATTTGGGTACCGTTAAGTGGTGACGTGAGAACCTTAGTCATGGACGAAGCACATAAATCGAGATACTCCGTCCACCCAGGAGCTGATAAGATGTATTACGACCTTAGAGATTTGTACTGGTGGCCTGTGAAGAAGAAAGACATAGCTGTCTACGTTAGCAAATGCCTAACTTGCTCAAAGGTGAAGGCTGAACATCAGAAACCATCTGGTATGTTGCAGCAACCGGAGATTCCCGAGTGGAAGTGGGAAAGGATAACCACGGACTTCATCACGAAGTTGCCAAGAACCAGTAGCGGGCATGATTCAATCTGGGTTATTGTAGACAGATTGACTAAGTCTGCTCATTTCCTACCCATCCATGAGGATTATAAGATGGATAAATTGGCAAGACTGTACATCAATGAAATAGTGGCAAGACATGGTGTGCCTATATCGATAATATCAGATCGTGATAGCCGTTTCACGTCAAACTTTTGGCAAGCATTGCAGAAGTCAATGGGAACACGATTGGACATGAGTACAGCCTACCATCCGCAGACTGATGGTCAGAGTGAGCGTACTATACAAATCTTAGAAGACATGCTTAGGGCGTGTGCCATCGATTTCGGCGGAAATTGGGATACTCATCTTCCATTGGTCGAGTTCTCGTATAACAACAGTTACCATTCTAGCATAGACATGGCACCATTCAAATCATTGTACGGACGGAAGTGTCGTTCACCTATTGCATGGGCAGAAGCCGGTGAAAGTCAAATGATTGGACCTGAGATAGTACTAGAAACCACCAAGAAGATAATTCAAATCAAAGATAGACTCAAGGCTGCACGTGACCGGCAGAAGAGCTATGCTGACAACCGACGAAGACCCCTAGAGTTTTGCGTTGGTGATCATGTGTTACTTAAAGTGTCACCTTGGAAAGGTGTAATGCGTTTTGGTAAGAAAGGTAAATTAGCACCCAGATATGTGGGACCATTTGAGATCACTGAGAGGATCAGTCCGGTAGCTTACCGACTAAGACTACCTCAAGAGCTAAGTAGCATTCATGACACGTTTCACGTGTTGAATCTCAAGAAGTGTCTTGCTGATCAGACCTTACATGTACCATTAGAAGAAATCCAGATAGATCCTAAGTTGCACTTTGTAGAAGAACCAGTAGAGATCATGGATCGTGAGATCAAAAAGTTGAAACATAGAAAAATTCCTATCATCAAGGTTCGATGGAATTCTAAGCAATGACCCGAGTTTACCTGGGAACGAGAGGATCAGATGAGACTTAGGTACCCACACCTTTTTGAGGAAATAAATCCCACGAGTAGTACTAGCTGAATTTCGTGGAAGAAATTCTTTTAACGGGGGTAGACTATAACAACTAGCATTTTTCCAGGTCCTTACTCAACCTCAAACCCGAAACTATTGGATATTTAAATTTACACTTTTACGTATACCCGTTAAGTCAAATCGCGTAACCCGATAAACGGTTTTAAACGTAAATCGGCATCAAACGAGATATAATCTATGCAAGATATGTACTATATAAATTTTGCAATCATATTTAATGTACCTATGCACTTTATTTTACAACTTCTACGTAAAATGCTTTCGTTTTGCATCTCAACTCATGCGTGCATGAAATAATCATATACCTCCTTTGTTCTACCATATTGTACATATATACCTATACCTATTTACAAAAAATAAAAATGGATGAAAAGTTTTCTCCCTCATAAACCCAACCGATCACCCCTTTACAAATACATCAAAACTTCCTTTTTCACTTAGAAGTTCTACATTGCTACTTTCATACAACACATAACCTAGCTTTCACCTGCAAAGACTACTTTTCCTTTTTCTTCACATGTTTGGTCGAACCATATGGGTCACAAGAGACCAATATTTTGTTGTTTTCCACAATAGCACAAACCATCCCATGTGATCACTTGAAGGACCATTCAAACTACCTAAATTGTCACTATAAATAAGATCTCAAAAGCAACACTTCACACACTTACAAAATCACAAACATCACACTTTTCCTTTTTCTTACATTCGGCAGCCAACAACAACAAAGGAGGAGCAAGAAATGTTTGAGTATTTTAATACTTAGGATAATTATTTTGGGTATTTGGAAGCTTAGGTAGCATAGATCTCATTCTTGGGTTTCTTGTGTTCTCACTTTGCATTCACTTCATCACCTCTTGTAAGCATTCACTCCACCTATTTTTATACATCTCATATACATATTTCATCATTCATATGTTTACTTTTACCTATGATACACTTGTTATGTTGAAATTTTGCTTACAAACTTTGAACCACACATATACCTTGCTGTCCCGATTATAAGCCGTAAAAATGGACACAAATAAAATAGTTATACAATTTTTCATGGAAAACCGAATTAGAGATACTTATATATATATGTTAGGATGTCTCACAAAAAATTTCGTAATTTTATAAAATGTTTTACTATTTTTAACAAGTGATAAGAGATCAATACCTGCTGTTTGCACTTTTTCTGTGTTCCAAATTCATTAAATAAAAACGAGGTAATTCAAGACCTTTTGGATAAAAATGGTAAACTAGAAAGTGTTAGGGGACATCTTAAATTAGGTCTAGGGAGTTGGATGGACACATGACGATAAATAACGAGTAAAATACGGCCAAAAGAAGTTGAGTAACTTTTTTAGTTTTTTGTCAGACCCGAACTTAGTACATAAATCGAATAAACTGGAACAAATGGTAGATGGTAAAAATATAAGGATTATATATTTAAAAACTAGACTCCGAGTAGATAATGTTAGGCTTTTGAAACGTATAATTTCGTTAGAAAATAAGTGTTTTACGGACCTTTGAAGTTGACGAAACCATATAGAGAAAATCAAGTCCATAGTTTCTTTGTTATAAGCTCGTTTTGGGGTAAAGTTTTAGACACTTAATGTTTATCCCGTATATTATTTACGAATTACTTATACATACTTTTAAAATCTTAAAACCTACTAAATAAATTATTTAACTTTCATTAAATTTTGCGTTGAGTGATAAAACCTCATTGCAAGTGTATAAGAACCATTTTTCATTTTTAAAACTCATATGCATATAGTATATCATATTTTCTCAAACGACTTAATTGATTAGGTCGCGGTTAAGACTTTCGGGTTACATTTCAAGCTTTCGCATTTGTTTCCGTTATCATTGCTTGCTAAGGTGAGTTCTCGTAGCCCCCTTTTCATAATGTTTTCCTTGGGGGAAAATGGTACTCAAATGATGTTTTAACTATTTTTATGTTGTGTTAAATTGTTTACATGTTTTTGGACAATTTGTGCGTTTGATTGAATTATGTGACTTCCTTGTGATGATAAATTGTGTTTCATGTATGCGCAACTGTTTAACTCCGTTTAGAGCCGAAACAAGTTGATAGTACTATCTGGGGTAGCTCCCCACTATTGGTAACATGTGTGTAACATTATTGGTAGGTTCAGTTGTCGCTAGCACTGTGTTTCATATTCGCATATCTTGCTCACTATTGTCCTACACTACTAAGCACAACTTTGTGGTTTAACTCTTAAACCTACGAGCTCACCAACTTTATGTTGACGTTTTGAGTATCCATTTTCGGTGTTAAGAATAAAGTTGCATAGAAGGTTGAGTATTGGCCCGGCCTAGCGACATAAGACAAGACTCTACCGGTCAGTTCCCGAGGAGTTGTGCATTTGGAAATGCCCCTTAAGACTTAGTTATTGTGAACTTATATAGTAAGACTTGTATCCACCGTATTATGGATCATTGTAACTTGACTTGTGTTTGTGATGAATGCATTTAGTATTTCTCTATTTTGACACCTTGTGTTCTTGGTTATGAAGTCATACCCCGTAAATGTCATTCCGCTGCGCCATTTTTGGGGTGTGACAGTTTGTCCTCTAGGATAGAGTTAAAAACCATACTTGTATAAATAGCATAAGACTTGTAGTGAAATATTTAAGCTTGTGAACTAATTGTAAAACACACACACACAAGCCATCTTTCACTCCTCCAAATACAACTCTGACCCTGAGATAGCTCAATGGTTCCTTTGTAGTTGTGCTCAGACTTAGCCTGAGCTTAGTGAGGAGATTATACTTTGTCATTTCAATCCCAAGTACTGTTCCGCAAGTACTTGGGTAATGTATTCTTTTTTATTTGTTTCTAATAAATAATATTAAATTGAAAATTATTCAGTGTGTTTTTACTTGCATTATTTTCAGTCATTACTCACAATCAGTTTACTTAATGTTTTAAACTGTTTTATATGATTGTGAATCGGGAACAACAAAATCGTTAGCCCTTGGTCAAAGTCTATGCTCCACTATATTTGTATATGTGTTATCGACTTTTCTTAACTAGAAATAATTAATGTCATATGTTTTAAGCAAAATTTCAGGTTTCGGAAAAGTCCTCGATGGTTAAAAAATGGGTCTGTGGTGAAATCTGGTCACCACGGACCAGACGACACCAATTTTTTGGTTCTGTTTGTTATAACTTTTGGTACCGCCATACCTGTACAGGCGGACCAGGCGGCACCAAAATAAGGGTTCCGCCTGTGTTAAAAATTGGTGCCGTGGATCCTACATATTAGAACTAGTTTAACACACTTAGGCATATAGGATATCCATTTACCACCAAAATTCAAAATTCACCCAATGAACCCTTTTTCATAAAGGAAGGAACCAAAAATTTGGTTCCTTGCAATCCGTGAGTAATCTGATTCTAAAGATCCCACAATTACTAGAACACATTTATTGCATATCTTTGTCACTTCACTCCATCCTTCTTGTATGGATTGACTTGGGTGATATGACTTGCATTAAAACCACTTCTAAATCATTAGGAACCTCATCTCTTCTATGGTTTAACATCAAATCAAACACATTTCTCCATAATTTCATGATCCTATAAATTAAGAGCTTCTAAGATGATCATCCTCACACTTTCTCAAATCTTCTCATCTACTAGCAAAACCTTAAGCTAAAATGACTAAGTCTTCTCCATCAACCAAGCCTTGCAAGAGAACGGCTAGAATGAGCGTAAGACCATGTTGCTTTGTCAACATAAGCTCCTCTTCCGAGTCCTCTCCTTTAACCATCTCATCTCCCATAAGAGATGAGAACTTCCTCACCTTGGCTACTCCTACACCACCTCCAAATCACCTATCATTGTCACTACTCCACCACCAACAAAGACTCCTATCACCAGCTCACCACCACCGACTCCTATCCAATTATCCAAATCATCATCACCTCCAAAATCTCCAACACTCATCCCATTAGAGTTATTCTCTACACCACCAACTTCTCCAAACCCATTATTGGAGGACTTGGAGGACTTACCTCCTAGGCCCAATCATCCACCACCACTACCATTGATACGCTTACACAGCGCGTTCGGGGTCAAAGGAACTTCCTTTTCGTCGAGCAAGTTTTTCAACACCCTAGGCGGTGAACCTAATCGTTGTAGTGTAGTATTAGGGTAAGCCACGGAATTGATATCGTTCTCTGGGGAATAGGAATGCTAGTGAGAAGTTACTACGCTAAGGTTGGGGTTGAGGAAGATTATTTTTATCTTTTATGTTTTTAGAAAAGGAAAAATACGAATCTCGGGGTTTGGATTTGGGGGTTGGTATTTCTACCGATTACTCTACTATTATCTGATTATCTAAACTAAGGTGGTGGTAGTCTATGTCTAATTATTGTGTGCTCGTATGATAGTTTAAAGATGTGTTTACTTAGGTTTTACTACTTCTTAATTATCTTCTATTGGTGGTTGAATTATCACGTCCTTATTCCTAGTTGCGTTGTGTGTCTAAAGTTGTAGGGTATCGTTTCTCCCAACTCTTTGAAGTTACCAAAGGGTCTCGTCTACAAAACCCACTAGGGATGATAAACTCTAACTCTAAGGCCTCTTTGGATAGTTTAGCTTACAACAACTCAAAGTGCTATAACCTAAGGTTCACAAAGATTAATCAAGCATTAAGTACACAACGAATGACCTATCGCATTACTAGATCATTAATCAACTAAGATAAGAAACAACCAATCAATATTCAATAATTAAGTTTCATATTCCTAAGCAAACACACAAGTAAATTAGCCGGACATGGAGAACATGCAAGCATACACACAAATAATTGAAGACATAATTAAATTAATGAAGTAAACAACTTATCTTGGTGTAAGATAGGTTTAGAACCCTAAAATACGACCTTGGTTCGGTTTAGGTTTTACTCCAAAAGTTTACCCAAAAGACTACTCTCTAAAGCGAAAAATTTGGATTCTATATATAAGATTACATGTGCGACGGCGTCACCTTATGATTTGTGACGCCGTCGTGTCGCCGTCATTAGCGTTTCGTCTTGGCAAGTTAATCTTGCAACGGCGTCACCTTATGCTTGTGACGCCGTCTCTTTAGCTTCCGACGCCGTCTGGATTGAATCTAGGCCGTGCGAGTTGCGACGGCCTACTCTTTTAAAGCCCGACGCGTCCTCCAAAAACTAGCAATTTCTCTTACGGTAGTCACAAATTCCTCCGACGGCATCGCAGATTAGCGATGAAGCCGTCCCTTGTAATTTAGCGACTTGAGTGTCTCGATTCTTGACTTTGGCCATTTTCTTCATATATCCGCCTTTTCGTCCAAATAAGTGCCAAATTACAGTTTGCCTTCAAGAGACCTAAAAGTGAAAAGGAACGATATTAAGCAATAACGGATACAAAAGTGATCAAATAAGGGCTTAAACGACCCTCAAAAGGTACATTTAAAACCTTATCAAATATCCCTACACTTGGTATTTGCTTGTCCTCAAGCAAATGTGCTTTAACCAATTAATTTATAAGTTAGGGGTCATGAAGCATTGGTTTAAAATAGTCCACAACACATATAAGCCCAAAAAGTCATAACAAGCACGGAAATTACATACTAGCACCTCACATAGGGTGTTTGGATACTCACATCTCTCGGGTGTATATGAAATATAGCAAATTGGAAATGGAAGATAAACACTCATTAACCGGTCCTAGTACATAGATTACCATAGGCTTGAGAATAGATCAAACCTCCATTGCTTTGGCGTAAGCACCTAGGAAAGACTATCAAAGAGGTCTTTAATGGGTTGTAACGTTAGGCTTACGGTAGGGAAACAAAGGGTTTGGTGGGATAGGCTATTTAGTGGTGGCAAGTCAAAAATCTCTATGTTAAATGCATACGAAGAATGGCGTTGCTAAGCCAAGACTCGACACTCTAAACTCTAGATAACTGAAATAAACAAACATAAATTTAAAGACACTCTATTTTTTTTATTTTTCTCTTTATCTATTTTTTTCCGATTTTTTTTTTTTTTTCATACACTTTTACTCTACCATCCTCTACGATAACATCAAAATAATAGGGATTTATAGCACATCCCTACACTTGAGTTTTTATTACTCTAACACTAATATGACCCGAATTGAAAAGATCAAAACACTTGGAGTACGTTATTACGCATATAAGGGAATTGGCGTTCCCTTTTAGTCATTTAAAACTTTAACTTTTCCCATGAGTCCCAATCGTCCTAAAACTGTGTACAAAAGATATGACTCAACTTAGCAACTCATGCAAGTAATTAGATAATTGAACTAAGGGTTTAGGGTGATAACAATAATGCACTAAAAGTGAGTGCATACAAGGTAGGCTAAGGCGATTTGGGTGTACATTTGGGTTGGGGTGTAAACAATGCTCTTCATCGATATTCTGGAAAACCGAAACATCACGAGAACCGCGAAAAGGATATGCTCTGAGGGTTTAACTAGGGGTATTGTGTACTAAAGATGAGTACAATGCAAAGGTGTGGGGTAATTACTCAACCGATGTGGAAGAAGTAATTATATTACGGGGTATCAAACAAGGGTTATCCTAATGCCTCTTATCATTTAGTTATTCCTAACTACACAAGTGTAGTCTCACTAGCGATCTCGGAATGCATCACAAAACAAGTTCTAGAATCTAATATACTACGGTTCACACTCTAAGCGTTGAAGATGAATGATTCAATTCCTACTAATCTAAGGCGATCCTCACATTTTTGGTGGAATTTAAGTGGTAAAGGGTTTTGTGCTAGTCATATAACTTCCTATCCGTGAGACGCTTTTGTTAAGACTAATGGCCCACTCCTATATGTCCCGAAAAATTTTAAATTTGGTGCCAAAATTACCCTAACCGACATTTTCTCATGGTTTATTACGCAAATGCAATTAGACAAAGCAAATAATCAAGGATAAGCATAGTTTCAAAGTTCCCGCTTTATTTTCCTCCCTACACTTAAACCGAACATTGTCCCCAATGTTCCCGAAAGTATCAAATTTATGATAAAAGAAGGTAATCAAAACGAAAGAAACTAATACTCCTCGATTAGCTCGGTAGGATCCGTGTGTGAAGTAGTGGTTAAATCCTTTCCAAGAAGAATTTATGCGTGAAAAGCTCCCTCCAACTTTATGTATCTTCTTCTTGAGAAACAAAACCTCGCACACTTGAAGAAAACAAACGAAACCTTCAGTAAAATCGGCGGTAATAATATATAAGACTCGATTTAAACTAGGATATAATGCTTGTGGAATGGATGTTTACATAATTTCTAAGAAAATTAAGATCCGGAAAATTCCAAAAATTTTAAGTAGCTCGAAAACGAGAAAAGTAATCGATGTTTTACTCCTTCTCGACGTCAGTTATCCTCGACAAAACCGATCTGCGATTTTCGGAAAAATTCGAAAATTTACATCTTTAGAATCTGGAAAATTTCTACAAAACATCCATTATGACTCGATACAAGCATTTGACTCGAACAAACACACAAATATATCTTTTAATTAATTGTTATTCTCATGTTCACGTTTCTTATGAAACGTGTGTAATCCTCCCTACACTTATCCTTTATGTAAAATACCTTTATATGCAATTAAGACAAGGTTAAAAACAAAATAAAGCATTTTTACAAATTTAAACATGAGAATAAACAATCAATAAAAGATATATGACACTAATGTAGGATCGAAATATTTATTGTGTTGATGATTCGGGTGGTCTTGGATGATCAAAATACATGTTTGCCATAGTTAGAGAGTTAGTAGAGAGAGAGAGGGTGTTCTTGCTAGAGGTTTACACAAACGTATGGAATATTAGATTGAAAGCACCACCCCTTCCATGGATGGAAGGGGTACTTATACTTACAGACTACACGACCTCCTATCGGCCTGTGGATCAGGGATACAGTGGGTAAAGACCCGTCCTTCCTCCACGGTGTTACTCTACGCTAAACTGATAAATAACGTAAACAACGATATGTCTACGAGCTAACTTATGCTAGATAATACTTGGGGTGACCGACACTTCACTATGGAATTTTCTAATTCCTAACAATCACCCCTAAGGGAGGTCACCCCATGTTTTACATTTTGAATCCTAGCATTCTATTTTATCTTCAGTCTTGAGCTCGTAGACTTTAATTCTTCACTTTCGCAATCTTTGTGCTTAAGTAGTGCAACTTCAAAGTCCGCATTGATTTGTACTTTTAGTGGAGGCCTTTAACCGATCCACATCTTTGATGATCTTTGAGCTTTCTTAGAGATCATCACCACAAAGAAATCTCTCTCGATCATCCATAGTTGTGTTGCCTTCATGTGATGTTGTGACTTTTGGACCGACATGCTCACACTTTTGATTCATGACATCTTTCCATCGAGTAGCGGAAGCTTTCTTGGTTCATGATATTTGCGGCGTGAGCGTAAGCATAGTATAAAAATATCGTAACCGAGTTATGTAGATATGCACCATCATGTTTTGTTCAATTAAGTGTGGATGCTTTGTGAGCATGCGGCTTTGGATTGACCGCTCAATTCGATCACCGCAACCGTCCAAATGTACCGCAAACAAAGCTTAGCAATAAAACACACGAAAGTGTCTTTGATCACTTTCGTTGAATTGAGGTACACGCCCACGGTTCCCCGCTGATCGAGACAAGTACGCCCGTGATCGGTAGGATTCCTAAGAATCTCCTTGACGGGGTTTCGCAAATGTTCTAGTCGTTCTCAAACCGAACGTCTCAAAGAAGACAACACGGAGTGAGTGAACCAATGAATTGATATTCACCGATTGATGAAAATGATATGAAAACAATCGCGTATTGATTTAAGAAAGAGTTTTGCAATCTGACGAAGGTTTTATGAGAAAGATCAATTTTCAAACAAAATACTTTTGTATTAGAGAATGAGTACACATTCGACGTGCTAGCGAAAAGAAGAGATTCGCACATCGAACGGTTTTTCTAAAAGTATTTTCAATCGAGATACTTTTGAATTTGAAATGAATACACATTCGACGTGCTAGAGAAAAGAAGGTTTGCACATCGAACGGTTTTACAAAAGTATTCGTCAATTCCATTCCTGGACCAAGGTTGATTCACGAGTGAATCGCCCCATTGTTTCTATCCAGTTGTCACAAGTTTGATCTTTAGAAAAGATCTCACATGCCACCTACCAAGAGCTTGTTTGATGTTGGCTCTAGAAGGCTTTCCATCTTCATCGTGATTATTTTCATATCACCGGATGTTCCGCAATACTACAAGGATAATGCGTGGGACTCTTAATATATTCTTACTTTCCACATTGTGTGAAACAAAGAAGTCTTCAAGAATTTAGTGTCCTAATGAGATATTGTGGATGATCTCTTGGCTCTAGACTCAATTGTGCATATTTGGTTCTCGTGTTGGAGACTGGGAGGGTCTCTTCTTCAATATCAACAATCTCTAAGAGAAAGTTGATAGATTATGTCGGTTCCCGTGAGAATGAAACAAGCCCTTTTAAGAGGAACTTGAGTAGCTTGGGAAGTTTAGTGCGGTGCACCACCGGGTCCATGATGTCTTGTCTTCAATACCGGTGTTACCTTAGTAAACACCAAGAGCATATGTATTGAACCCGTTCGCCCTAAGGTTGAATTATTGAGGGCTATTTCTTTTCACCCTTTCATATTCATTTCTTTTCATTCTTCAACCCTTCAAGCTTACCGAGACTTCATAACTAGAACCTTGTTAGGTTTATTCCAAGATTAGCTCGTCTCATCCGCACTCTTCCCATTTCTCATTTTCTCCTTTTTTCATCATACCTAAGGACTCTACACTATCTAGTGGATTGTCCCTAGGTAGATCCGTCCGGTTCTGGCGGATCATGGGAACGAATACCTAACCTAACCATCCTTATAACACCATGCATAAAGTAAATTGGTCATTCTTTTGGTATTGTTCTTTCCTTCATGAAACCAATCGAAAAATCATTTGGAAAAACAATCAAGGTACTTTATGTTAAAACATAAAAGCATTTGCACCTCGATAGTTTCTTTTCTTTTAAAATGCTCCCCTCAATATATGCTTCGAGATTCAAAGTGTTTAGCACATATGAGAGAGCGACTGCACAACCGAATCAAAACGATCAACTTTTATCAAATTTCATTATTAAATCACAAATTCTCCCCGATCAAAATATCAAACCCTTTGAGATTTTGGATCCCAAGTGATTTCATAAGGTTTATAAAACATGGGAGAAAATGTGCCTGATTTAAAAACTCATATAGTTTTTTTTGGATAAATCCTCCTCCTCAACATGTGCATTGTGTATTTGAAATAGTTTGGCACATGGAGGCAGGAGTGCCTTTGAAGGACTAAAACCAATTCCATTTAAAATAGATTTGAGATTTAAATCACGATCTCTACCCCGATCAGAAATTTCAAACCATTTGAGATTTGTGATCCCCAACTGATTTAAATAATTTAGAAAATTTTGGGGAAAGACGTGGCAAGGTTCAATTTTGAAAGATGACTGATATGGACCATTTTAAGACATTAAAGATTGTTAGTGTTAGGTATGATAGTTTTTAAGAGATCTTTTAGTAAAATAAAACAATTTCACAATCAAACAAGAACAGAAAAAATTTCATTTTGAAAGACCTTAATTCTAAAGAAAAAATCATACCATGACATAACATTAAATCTTTAGATCACCACTTATGTTGTACAAAGCGGAACTTTTGTGAAGAAATATCGTTTGAAAATATTTTATTTTAAATCACACTCGCCTCAATCCATGACATAAGTCAATGATTGAGTGACTTATGTTTTGATAAAATGAAGTCCGGTGATTTTCAAAATTTAGTCCAATTTATTTTCAAAACAATATTTTCCATTTTAAAAACAATATTATTCAAAGTTTTAGAAAATGGTATCATTCACTACTTGTCTGCACAAAGATACATTAGGTGGTTGAGAAGCTTCCGTTGTTCTTTGTGAGGGCTTGGAAGAAACCGTCTGCCGATGCAAGGACACTTCTTCTTACGTTGCATTTTGAATGCCAACCGAGGTCAAATTAAGCTCCGTTTCTTCAATCACTTAGAAGAAAACCATCTGGCGATGCGGTGAGACCTCTTACGTTGCATTTATGCCAACTCTCCATTGAAGTCCAATTAAGCTCCGTTTCTTCATTTGTCAACCCAAGATATCGTTACCCTTTCCTTGTGGCATCCAATCATGTTCATTTGTGGGATCCGGATCGGGAACATTCTTATATACCAATATACCTGCATATGTTAGTGAACACACATACAAATATATGGTGGTCGACATCACCCAAACAGCAATCGACTAATAAAAGTCAATCCAACATATCAATCATATCATAAAAGGTATGGGTTTATGTGTTAATCAAACTCTAATCATCTAAACCTAACAATCATATCCTAAATTCCTAGTCCTTCGACACAGGCAAATATCATTTTTAATTAAGCACGTAGGATAATTAAGAAAGCTCGTTAGATGATATAGATTTGAAAACATTCTCCCCCTCAATCAATGACTTATTTTATTGAAAAATTTAAAAGCGCTGAGTCATTGATTGAGTTTTCAATTTTTCCGAAAACTCTGAAACTGATTGATTTTTAAGCAACTCATTTACCACCATTTTAGAAAACACCAAATATTTTTCTGAAGAATTTTAGACGGAAAAACATTTGTGTAGGAACAGCAGTCCTTCGACATACTTTCCTTGTTATGTTTTTAGGATAAGTGCACGAAATATTTGAAAAATTGTTTAGCGAAACACTTTCCTTCCTTTAAAGAGCGGGTTGCTATCTGAAATAATAGCAAACCATCATTTGAAGCCCTGACAATCAAATAATCGTAAGCCATTTTTTTAAGTCACGTTCTGATCAAATAACTCGTAAGCCATAGTTTGAGACATGTTTTGAGAAGAATATTTACACCTCCTGCCGAACTTCATCTATGGTCCGTGCCATTATTGAATGACATTTATAAGACCGTAGATGTTATCGATACCGAAGACATGTCATGAGAAAACATATTTTGGCATTTTGAAATTTTCGATTTTTATGGGTTTTGTTGATTTTATATTTTTCTATTTTGTTTTGTTGGTTTTATATTTTTGTATTTTGTTTTTGATAAATATTTATAAGGATAGAGAAGATGATATAGTAAAGAAGATGATGATACGAGTACCGAGATAAGGATATCAAGCACCCGTTGTAGAAGATAGAAGTCATCATCTCTAAACATTCACCACCAAAGCAAATCGAGGCTCCGAATGAAGATGTAACATGAGCCTTTGAGAAAGAGAGACTTTGGCGCTTCCCCCAAACCGAAAATCCATTAGATGAGCATATTCAAGCTCTATTTCAAGCTTGCTATAGCCGGTGCACATGGAAGCACACCATTATCATAAATCCCACTCCTTTTAAGAACGATAATCTAGATTCTTTGTTTGGGGTTATATCATCAACAAGAACGACAACGTATCATCCCACTCTTTAAATTTCTTCTCATATTTCATTACTATCAAGTCCGAAGCAATCCATTCCAAAAGGTGTCAAGAGAACAATTCCACCAAGTAGTTGAATTGATGCGACGACCTCTTTGTATAATGCTCAAGAACTCTCCCAAATACACATCATGAGGGAATGAAAACACCTCCCATATTCACATTTTTCTTCCCCGATGACCATGTATGAAGCTCAAGAACCAAGTACACCAATACCCAAAAGCTATCCGAATACACATCATGAGGGAATGAAAACACCTTCCATGTTCACATTTTTCTTCCCGATGATCATGTATGAAGCTCAAGAATCCAAGTACACACATTCCCACCGAAGAATAATCGATAACACCTCCCTCATGTTACACATTTATCTCCCCAATATGTCGCACTTGTGTACCTCTTTATCTTCGAAACTTTTCTAACATCACTTCCCCACGTAGATGAAATACTAACACTAAACGCCTTGATGAGTAAAACCTTGAGTTTCTCTCGGTCATGACATTTGTTTTCCGGGATATCTTCAATTACTTAGAAGAATTAAGTTCATCAAGTTTACTCGTCATGAGTCAAACCTTGAGTTTCTCTGCTGGTAATAACATTTGTCTTCCGGGTATCTTCAATTACTTAGAAGTATTAAGTTCATCAAGTTTACTCGCGTTTAGGTGCTTATCTCCTTACCCTTGCTTTGGTTTTGACACTTGAGTCGACAACATAGTATAAGCCCAAATACTTGAAATCCTTATGAGAAGAACACTTGAACTCTTGTGAGAATCAACATCTTGAAGACTCTCTCGACTATTTTTATCAACCCTTATGTAGACAATTTGAAGTGACCACTGAAGAAGAAAACCCTATATACCATACTTGAAACTGAAGTCAACTTCCCCACATTTGTATCTTAAGCTTGCACCTAATGATGGAAGAACGGTGTCGAGAATTTATGCTTCAAGCAAATCTCTAAGTACTCACTACTCAAGCAAAGTATGAGACATTAACACCTCTTGCGATTATCCACACCGTCATATGCGTGTGACATCGAGTAAAACAAAGTAACTCCTAATAGTGATAGTTAACTGTGTCTTCAACAATCCACCTCGATTCTTTGGTAACTAGATAAACCAAGTCTTCAACTCAAATTCTTAAGCCCGAGCAAGTTATCAAATAAGAACACGCCTTTGTGAAAGCAACTTCAATCTCAAATAAGTGATAAATGATTAACTCAAGTAATCAACTTGTGTCAAATGTCCAATACGTGAAATAGTCAATAACAACGTCTCGAGAGTCATCGCTAAAGAATACGAGCAAGTCTAATTGGGGATTGAATCGACTTATAACTCTCTCCAATTAGTGCTCTCCCTAAACCGACAACTGCTTGATAAATGCCCAGATTAAGAAGAAGTCTTTAGATCGTTAAATGCAACTCGTCTTTAGTCTTCTAACATGTAGCGAAAATGTAGAATGCATCAGACTCGACCTTCTTCAAGATTGTGCGGTTGGGGAATAGATAGTTAACATCTTCAACTCACACCAAAAGCATCCCAATTAAATGCAACTTGCATATCCCCTTAGCTAAAATCCTCCCAATCAAACAAGAACGAAGGATGTTCATCAAGAAAATCAGCAATCAGGCCTCAACGAACACACAAGATGGTAACACCAAACTACCAATCACATCAAACAAGAACAGAGAGATTGTTCGGAATCATCATGTTGATGTATACGTGAAGCATTAACCGGAAGCACTTAGTCGATAAACTCATCAATCCGAGTGAAGATGTCAACCAACGGCTCTTAGAAGAACAACTCCATGTGAAGATGACCCGATAAGAAGAAGCTCGGTTCTTACATGAGTTAGGAGCCGTTTGACCATATATTCTCAAATATTAATCAATCATACAAAAATTCACACTTCTTCTCCCCTCAAGAATTGCATACGGAGATGCCATTCTTGATTAAATAAGTAAAAATCATCCGAGTGTTCTATTCACACTTCTCTCCATAAAATAAGCACGTGATGTCGCCATCTTCATTATAATCGAGCAAGTGGAATAAGAAAAACAATCGGTGGTAGCCGGTTCACTTGAAGACCAAGCGCATGGAAAAGTATGAAGCATGTTGATGAGAATGGTTATAATAAGAAGATTTCTCTTCTTCCAAGATAATGCGCACTGAAGCATACACATTTCTTTTCTTTAGAGTACGAGGCATGAACTGATGTGAACAGACGTCATAATCTCTCCCTTTTCAACTCTCTTAGCAAAACATGTAATCAACCCCATTATCATACTGTAGGCTCTATGTCGTGACAGCTGATGGAGAAAACCCAATATGATAAATTTGACCTTGAAGTAAACTAACCCGAACTCGTGACTTAAACTTGCACATATGTAACAAAGAGCGGTGCCGAGAATTCATGCTCCATTGAATCTCTAATTACTCTATACTCTTCAACCAACCAACCATCGAGTATAAGACGTATGTCACCTCTTGAAAATCCACAATTGAATGTGACACTGAGCACTACAACGTAACTCCTTAAAGTGATAGTTATTTTGTGGTGGTATGAGCCCAATTCCCCCAAGTGGTAAAAGAAAAGGTAAAAGACACCCAACAATAACTAGATTTCCAAGTCTTCATTTTTGATAATAAGCTCGAACAAGGATCTTGAAGAATCTTCATCCATCCATCCCCGATACCTTCAGATACTAAGTACACTCCCCCGTGATATTTCACTTCAACCTCAAATAAATAATAGTGAATTAACTCCGTTGTCACATCTTCTGATTAAAAACTCAACTCTAGCCTTCTTTGAAGTTTTAAGTGAACTATGATAATGGTTTCATCCCGACCATGGTTAAAAGCACATAACCCCGTAAAACCATATAATAACTAAGCTGCCATGAAGACAACCCAAACACACACCCAATTCATGAAGTACACCCTTTCATCCCTTCTTTGAAGCAGAAACCGTAGCACCAGCATCAGAAACGATCCCGAAATACACTTTCCTTTTCTCCAGGATGGTTCCATCAATACGGGATTTTACAATTCTATGGTTTAAACCGAGAAATAGGTTCTTTCATGGATTTTACAAAACCAAGAGTAAACCGTAAGATAGATCCGAAATGCACTTTACAATTATCGAATGTTTCCATTGTCACGGGATTTTACAAGTCTATGATTTAAACCGAGAAATAGGTTCTTTCGGGATTTTACAAAATCAAGACAAAGCGTAAACAACGTCAGCTTGAATGTGTTATGACAATTTAGGTTTTGGTGAATATCTGTTTTAGGGGAATATGCAGCGGTTCATCAACGGTCCATTATCCAACATCATAAACATCATCAACCATCAAATAAACACTTTGGTAAACACATCATTCACACATTCTGTCGGCTATTGTAGTGATGACATGGTGATGTAAACCCGATATGCCAAACTTGATCATGAAGTGAAATTCCCCAGATTTGTTACTTAAACTTGTACTAATCCTCGTGAAAAAGAAACGGTGTACCCAATGTACAAAACCTCTTGACATATTCATAACTGCGTGAGACACCGAAGTGATAGTTACGTTGTGGGTTAAGCGAGAAAGAATCACAACCGTAACTAAATAGCCAAGTCTTTATCACACTCTGTAAATGCCCAAACAAGTCATCTTCGCGAAAGGGTAGAAAGAAAGAAGACAAAAATTAAGTAACCGCGCCCGGAAAACCTCACATTAAATCCAAATAAGAAGTACCGTACAAACAGCCCCATAGTCAACCTTGTTCAAGTATCAAATCAAGCCAAGACATAATATTATCCGTGAAGATGCATACACCAAAGTACTAATTCACATAACCATATCTTATCATCTCAACAATTCTCATTGTCATGCAAGACGTACTCTGGATCCAATTTAATCACACATAAGATTAGCACATTCGATATCAATCACTCTTAAAATTCAAGTTTTCGTAAAATTTTCGTAAAATGCACAGACATGGCACCAACTCATGTAGAATATCCGAATTTATAAAGCCCATTTCACAACATAACTTTCCGTGAAGAGTACGAGTATGAGGATATCCGATTCAAGCGATTAAGAATGAGATTCAAAAGTTACCACATAACCCGTTCCAAGATTAATACAATTTATCACGTGGCCCATTGAAGACTTTTATCCCATTCAATCACTCAAATAACTTAAATACGATCAAGAATAAAACGTGATAAATCCAGAAATCTCGCATTCATAATACACAATCCCAAGTTATAAATAACTCAAATAGCTCAAATCCAAACTGTGATACCCACGCCTGATTACCAGATTACATTCATAGCCCAAAAAAAACTGCGGCCCAATAACAATTGAGTAATATTTCGGATAGAAGGCCCATGCATAAGTAATCTCACAACCAACCCTAAAAGATAGGGTATAAAATACTACTCGATCACATTAAAATGCTAATAATCAGTAACCCTAGATGAATACCATCCGCCTCCCTCTCCAAAATAATCTCACAAACCCTAAATAATCTCAATATCATAAATAATCCGAATCAATCCAGAATCAAACAAAATCTCGAATCAAACATGACTCCGTGTACATTAATAATGCAGCACCTTCCCATCTTTGCCTTGCCACAGGGATGGCAAATGGTAAACATTGTGATGGCCACGAGATCTAATTAGTGAACGAAGGTAGGTTTAATTTATTTCTCTCTTCAAATTATTTGTATTGATTGAACACCATGAACATATGAAAAACGAGTTAACCTTAATTGTTAAACTCGATTCATGGTTCGAACATCAATAATGAACGAACGTTTACATGTGTTATCGTATTTATCTTCCTTAAACCGAATATGAAGAGAGAATGAAGCCCTTGATGGTTTTGTTCTTTTCTTGATTTTTATTCGGATATGAAAAGAAGCCTAGCTTCAAAAAGGATCTATGATGATTATGTTCAAACGAAAACAAAAATCTTCAAAAGATTTGAAGAATCGTTAGAATAATACTGAGATTCTCGATTTTGAAAGAAAGGAGTTGAGGTAGTTAAGGTTTTGACTGAGATTGATTGTTGATGAGTTAGGATAGATGTTGGATTTCTTTCATTGTAAGATTGTGGGACTGATGATGTTTGATAACCACTAGGTCGAGTCATGGTAAATGATATTTGGTTTTTGTGGTCACGGTCTTTCTAGTCATATCTTCTTCTACTTTCTGTCAATGTCAAGTCGCTAGCCATAATATCAAAGCAAGTCGCTACTCACTTTTTCCAAAGAAAGTCGCTACGACTTGTTAAATGACAAGTCGCTAGGTCAAAGATTTTTCCAAGTCGCTAGCAAAGTTTTTGAGTCAAGTCGCTAGCATGTATTCAAGTTGCTAACCTTTTGACAAGTCGCTACTTGTTAAATAACAAGTAGCTAGGTCTGATTATTTTTACAAGTCGCTAGGTAGAATGACCCAACTCGCTACATGTAAATGACAAGTCGCTAGCGATTAGACCAACTCGCCAACAAGAATATTTGACCATTTTGATTTTTTCCGGCGAGTATTCTGACCAAAGTTTTCCGACCATCTACAAGCTTACCCAGAAAAACTTATGCAGAAAAAACATAGTCTTAAAAAAACGCTTCATTTAGACCCATTTAGACCTCGAACATGACCAGAATGACTTCTTTGACTACACGCAACTGGTAACAAAAAAACATCATATAAAGACTGTTTGGACAAGAGAACACAAGCAGAAATAACATTGATGGGACCATGATATATTTTGACTATATATGATACTAAAACCATGTAAAAGACTGTTATACCAATAACAATATTCCGACCACAACAAATACCCAAAACAGTTTCATACAAATATCAAAACCACAAGAAAGATCATCAAAACACAACAACCTTGGCTCTTGATACCAATTGTAGGATCGAAATATTTATTGTGTTGATGATTCGGGTGGTCTTGGATGATCAAAATACATGTTTGCCATAGTTAGAGAGTTAGTAGAGAGAGAGGGTGTTCTTGCTAGAGGTTTACACAAAAGTATGGAATATTAGATTGAAAGCACCACCCCTTCCATGGATGGAAGGGGTATTTATACTTACAGACTACACGACCTCCTATCGGCCTGTGGATCAGGGATACAGTGGGTAAAGACCCGTCCTTCCTCCACGGTGTTACTCTAAGCTAAACTAAACAAATAACTAACTAATAAACTGATAAATAACGTAAACAACGATATGTCTACGAGCTAACTTATGCTAGATAATACTTGGGGTGACCGACACTTCATTATGGAATTTTCTAATTCCTAACAACTAACAAGCAAACAATTAAGCATGGGTTGCCTCCCACGAAGCACTTTTCTTTATTTAAGATTCTTGTAGCTAGACTCGTAGTCGTGCTCCTACGTACCGATATAAGTAAGCTTGTCCTTAACAATGTCATAAGGATCAAACTTATCATTTAGGTTCCTAGTTGTACGTTCGGTTCGATATGCTTTTTCAAACTTTTCTCCATCGGGATCATAGATTGTTGTCCTAATGTGCCATTCTCCATTTCCATTACTAGGCGGTCTACTCCAATCCCACTTATGTTTAGGCTTCTCAATTTTCCACCTATTCATAACGAGGTTGACGGCAAACTTCCTAAGAACTCGGTCATCTTCCTAAATCTTGAAGCGTCTTGAACGGGTTTACTTCCATGTCTCTAGCCATCTCTTTTCATGGAAAGTTGCTTTGCTAGCAAAGGCATCATCTAAATAGAAAGGTCGTTGGGGGCCTATGAGGTTTTTATCAATCCAAGGTCCATATCTAGAAGGTGTTCTATCCATCCTAATCTCATGTGGAATTTCCTCCTCTTTGTAGTATGTATGCCTTTTGACATCGTAAATCGACCTAGCACTACCTTCTCCTACCACTATCTTGGATATCTTACAATCAATGATGGCACTAGCGGTAGCTAAGAATCCTCTTCCTACAAGTAATGGGCATGTCGGGTCCTTATTCATGTCAAGCACATGGAAATCGGCCAAAAGAGTTAACTCTCCTACGTGTATTACCATGTCTTTTATTATCCCTACCGGATATGAAACACTACCGTCTGCTAGACCTAAAATGGTTTCCGTTGGTTCTATTTTACCTAGGTTAAGGCTTCTATGGAGGGACAATGGAACAAGATTGATGCATGATCCTAAGTCGGCTAGAGCATCGAGAGGTTTGGAAGTTCCAAGCCACGGAAGAGTAAATAATACTGGATCGTCTAACTTCTTAGGTAGATTATTTCGCACAAAGGCGGACCCATGTTTTCCAAGTTTAAGTTCTAACTCATATTTTCTTTCAAAGCATTATAATAAGGTGCATGAGCTAAGACTTCAAGAACCGGTTTTTCTTGATGGAGTTCCTTGTACTCCTCCTCTAGATTGGGTTTGGGTTCTTGGTTGACGGGTTTCTCAAGAGTAGGTTCTACCAATGGTGCAGGGACTTGGTACCTAAATTTGGATTGCTTAAAACCCTTGTTGATAGAATTCACCGAGTGAACCGTTGGGTGTGAGGGACATGGATGTGTACTCTCCCAAGGTGAACAAGAACATGAAGTTGACGAAATCAAATTTACTTTTGGGTTCTTTATGGTATCACTTGGAAGTGGTCCAATTTCTCGTTCATTGAAGGCTTTTAAGAGTGCATCAAGCTTGTTTGTCATCTCGCCTTGCTTTCGCTTAAAATCGGCTTCAAGCTTAGTCAATCGAATCTCTTGAGATGACATGAATCTAGATGCAATGGCCTCAAGATTAGTGGGGTTCCCGGTTTTTAGAGAATTGAACCTATTGGGTGGACTAGATGAGCTTTGAGGTGTACTTGAGTTTTGATTCCACTTAAGATTAGGGTGATTTCTACATGAGGGGTTTTAAGAGTTTCCTAAGTTGTAAGATATTTAATTTCACATACACATCAAACCATAACACAAAGTGGGAGTATAAGTGGAATTCTAGAGAGAGAAAGTTAGAGGTTTAGGGAACTTAGTGAGAGAAACCGAAAGATATTATTATGAGCTCCAACTCTCTACCTTGGGAGGTAGAGAGTATTTATAGTCTTACATAAACGCCACACAACGGGTGTGGATCGGGCATACAGGTGGGTAAAGACCCGTCCGTCCTCCACGGTGTTACTTAACTAAATACTACTTAGCTTGAAATAACTACGACTACGAGCTTTCTACGATTTCATATACTTGAGGTGACCGACTCTTTAATACACGGAATTTCTAATTCCTAACAATCTCCCTAAGGAGGTCACCTCAATCATGTACTAAAATTACATTAAATACAAATAGATATTACATTAACAATTGTTCTTGCATTCTTGATGTAGTACTTTGCTCCTAAGCTCGTAGTCATTGATTCTTCACATTGCATGTTTGGTTACTCAAAATGGAGGTTTTCTTGATCCACGTGATAGTAATTTTAAGCCGCTTTTGAGATCATCACCTAACAAAAATCTCGAGACATCCATTGTGGTGTTGGTATTATGTGATGTTGTGACTTTCGGACCGCCATGCTCTCATTCGGATCATGATATCTTCTCATCGAGTAACGAAAGCTTTTGTTGATTCATGATATTGGCGCAGCGTAGCGAAGCATGGAGTGAAAATATCGAGTCATTGATGCACTTATCATGATTTCTTGAGAGATGAATGTATTGTGTGAGCATGCGGCTATGGATTGACCGCTTCATTCGATCATTTAAAACGTCGGGCGTACTGCATACAACGATTAGCAATAAAGCGTACAAAAGTGTCTTTGACCACTTTAGTTGAATTGAGTACACGCCCATGGTTCCCGTTGATCGATTACATGTATTGCCTGTGATCGGTATAATTCAAGAATTTCCTTGACGGGGTTTCGCAATGCTTCTAGTGTTTCTCAAACCGAACGTCTCAAAGAAGACAACACGGAGTGAGTGAACCAAATAATTTAAATCCAGCGATTGATGAAAAGAGATTTGAAAAACAATCGTGTATTGCTCAATAGAAATTGTTTTGCAATACAACGAAGGTTTTAATGAACATCAATTAACAATCATAAAACACCTTTTGATTTGAAAAATTAGTACACGGTCGATGTGCTAAAGAAAAGAATTTTAAGCACAAAGACCGGTTTTTCAAAGGTATCCGTCAATCCATAACTGAACCGAGATTGATTCAAGAGATTGAATCGCCCCATTGTTTCGTTAGGTTGTCACATGGTTGATCTATATAATAGATCTCACATGCCACCTACCGAGAGCTTGTTTGATGTTGGCTCGAAGGCTTTCCATCTTCATAGTGAATACGTATACACATCACTCGGATGTTCGGCAATACCACAAGGATAATGCGTGGGACTCAAGACATAATCTCTCTTCCACATTGTGTGAAGCAGAGAGTCTTCATTGAAAGTGTCCTAATGAGATTTATTGATGATCTCGTGGCTCTAGACTCAATTTGTGCATATTTAGATCCCGTGTCGGAGACTGGGAGAGGTCTCCTTCTTCAATATCAACAATCTCTAATAGAAAGTCGATAGATAATGTCGGTTCCCGTGAGAATGAAACAAGTCCTTTTAAGAGGAACTTGAGTGGTTTGGAAAGTTGAAGTGCGGTCGTCACTAGGTCCATGACGTCTTGTCTTCAATACCGATGTTACCATCGAGTAGCATATGAATTGAACCGGTTTACGCCTCTAAGGTTGAATATATGGAGGGCTATTTGTTTTCACCCTTTTCTCATTCAATTCTTTTTAATTCTTCAACCCCTTCAAGCTTACCGAGACTTCATAGCTAGAACCTTGTTGGGTTTGTTCCGATTACTAGCTCTATCTTAGTCGCATTCTTCCCATATCTCATTTTTCTCATTTTATCATCATACCTAAGGACTTCTACACTAACTAGTGGATTGTCCTGGGTAGATCCCTCCGGTTACGGTGGATCATGGGAACCAATACCTAACCTAATCATCCTTATATCACCGTACATAAAGTAAATTTGGTCGGTCTACTTGGTATTGTTCATCGCCATTTGAACCAATTGAAAACCATTTGAAAATCAATCCGGATAGTTCGATATATTATCAAAACATTTTGTACTGAATTGTTTTTGATATTTTAGAATAAGTGCTCCCCTCAACATGTGCATCAAATGTTTGAAATCGTTTTGCACACGGAGGCAAGAGGAAGAATTAACTTCTTTGATTACCATTTTCTAAAGATATCAACATCACTTCCTAATCAAGACAAGTAGATAAAGCATTTTTGGGAAGGATGAGGTTTTCATAAGTTTGCTCCCCTCGGTATGTGCCTCGAGATTTGAAAAGATTTTGCACATACTAGAGGAACCTACTGATGAGATAAGTGATCACGTTTCAAATCATAGGTTTAAGATAGATGCTCCCCTCAACATGTGCATGGAAAATTTGAAATCGTTTGTCACATGTGGGAAGGATAACATCTACATCCTTATAAAACCATTTACCAATTATCGGTTTAAATCAATTTAAATCACACATTCTCCCGATCACAATTATCAAATCATTTGAGATTTATGATCTCTTATTGATTTAAATTGATTTTGAAAGCTTTTAAGGGGTTGTGACTTGATTATGAAAGCGTTTTAACTGATAAGGATCGGATTTTAAGACTTTAAACTCCATTGAAAAAACATGCATGTATATCTTTTGAAAACAATTTAATGCCAAATAACTTTTTAATTTAATTGAAATCATTCTCCCCCTCAATCAATGACATAGGTTGTTGATTGAGAGATTGATATTTTGACAAATAAGTCCAGATGATTATCAAAAATAGAGTTCGAGTTATTTTTCAAAACAGTTAGTTTTCATCGGATAAATGTTTATAGAATCGAGCATGGAATCTTGAAAACATGATAAAGTATGGCTCTGTTCTTTCTTTAAAAAGCGGTTCTTGCTGAGATGACAATAAGCCATTGTTTCTCTTTCTCCCAAAATAATTTTTTTAAAGAATTTCTCCGTGTCATTCTTTGAATGACAAAGACAAAGACCTTAGATATTGTCGAACCGAGAAAAGCATAACAAATTGACAATATTTTTGTATATATCATTTTTTTTTTTTTTTTTTTAATGGATTTTGAAGGTTTTATATTTTTGTATTTTTGTTTTTCGAATAGATATATACAAGAGATAGATGAGCATAGATCTTTACTCCTTGTCTTCCTCCTCAAGACGTTTGAGTGTTCAGTTGAAGGCTTTTCAAGCCTAGTCGTGGAAGTATGAACTCAAAACGTTCTCTTGGAAGAGCTTTGGTGAAGATGTCGCTAGCGGTATTCGGACCTCACAAAATAGAGTTCCAACACACCTTTTCCACTTGTTCCCCGATGAAATGATGTCGAATGTCGATATGCTTTGCTCTTGAGTGTTGAACGTTGTTGCATGAGAGCAATAGCACTTTTATTATCACATGACAGAGGGATTTTGTTGAATTCAAAGCCATAGTCGGATAATTGAGATCTCATCCATAAGATTTGAGCACAACAAGATGACATGGCTATGTATTCACCTCTGTAGAGGAAATAGAAGTACTCATTTGCTTCTTTGAAGACCAGCTCACAAGCTTATCACCCAGCGAGCACCTCAGGGCGTGCTTGACGTGTATCTTGACAAACCGCATGATCGGCATACGCATAGGCCGTTAGTGACATACCGGTGTCCTTGGTACCATAGTCCCATATTGATGGTTCCTTGGAGATACCGAAGACTCGTTTAACCGCTTCAAGGTGCTTTTAGTAGGCTTAGGCGATATCTAGCACACATGCACACAAACGAACAAGATGTCGGTCTACTAGGCGTGAGGTACATCGTGGATCCAATCATACTACGATATTTCGTTTGATCTACCATGATCCCCGAGTGGTCCTCATCCAAATTAGTTCGTTCAATCATGGGAGTGTCAGCAGGTCACTAGAATCAAATCCAAATTTCTTTAAAATCTCATTTGCATATTTAGATTGATTTATGAAAATGCCTTGGGACTTTGTGAAATTTGTAATCCCAAGAAAATGACATTTGTCCCATCATTGACATTTGAAATTTTGAACCCATTTCATTAGAAAACGATCACATTCCATTGGGTCGGTCGAGGCAAAATAATATCATCAACATAAATTTGAGCGTGAATTAAATGTTTGCGACTTTACGGTGAACAAAGTAGGATCAATCGCTCCTTTGGTGAATCCAGAGATAGAAGAAACTTTGACATCGTGTCATACCATGCTCTAGGAGCTTCCTTCAAACCATATAGGGCCTTTTTCAAGCGATAAATATGAGTAGGATGCTCAATTCACAAAACCCTACGGTTGGTGGCGTAAACCACTTCTTTCGATCTCCATTAAGAAATGTGGTTTTCACGTCCATCGATAAACAACCATGTTCTTGCTAGCGACATTAGCCAAGAAGATTACGATTGCCTCGATACGAGCAAGCTGGAGCAAAAGATTCCTCAAAGTCTATACCTTCTTCTTGACGATAACCTTTAGCCACTAACCTAGCCTTATTTTTCAAAACATCACCATGCTCATCAAGCTTTACTTTGAAGATCCACTTAAGAGCAATGATCATAGCACAACTGGAGTGGTACTAATTCCCATACATCTAATCGATCAAACTCATGAATTTCATCTTGCATGGCATTGAACCAAATTGTCTTCATTCATAGCGGTTTAACATCTTTAGGTTCGATCTTTGAGTCTGAGTTAAAGAAGCACCATAAGGCATCGGTAGAGTGTCGTTTACAGTGGATACCGGACGAGAAGGATTTCCAATGATGTTGTCTAATGGATGATCGTGAGTCCATTTTCGGAGGTGTTCATGTGGTAGTTGTTGAGGGATTGAAGTAGCAAAGTCGATGTCTCTCAAGAAGATGGTTCGATGAAGATTCGAGAGCAAATATGTTTTCAAATGGAGCATCTTCGAGGAGTAGCAAAGGGATTAACTTCATCATTGATGCGAAGCAGTTCCATGATGTACATTTGAAGAATGATGATTTGTTGATGAGATCAAGGATCGTGAGAAGTGCTTCTTGACTTAAAGATATTGAGACCGAGGATTGACTTCATTCACGGAATATGAGCACCTCATTGTGAATCGACACCTCATTAGTACTTGGATCATAAAGTTCATCAAACATAGGATCAAACAATTTCTTTAAATCATCTTCGGATGGAGGTACATATGGAGTTTCTTGAGATGAGTTTGGAACAAGGATGAACCAATGGGACTGTTTTTGAAGTCGCGGGTCTGAATCGAATTGTCCAGAGCCATTTGACCGATCGACTCATCAAACGTAACGTGAATTGTTTCCATGATATTTCGGGTTCTTTTGTTGTATATTCGGTATCCCTTTTGTTAGATGCATACCCAACAAATACTCCAATGTCTCGCTTTAGCTCTAAGTTTGCCTAAGTCTTGTCCTTCATTAGTTGGATAACATAATGCACCAAACACATGAAGGAAAGAGATTAGGTTTTCTGTTGTGGACAAGTTCATATGGAGTTTTTCCATGAACAATGTGAATCGGGGAATGGATTTGTGTGTAGCATGCGGTGGCAATAGCTTCAACCCGGAGAAACATTGGAACCTTTGAGTAAATCGGCATTGTTCTAGCTGCTTCTACAAGAGTTCGATTTCGTCTTTCAACTACACCGTTACATTGAGGAGTTCGTGGAACACTTCTTTGATGGTGATTCCAACGTTTTCATAAAATTCACTAAGTTGTTTGTTAACAAACTCGGTTCCATTATCTGATTCGATAATTACGGCGGTTTTGTTAAGTCAAACCCGCACTATTTGATGAGTTTGATGATGATATCGGGAGTTTCATCCTTTGTCCTTAAGAACTTGACCGGTGAATCTAGAGTAATCATCAATCACAACTAACACATATTTCTTCCCAAAGATATTCGCACCTCATTGGTCCACATAAATCCATATGAATTGTATGAAGAACTTCTATGACAGAGTTAGTAGGTTTGGGTTTACGGGCATACTTCTTGCTTTTTCCCAATTGACATCTTGAACAAAGATGATCCTTTTCATACTTGAGTCTAGGTAAACCTACAACTAAATCCTTTCGGAGAGATCATTGATGGTGCCAAGTTCAAGTGATTGAGACGACGATGCCATAACCATGACTTTGTTTTAGAAGCCTTTGATAGCAAGCAAATTGGAGAAGACTTCATCATATCTTCAATAGAGATGGTGTATAGATTTGAACCACGTGAACCTCTTAAAAGTTCCTTACCATCAAGTTCTCTAACGAAGGTGTATGTTTTCTCAAGGCTACTTCTAGATCGAATCATGAAATTGACCAAGAGAACAAGTTATGACCAAGACCTTCTACATAGTAAACCACGGAGATAACACTTTTGCCAACAACATAATCTCCGTAACCCATAATAGCACCGAAATGATCATTCCTGAATCTAACTCGTCCCGATGAATTTGCTCACAAAGTTCATGAGCATGACCGTAGCCCGATCATATGCTTGGAACGACTGAGTCCGGTCCACGAGCGATTTGAGCGATCTGCGGTTGAACATGACAAGAATGGATAATCGGATAATTGGGATCCCCATGAAAGAATGGGTGCCATTTGGTTAGTAACAATGGTTGGAACACCCACATCGAAATAGAAGCATTCATATCGTAAATTAAGGCAATGGTATCATTATGAATAGATGCGAGACTAGTGTCAGATTAGCCTATTCAAAGTGTGCTCACTTCTTAAGGAATAGTTCTACCAAGAGGCATCCATTTTCTAGTGGGCATTGTGCGGTTGGTCTTATGACCAACGGTATCCAATGATAGCCTATCTTACTAAATGTTCTTCTGTGGGTTTCCACCGTTTTCTAACTTTCTTTTGTTTTGCCTTTTAGCCTTCTTAGCATGATTTTAGCATTAACAATATTAACTAGACAATTAACATCATTAGGCAAAACATTAACAACACATTCATGATTAGAAGCGAATTCAAGCGGACATCAATACAAGGTTTGCAAATAGTATCGAATTGAATTAATTACAAGACGCCTATGGCTAATACTAGAATCAACACGATTCGTTTTATTCGGCTCAAACTTAAAGTTCCTAGGTAGGTCTTCTACTCTTTCCAATGCACATTCTTAGCTTGCGGTCGTGTCCTTCCTTGTATTGTCTTGAGACTTTGACCGCTTGCTTTAATGTCACCGATTACTCTGTAGAGGAATGGGAACATTAGTTGGTTTGCTACTCTTTGCATCTCCTGTTTAGATGTTATGGGATCTGAATTACATGCATGCACACCGAGGTTCACATTCTTAAAACTAGAAGTGCTGGGATTTGTACTCCTAGAAGGCACACTAAGGTTCACATTCAAAACATTGGGCATCAAATGAATATCATACTTGGCATTAGGCATCGAACATGGAATCAAAGGATTAACTCTCTCACCTAAGGACTTTGGGCATATTGTGATTAAGCATTCTAGAATTTCTTGAGATCATTTGGCATATAAGCATGCATGCCCAATTGCATTGTCAAGTGGTTTCTCTAATTTATCCTCTTCAACAATCTCACGTAGACATTCTAGACAATCCTTAAGGGATGAGAAATAAGTTTGAATAGCAAGTTTGTTATTCTTGAGATGAGGGGGGACATATTTCACAGACAAAGCATATTTATTACAAGAGTGAACCTTTGATACACCATTCTCCCCATTGGTCATTGGCATCTTCCCTTTTACCTGACTCTTTAGATTCTCAATTTCTTTTTGTAACGAGGCTACCGTTTCGTTATTTTTGTTACGAGTGACCTCTATAGATTCAAATAACTCATTGAAATGACGTTTAACCTTTTCATTTTCTTCTAGAAAACTTTTGTTTTCCTTTTGTAATGCATTTATTAAGTTTTGAAGATGAAACGTTTGAGAGTTTTGAGAATCTAGAAGAGGAGGCATTTGGGAGCCTGTCATATTGTTCGTTTGACCCTTTAATTGAGAGATTTGGGCTTTCAACTTTCGATCGTGTTGCAATGAGCTTGAATCTGTTCATCACGTTTGTTAATTTGAAAACGCATCAAACTACGGAGCATCCGAGGATGTCTTGAAATTTGAAGTTTTGACATTTTCTTTAAGATGTTGATATTTTAGTTGTAAATTAAAATGCTCAACTCCTAGTTTAGAAAAATGTTTAACCAAATTGTCGTGATCATCCATTTCAATTTTCTCATTTAGTTCGAATTAGTTTTTCAAGCTCAATGACACGATCATGGGAGACTTTCGAGGCAACAGATAGTTCATGAAATTGGGAAGCATTAATAGAACAATTTGTAGCGATGAAAAACATATCTTGAGCAACACATTCGATTAATAAGAGTCTCATTTAATGTATGCAAGTTCTTCCCCTCAATCTCTCTATATTTTAGTGCTCGCTCATAGTCACTAACTTCAACAATTATTGCATCAAATTCCTTTTCCATTCCTTAATATCAAGATCTATCCCCTTTTAAGACTCTCAAAATGATCTTTAAGGAGTTTAAAGAAAGGCATGACCTCGATTAAATAGCATTCTTTTGTTTGTTCAAAACCCTTTCCCTTTAGTTATCCCGATGGGTGTGATCCTTTTCTTACAAGTTTTCTCAAAATCAACAAATAGTTGAAATATAACATATTGATTGATTAAGGTCTTGCTTTTAGTAGCAATAGTTCTAGGAACTAGATGCATTGGTGTATTGGGAGGATACACGATCGCTTTAGGCATTTTCCTAAGGGAGGTTCGTTACAACAAGATTCTCTCGCTTTTGCTTATCTAAATCCTTCTTCCGAACACTTGTTCCGGTGTTAACAATGTCCGAGGCTTAAACATGTTCAAGGAAATCCAATTTTCTTTTTGTAATCATGGGGTGTGATCTTTATTTTCTTCTCTTTACATTTAGGATCATCTAATTTCTTGTTCATCTTTTCCTAGTGACTTCATCGATTTCTTATCTTCCTCGGTGCACTCAACGCAACTAGGTTTCTGTCTAGGTTTAAGGATTTCATTGCCATCATAAAGAACCTTATGAGCATTTCTAGCCTTTTAATGACCTCTGGATTTGGTTCCTCAATAAGAGGAATGCTATGCTTATCGCTTAAGACTCTATGCTTAGTGATCATGTGAAAGCGATCGAATGGTGTTCCCTTGTATGTACAACTTGTTTTCAAGTTAGTTTTCAAAGTTTTCGATTAGAAAAATCTTTCAAGAGCTTTGATTCCTTTGCATTAAATTCTTGCTTAAGCATTTTCACATTTTCTTGAAGTTCTTGTTTTGCTTAGCGTTTTTTAGAAATCTTTTCTTGCAAGGAATTTAACTCTTGTTTTAATACTTCTTCTCTAAAATTAATTTTTCTAATGATTGTACGCACTTAGTCATCCATTTCCTGCTCACGAGTGGTCAACTCAAATTTTGCACGTTGTTCATAAATAGCAACATTCTTTATAGGCATTTAGTTCAGAAACTAAAGAATCATCAAGAGCACATGCAGTGAATTCATTAGGAGCACATGCAGTGAATTCATCAAAAACATAGTCATTGTTGATCGCAGAGGATGCATCACTTGGTACAACTTCCCTTTCACTTTGTTTCATATATGATCATATTGGACAACATTGATATTACCCATATTTTCAATATTTGATTCAATAGTTTCGATGATTGTACTTTGTCATGCATCTTTGCACATCGACATCATCGTATAGTTTTAATACCTCGAGATGAGTTTGTCATTGGATAGGCCACTTGTGGTGAAGAAGAGACCTTGGGAGAAACCATTGGAGAAATGCTAGCCATAAAAGCGTGTGTGCGGTGGGTCCATCATCCACATCAGTCGTATGCATCACAATCGGCGACTTGAAAGGCATTCGATGATTGTGACCTATCTCCGAATTGGCGCTCATCCACATCCGCATCATAGGTCTTGGCATTGCCCTCGGTGAAACAACAACTCCTCTTCATCCAGCGCACCCATTATCCCGAGCTTGTACAAGCATCTTATCTCTAAAGTAATCGGCGATACGTGGACGTTTGGAGATGTGCGGTTCCTTGCAATGTGTCCTCACCACCACGGTTATAACATTTGATCGGCTTAGCTTGACCTTGATTACCATTCCTTCCTCGATTCGATTACCAACATAACCTCTACCAGCTCCACCTCTTCCCGATCATCTTGTCTTTCTGAACTGGTTGCACCACGATCCTCCCATCTCTAACGGTAGCTTGATTGTGTGGGTTAGATGTTGTTCGAGGTTGTTGTTGGTTTGTGGGAGAGAATTCATGTTTTGACTAATCGAAGAGCTAGTTGATTAATGATGTTTCCCACGTGTGCATCGGCATCGACTTGTTTGAACATAGGATCGGGAATGAGTTTGTGATTACCATTACCCATGGGTATGACTTGTGAGGCTTTGGTTGTGATTCGATGTTTGAGTAGAAGGCGGTTGAGTCATTAGATGAGCTTGTATCTCCACGGTTGGTTTTGAACCGATTAAGAATCCTTTTTCAAACATAGCATGTCTCTCATTACGAAGGAGGAAGGCATAGAGTTGCTCATAGTTTGTATTCTTCAATCCTTTAGTGAGCTTCACAGAGGTGACAAACTTGTGCCATTCGGGATTCATGTTGTTCACAAATTTTGAGTTCAAGCGAATGTTGAGCATAGTCATTATGATGTTCCTCATATCATTCACCACTTATGAAATCTCACATAGTACTCATAGACACTCTCATCTGGTTTCATCTTGAAGTGTTCAAATTAGTCATAGAGTTGTGATTCTCTGTCTTCCATAGTTAATTCAGAACACGAGAGAAGCATCTTGACATTATCCCGTCTTGCCTTTGCTTGGTGTTGTGATTGATCGACTTGTAGATGTCTTTTGGAAGACCTTGAAGAGCGATGTTAGAGGCCACGATATCGACATCGAATCTCTTTTCTCCTTATCATCGAGCTCATCATATGTCTTTGGTCTCATCAATTCCATAGATCATTGTTCCATCTTGATTGTATCAATTAAGTCTCTAGTCGTCTCAACCCGATATGGTCCTTCATCAATGGATTTGAGAATGTTGACTCCATTTTCCTTTCCAAGACAAGTACAATCGATTCGTTGAGCCCAAGAGTCGTAGTGGGCCTCATCAAGCATGGGTGGACCAGTATCTCGAACCAGGTGCTTGAACATCCTCGACAACAGTGGAAATGATTGTAGGAACGTTGGATGACATGTTTCTGATTTAAGCGGGTTTTAAAACTCTATGATTAAACGGAAATAGATTCTTTCACGGGATTTTACTAAATCAAGAGAAAACCGTAAGAAAATCACCCAAGTCGCTAGAAAATTATGCACCAAGTCGCTATCTACTAATTCGCTATTCCACCAAGTCGCTAAAGTCCCAAGTCGCTAAACAAAGACAAGTCGCTAAATAGCAACTTGCTAAGCCTCTAGTCGCTAGCAAAATTTTGGCGACAATTAGCTAAGATACAAGTCGCTAAAGAATCAAGTCGCTAAATAGCAACTCGCTACTTACCAAGTCGCTAACACCAAGTCGCCACGGCGTGGTGGAGAATCCACTACTTGTCTTTGATAGTCGCTAAGTCTAAGTCGCTAACTCCACAAACGCAACTCGCTACAAAATGAAAAGCAAGTCGCTAGCAAGAAAAGTAATCACGTGGGTCAAGTCGCTAGCAAGAAAACTTCACAAACATCACTTTTCAATCCAAAACAACCCAACCAAGATGATTCAAGCTTACCAAATAAAAACCTAAACACTTGTGATGATTCTAAACAAAAAGTACTAACAAAATCCAAGCTTTAACACAAGAAATCAACCAAATGATGCATAAACCACTAAACTTTTCAAACTCAAAACCACCTAAAACCACTAGAAATCCAAAGATGTGCAAGATATGATCTAACCATGGCTCTTGATACCAATTGTAAGATATTTAATTTCACATACACATCAAACCATAACACAAAGTGGGCGTATAAGTGGAATTCTAGAGAGAAAGTTAGAGGTTTAGGGAACTTAGTGAGAGAAAGTGAAATATATTATTATGAGCTCCAACTCTCTACCTTGGGAGGTAGAGAGTATTTATAGTCTTACATAAACGCCACACAACGGGTGTGGATCGGGGCATACAGGTGGGTAAAGACCCGTCAGTCCTCCACGGTGTTACTTAACTAAATACTACTTAGCTTGAAATAACTACGACTACGAGCTTTCTAACGATTACATATACTTGAGGTGACCGACTCTTTAATACGGAATTTCTAATTCCTAACATAAGTTGTTTTGTTCGGGCTTGAAAGTGTACCACTTCTCTCGCCTCCGTCGGTGCGCGTGGGCGTAGTCCGCAAAAGCTTGTTCGGGGAGTCTTGTGCAATCACGAGTGTCATGGGGACCACTACATAATTCACAAGGTAGAGTGATTTTATTCACTTGATGTGAAGACTTAGGATTTTGTAGGAGCTCATGAGGAATTTTACTTGATCTTCAAGTTCAAGCATCCTACGGTCGGAAGGTTGTGAGTCAATTGGAGGCAAAGATTGCCTTAATGGTTTTGGGCAACTCACGGGGTCATTCCAACTTTCGTTGTCATAGAGAGCAAGGTCCTCTATTATACCCCATGATTCTTCCGCGGTGAGATCACTAAGTTTTCCACCGGCCGCTTGGTCAATGGATCGCTTAGTGGGGAAGTTGACATGATCATAAAAGATTTGGACTTGGAGCCAAAGATCAATGCCATGATGAGGGACTTTATGAAGTAAGTCCTTGAATCGAGTCCATGCTTCGTAGAGAGATTCACCTTGACGTTGTTGGAACATCAAGATGTCATTCCTAAGTTTTGTGGTTCTCCCCGGTGGGAAAAATTGAGCAAGGAAACGAGTGGTGAGATCATCCCAACTTGAGATGGAGCCGGCGGGAAGTCGCTCAAGCCAATTACTAGCTTGGTCCCGTAGAGAGAATGGAAGAGACAGCAGACGCATGGTCTCCGAGTATTAGCATCAAGGTCGATGGAATCGACAATTTTGAGAAATCCCTCGGATCTTGATTTGGATCTTCGAACGAAGTCCATGGATTACACATCCATTTTCACCAATCGGATGGTGTCGGATCGCGGGGCCGTAATTTGGGCTTAGTCGGGAATCTCAATGGTGTTCCTATAGCCTGGGTGGCTAGGTCTCGAGTATTCACCAAGAGTACGGTCTCTTGGCGGGACAATGATTTGAGGGGTTTCACCTTCCATGATGAAAAGTGATGGGGTTACGAACAAAGGTCACGAAGAAGGGGATAGACTAAAGGAAGCTAAAAATGAGAAAAAAGTTTACTTGATAGGAATCAAGCAAAGAAACCTAAGCGAGGTGGACTACTAACTAGCTATTCTATTCCCGCCGCGCCAAAACTTGATACGCTTACAGCGCGTTCGGGTCAAAGGAACTTCCTTTTCGTCGAGCAAGTTTTTCAACACCCAGGCGGTGAACCTAATCGTTGTAGTTTAGTATTAGGGTAAGCCACGGAATTGATATCGTTCTCTGGGGAATAGGAATGCTAGTGAGAAGTTACTACGCTAAGGTTGGGGTTGAGGAAGATTATTTTTATCTTTTATGTTTTTAGAAAAGGAAAATACGAATCTCGGGGTTTGGATTTGGGGGTTGGTATTTCTACCGATTACTCTACTATTATCTAATTATCTAAACTAAGGTGGTGGTAGTCTATGTCTAATTATTGTGTGCTCATATGATAGTTTAAAGATGTGTTTACTTAGGTTTTACTACTTCTTAATTATCTTCTATTGGTGGTTGAATTGTCACGTCCTTATTCCTAGTTGCGTTGTGTGTCTAAAGTTGTAGGGTATGCGTTTCTCCCAAACTCTTTGAAGTTACCAAAGGGTCTCGTCTACAAAACCCACTAGGGACGATAAACTCTAACTCTAAGGCCTCTTTGGATAGTTTAGCTTACAACAACTCAAAGTCCAATAACCTAAGGTTCACAAAAGTTAATCAAGAATTAAGTACACAACGAATGACCTATCGCATTACTAGATCATTAATCAACTAAGATAAGAAACAACCAATCAATATTCAATAATTAAGTTTCATATTCCCTAAGCAAACACACAAGTAAATTAGCCGGACATGGAGAACATGCAAGCATACACACAAATAATTGAAGACATAATTAAATTAATGAAGTAAACAAATTATCTTGGTGTAAGATAGGGTTTAGAACCCTAAAATACGACCTTGGTTCGGTTTAGGTTTTACTCAAAAGTTTACCCAAAGACTACTCTCTAAAAGCGAAAAAATCGGATTCTATATATAAGATTACATGTGCGACGGCGTCACCTTATGATTTGTGACGCCCGTCGTGTCGCCATCATTAGGGTTTCGTCTTGGCCAGTTAATCTTGCGGGCGTCACCTTATGCTTGTGGCGCCGTCCTCTTTAGCTTCGGCCTGCCTGGATTGAATCTAGGCCGTCGAGTTGCGACGGCCTACTCTTTTAAAGCCCGGCCTTGCGTCCTCCAAAAACTAGCAATTTCTCTTACGAGCCGTCACAAATTCCTCCGACGGCGTCATGATTATGGTGGCGCCGTCCCTTGTAATTTAGCGACTTGAGTGTCTCGATTCTTGACTTTGGCCATTTTTTCATATATCCGCGCCTTTTCGTCCAAATAAGTGCCATTACAGTTTTGCCTTCAAGAGACCTAAAAAGTGAAAAGGAACGATATTAAGCAATAACGGATACAAAGTGATCAAATAAGGGCTTAAACGACCCTCAAAAGGTACATTTTAAAACCTAATCAAATATCCCTACACATGGTATTTGCTTGTCCTCAAGCAAATGTGCTTTAATAATTAATTTATAAGTTAGGGGTCATGAAGCATTGGTTTAAAACAGTCCACAACACATATAAGCCCATTAAAGTCATAACAAGCACGGAATTACATACTAGCACCTCACATAGGGTGTTTGGATACTCACATCTCTCGGTGTATATGAAATATAGCAAATTGGAAATGGAAGATAAACACTCATTAACCGGTCCTAGTACATAGATTACCATAGGCTTGAGAATAGATCAAACCTACATTGCTTTGGCGTAAGCACCTAGTAAAGACTATCAAAGAGGTCTTTAAAGGGTTGTAACGTTAGGCTTACTGGTAGGAAACAAAGGGTTTGGTGGGATAGGCTATTTAGTGGTGGCAAGTCAAAATCTCTATGTTAAATGCATACGAAGAATGGCGTTGCTAAGCCAAGACTCGACACTCTAAACTCTAGATAACCGAAATAAACAAACATAAATTTAAAGATAGATGTAGGATGGTAGCCCGTTTTTTTTTTTTTTTTTTTTTCATACACTTTTACTCTACCATCCTCTACGATAACATCAAAATAATAGGGATTTATAGCACATCCCTACACTTGAGTTTTATTACTCTAACACTAATATGACCCGAATTGAAAAGATCAAAACACTTGGAGTGCGTTATTACGCAGATAAGGGAATTGGCGTTCCTTTTAGTCATTTAAAATTTTAACTTTTCCCATAAGTCCCAATCGTCCCAAAGCGTGTACAAAAGATATGACTCAACTTAGCAACTCATGCAAGTAATTAGATAATTGAACTAAGGGTTTAGGGTGATAACAATAATGAACTAAAAGTGAGTGCATACAAGGTAGGCTAAGGCGATTTGGGTGTACATTTGGGTTGGGTTGTAAACAATGCTCTTCATTGATATTCGGAAAACCAAAACATCACGAGAACCGCGAAAAGGATATGCTCGAGGGTTTAACTAGGGCTATCGTGTACTAAAGATGAGTACAACGCAAAGGTGTGGGTAATTACTCAACCGATGTGGAAGAAGTAATTATATTACGGGTATCAAACAAGGGTTATCCTAATGCCTCTTATCATTTAGTTATTCCTAACTACACAAGTGTAGTCTCACTAGCGATCTCGAATGCATCACAAAACAAGTTCTAGAATCTAATATACTACGGTTCACACTCTAAGCATTGAAGATGAATGCTTCAATTCCTACTAATCTAAGGCGATCCTCACATTTTGGTGGAATTTAAGTGGTAAAGGGTTTTGTGCTAGTCATATAACTTCCTATCCATTGAGACGCTTTTGTTAAGACTAATGGCCCACTCCTATATGTCATGAAAAATTTTAAATTTGGTGCCAAAATCACCCTAACCGACATTTTCTCATGGTTTATTACGCAAATGCAATTAGACAAAGCAAATAATCAAGGATAAGCATAGTTTCAAAGTTCCGTTTTATTTTCCCTCCTACACTTAAACCGAACATTGTCCCAATGTTCCCGAAATATCAAAGTTATGATAAAAGAAGGTAATCAAAATGAAAGAAACTAATACTCCCCGATTAGCTCGGTAGGATCCGTGTGTGAAGTAGTGGTTAAATCCTTTCCAAGAAGAATTTATGCGTGAAAAGCTCCTTCCAACTTTATGTATCTTCTTCTTGAGAAAAAAAACGCACACTTGAAGAAAACAAACGAAACCTTCGCGTAAAATCGGTAATAATATATAAGACTCGATTTAAACTAGGATATAATGCTTGTGGAATGGATGTTTACAATTTCTAACAAAATTAAGACACGGAAAATTCAAAAATTTTAAGTAGCTCGAAAACGAGAAAAAGTAATCGATGTTTTAACTCCTTCCTCGACGCCGTCAGTTGCAATCTGACGCCGTCGGTTATCCTGAAAAAAAAGCTGTCTGCGATTTTACGGAAAAATTCGGAAAATTTACATCTTTAGAATCTAGAAAATTTACGCAAAACATCCATTATGACTCGATACAAGCATTTGACTCGAACAAACACACAAATATATCTTTTAATTAATTGTTATTCTCATGTTCACGTTTCTTATGAAAACGTGTGTAATCCTCCTACACTTATCCTTTATGTAAAATACCTTTTATGCAATTAAGACAAGGTTAAAAACAAAATAAAGCATTTTACAAATTTAAACATGAGAATAAACAATCAATAAAAGATATATGACACTAACAAGCAAACAATTAAGAATGGGTTGCCTCCCACGAAGCACTTTTCTTTATTTAAGAGTCTTGTAGCTAGACTCGTAGTCGTGCTCACGTGCCGATATAAGTAAGCTTGTCCTTAACAATGTCATAAGGATCAAACTTATCATTTAGGTTCCTAGTAAATGCGTTCGGTTCGATATGCTTTATCAAACTTTTCTCCATCGGGATCATAGATTGTTATCCTAATGTGCCATTCTCCATTTCCATTACTAGGCGGTCTACTCCAATCCCACTTATGTTTAGGCTTCTCAATTTTCCACCTATTCATAACGAGGTTGACGGGCAAACTTCCTAAGAACTCGGTCATCTTCCTAAATACTAAAGCGTCTTGACGGGTTTACTTCCATGTCTCTAGCCATCTCTTTTTCATGGAAAGTTGCTTTGCTAGCAAGGCATCATCTAAATAGAAAGGTCGTTGGGGGCCTATGAGGTTTTTATCAATCCAAGGTCCATATCTAGAAGGTGTTCTATCCATCCTAATCTCATGTGGAATTTCCTCCTCTTTGTAGTATGTATGCCTTTTGACATCGTAAATCGACCTAGCACTACCTTCTCCTACCACTATCTTGGACATCTTACAATCAATGATGGCACTAGCGGTAGCTAAGAATCCTCTTCCTACAAGTAATGGGCATGTCGGGTCCTTATTCATGTCAAGCACATGGAAATCGGCCAAAAGAGTTAACTCTCCTATGTGTATTACCATGTCTTTTATTATCCCTACCGGATATGAAACACTACCGTCTGCTAGACCTAAAATGGTTTCCGTTGGTTCTATTTTACCTAGGTTAAGGCTTCTATGGAGGACAATGGAACAAGATTGATGCATGATCCTAAGTCGGCTAGAGCATCGAGAGGTTTGGAAGTTCCAAGCCTACGGAAGAGTAAATAGCCCTGGATTGTAAGATATTGGATTTCACATACACATCAAACCATAACACAAAGTGGGCGTATAAGTGGAATTCTAGAGAGAAAGTTAGAGGTTTAGGGAACTTAGTGAGAGAAAGTGAAAGATATTATTATGAGCTCCAACTCTCTACCTTGGGAGGTAGAGTATTTATAGTCTTACATAAAGCGCCACACATGAGCAGGTGTTTGTGGATCGGGCATCTGATGGGTAAAGACCGTCCGTCCTCCACGGTGTTACTTAACTAAATACTACTTAGCTTGAAATAACTACGACTACGAGCTTTCTAACGATTACATATACTTGAGGTGACCGACTCTTTAATACACGGAATTTCTAATTCCTAACAATCTCCCAAGGAGGTCACCTCAATCATGTACTAAAATTACATTGAATACAAATAGATATTACATTAACAATTGTTCTTGCATTCTTGATGTAGTACTTTGCTCCTAAGCTCGTAGTCATTGATTCTTCACATTGCATGTTTGGTTACTCGGTGGAGGTCTTTTCTTGATCCACGTGATAATAAATTTGAGCCGACTTTTGAGATCATCACTAACAAAAATCTACGAGACATCCATTGTGGTGTTGGTATTATGTGATGTTGTGACTTTCGGACCGACATGCTCACATTACGGATCATGATATCTTCTCATCGAGTAGCGGAAGCTTTCGTTGATTCATGATATTGGCGGCGTAGCGAAGCATGGAGTGAAAATATCGAGTCATTGATGCACTAATCATGATTTCTTTTGAGATGAATGTGTTAAGTGAGCATGCGGCTATGGATTGACCGCTTCATTACGATCATTTGCAAGCGTCGGGTGTACACATACAACGATTAGCAATAAAGCGTACAAAAGTGTCTTTGATCACTTTAGTTGAATTGAGTACCGGCCCACGGTTCCCGTTGATCGATACATGTCTTGCTGTGATCGGTATAATTCGAAGAATTTCCTTGACGGGGTTTCGCGGTTGCTCTAGCTGTTCTCAAACGGAACGTCTCAAAGAAGACAACACGGAGTGAGTGAACGGTAATTTAAGTCCAGCGATTGATGAAAAGAGATTTGAAAAACAATCGTGTATTGCTCGATAGAAATTGTTTTGCAATACAACGAAGGTTTTAATGAACATCAATTATCAATCATAAAACACCTTTTGATTTGAAATATTAGTACACGGTCGATGTGCTAAAGAAAAGAGTTTTTAAGCACAAAGACCGGTTTTCAAAGGTATCCGTCAATCCATAACTGAACCGAGATTGATTCAAAAGATTGAATCGCCCATTGTTTACATTCGGTTGTCACATGGTTGATCTATATAATAGATCTCACATGCCACCTACCGAGAGCTTGTTTGATGTTGGCTCGAAGGCTTTCCATCTTCATTGTGAATATGTATACACATCACTCGGATGTTACGGCAATACCACAAGGATAATGCGTGGGACTCAAGATATAATCTCTCTTTCCACATTGTGTGAAACAGAGAGTCTTCATTGAAAGTGTCCTAATGAGATTTATTGATGATCTCGTGGCTCTAGACTCAATTTGTGCATATTTGGATCTGTGTTGGAGACTAGGAGAGGGTCTCCTTCTTCATATCAACAATCTCTAAGAGAAAGTCGATAGATAATGTCGGTTCCCGTGAGAATGAAACAAGTCCTTTTAAGAGGAACTTGAGTGGTTTGGAAAGTTGAAGTGCGGTCGTCCTTTGGGTCCATGACGTCTTGTCTTCAATACCGATGTTACCATCGGTAGCATATGAATTGAACCGGTTTACGCCCTAAGGTTGAATATATGGAGGGCTATTTGTTTTCACCCTTTTCTCATTCAATTCTTTTAATTCTTGAACCCCTTGATTGCTTACGAGACTTCATAGCTAGAACCTTGTTGGGTTTGTTCGATTACTAGCTCTATCTCGATCCGCATTCTTCCCATATCTCATTTTCTCCTTTTATCATCATACCTAAGGACTTCTACACTAACTAGTGGATTGTCCTGGTAGATCCCTCCGGTTACGGTGGATCATGGGAACCAATACCTAACCTTATCATCCTTATATCACCGTACATAAAGTAAATTTGGTCGGTCTACTTGGTATTGTTCATCGCCATTTGAACCAATTGAAAACCATTTGAAAATCAATCCGGATACTTGTGATATATTATCAAAACATTTTGTACTGAATTGTTTTGATATTTTTAGAATAAGTGCTCCCCTCAACATGTGCATCAAATGTTTGAAATCGTTTTGCACACGGAGGCAAGAGGAAGAATTAACTTCTTTGATTACCATTTTCTAAAGATATCAACATCACTTCCTAATCAAGACAAGTAGATAAAGCATTTTTGGGAAGGATGAGGTTTTCATAAGTTTGCTCCCCTCGGTATGTGCCTCGAGATTTGAAAAGAGTTTTGCACATACTAGAGGAACTGCACATTGAGATAAGTGATCACGTTTCAAATCATAGGTTTAAGATAGATGCTCCCCTCAACATGTGCATGGAAAATTTGAAATCGTTTGTCACATGTGGGAAGGATAGCATGTACATCCTTATAAAACCATTTACCGAATTATCGGTTTAAATCCAATTTAAATCACACATTCTCCCCGATCACAATTATCAAATCATTTGAGATTTGTGATCTCTTATTGATTTAAATTGATTTTGAAAGCTTTAAGGGGATTGTGACTTGATTATGAAAGCGTTTTAAGCGATAAGGATCGGATTTTAAGACTTTAAACTCCATTGATAAAACATGCATGTATATCTTTTGAAAACAATTTAATGCCAAATAACTTTTTAATTTAATTGAAATCATTCTCCCCTCAATCAATGACATAGGTTGTTGATTGAGAGATTGATATTTTGACAAATAAGTCCGGATGATTATCAAAAATAGAGTCAGAGTTATTTTTCAAAGCAGTTAGTTTTCATCGGATAAATGTTTATAGAATCGAGCATGGAATTTTGAAAACATGATAAAGTATGGCTCTGTTCTTTCTTTAAAAAGCGGAGTTCTTGCTGAGATGACAATAAGCCATTGTTTCTCTTTCTCCCAAAAATAATTTTTGATTTTTTTAATTTTTTTTTTTTTTTTTATAAGAATTGAACAACATCTAAAGTCCGTGTCATTCTTTGAATGACAACACAAAACCGTAGATATTGTCGAACAGAAAAAAGCATAACAAATTGACAATATTTTTGAATATATTTTTTTTATGGATTTTGAAGGTTTTATACGAATAGATATATACAAGAGATAGATGAAGATAGACCTTTACTCCTCGTCTTCCTCACGAAGGCGTTTGAGTGTTCGGTTGAAGGCTTTTCAAGCCAAGTCGTGGAAGAATAAACTCAAAGCGTTCTCTTGGAAGAGCTTTGGTGAAGATGTCGCTAGCGATATTCGGACCTCACAAAATAGAGTTCCACCACACCTTTTCCACTTGTTCCACGATGAAATGATGTCGAATGTCGATATGCTTTGCTCTTGAGTGTTGAGCGTTGTTGCATGAGAGAGCAATAGCACTTTTATTATCACGATGCGAGAGGATTTTGTTGAATTCAAAGCCATAGTCGGATAATTGAGATCTCATCCATAAGATTTGAGCACAACAAGATGACATGGCTATGTATTCGACCTCTGTAGAGGAAATAGAAGTACTCATTTGCTTCTTTGAAGACCAGCTCACAAGCTTATCACCCAAAAGCGAGCACCTCGGACGTGCTTGACGTGTATCTTGACAACTGCATGATCGGCATCTGCATAGGCCGTTAGTGACATACCGGTGTCCTTGGTACCATAGTCCCATATTGATGGTTCCTTGGAATACCGAAAGACCCGTTTAACCGCTTCAAGGTGCTTTTAGTAGGCTTAGGCGATATCTAGCACACATGCACACAACGAACAAGATGTCGGTCTACTAGGCGTGAGGTACATCGGGGATCCAATCATACTACGATATTTCGTTTGATCTACCATGATCCACGAGTGGTCCTCATCCGACTTAGTTCGTTCAATCATGGGAGTGTCAGCGGGGTCACTAGAATCAAATCCAAATTTCTTTAAAATCTCATTTGCATATTTAGATTGATTTATGAAAATGCCTCCGGGACTTTGTGAAATTTGTAATCCCAAGAAAAATGACATTTGTCCCATCATTGACATTTGAAATTTTGAACCCATTTCATTAGAAAAGCGATCACATTCCATTGGGTCGGTCGAGGCAAAATAATATCATCAACATAAATTTGAGCGTGAATTAAATGTTTGCACGACTTTACGGTGAACAAAGTAGGATCAAGCTGCTCCTTTCTTTGAATCCGGTAGATAGAAGAAACTTTGACGTATCATACCATGCTCTAGGAGCTTGCTTCAAACCATATAGGGCCTTTTCAAGCGATAAACATGAGTAGGATGCTCAAATTCACAAAACCCTCTGGTGGTGGCGTAAACCACTTCTTTCGGATCTCCATTAAAAATGCGGTTTTCACGTCCATCGATAAACAACCATGTTCTTGCTAGCGACATTAGCCAAGAAGATTACGATCGCCTCGATCGAGCAAGCTGGAGCAAAAGATTCCTCAAAGTCTATACCTTCTTCTTGGCGATAACCTTTAGCCACTAACCTAGCCTTATTTTTCAAAACATCACCATGCTCATCAAGCTTTACTTTGAAGATCCACTTAAGAGCAATGATCATAGCACAATCTGGGTGGTACTAATTCCCATACATCTAATCGATCAAACTCATGAATTTCATCTTGCATGGCATTGAACCATTGTCTTCATTCATAGCGGTTTAACATCTTTAGGTTCGATCTTTGAGAGTCTGAGTTAAAGAAGCACCATAAGGCATCGATAGCAAGTTGTTTACAGTGGATACGGACGAGAAGGATTTCCAATGATGTTGTCTAATGGATGATCGTGAGTCCATTTTACGAGGTGTTCATGTGGTAGTTGTTGAGGGATGAAGTAGCAGTCGATGTCTCTGAAGAAGATGGTTACGATGAAGATTCGAGGAGCAAATATGTTTTCAAATGGAGCATCTTGAGGAGTAGCAAAGGGATTAACTTCATCATTGATGCGAAGCAGTTCCATGATGTACATTTGAAGAATGATGATTTGTTGATGAGGCGAAGGATCGTGACGGTGCTTCTTGACTTAAAGATATTGAGGCGAGGATTGACTTCATTCACGGGAATATGAGCGACCTCTGTTGTAGGAATCGACACCTCATTAGTACTTGGATCATAAAGTTCATCAAACATAGGATCAAACAATTTCTTTAAATCATCTTGGATGGAGGTACATATGGAGTTTCTTGAGAAGAGTTTGGAACAAGGGATGAACCAATGGGATTGTTTTGAAGTCTGGTCTGGCCGAATTGTCCGGAGCCATTTGACCGGTCGACTCATCAAGCGTAACGTGAATTGTTTCCATGATATTTCGGGTTCTTTTGTTGTAGATTCGGTATCCCTTTTGTTAGATGCATACCCAACAAATACTCCAATGTCCTTTTAGCTCTAAGTTTGCCTAAGTCTTGTCCTCATTAGTTGGATAACACAATGCACCAAACACACGAAGGAAAGAGATTAGGTTTTTGTTGTGGACAAGTTCATATGGAGTTTTCCATGAGCAGTGTGAATCGAGGAGCGGTTTTGTGTGTAGCATGCGGTGGCAATAGCTTGACCCGAGAGAAACATTGGAACCTTTGAGTAAATCGGCATTGTTCTAGCTGCTTCTACAAGAGTTCGATTTAGTCTTTCAACTACACCGTTACATTGAGGAGTTCGTGGAACACTTCTTTGATGGTGATTCCAACGTTTTCATAAAATTCACTAAGTTGTTTGTTAACAAACTCGGTTCCATTATGCATTACGATAATTACGGCGGTTTTGTTAAGTCGAACTGCAATTGTTTGATGAGTTTGATGATGATATCGGGAGTTTCATCCTTTGTCCTTAAGAACTTGACCGGGTGAATCTAGGTAATCATCAACCACAACTAACACATATTTCTTCCCAAAGATATTACGCACCCTCATTGGTCCACATAAATCCATATGAATTGTATGAAGAACTTACGTGACGAGTTAGTAGGTTTGGGTTTATGGGCATACTTCTTGCTTTTCCCAATTGACATCTTGAACAAAGATGATCCTTTTCATACTTGAGTCTAGGTAAACCTACAACTAAGTCCTTTACGGAGAGATCATTGATGGTGCGAAGTTCAAGTGATTGAGGCAGCGATGCCATAACCATGACTTTGTTTTAGAAGCCTTTGATAGCAAGCAAATTGGAGAAGACTTCATCATATCTTCAATAGAGATGGTGTATAGATTTGAACCACGTGAACCTCTTAAAGTTCCTTACCATCAAGTTCTCTAACGAAGCGGTATGTTTTAAAAGGCTACTTCTAGATCGAATCGCGAAATTGACCAGCAGAGAACAAGTTATGACCAAGACCTTCTACATAGTAAACCACGGAGATAACACTTTTGCCAACAACATAATCTCCATAACCCATAATAGCACCGAAATGATCATTCCGAATCTAAGCATCCGATGAATTTGCTCACGAAGTTCATGAGCATGACCGGTCGCCGATCATATCTTGGAGCGACTGAGTCCGGTACCACGAGCGATTTGAGCGATCTGCGGTTGAACACGACAAGAATGGATAAGCGGATAATTGGGATCCCCATGCAAGAATGGGTTCCATTTGGTTAGTAACAATGGTTGGAACACCCGCATCGAAATAGAAGCATTCATATCGAAATTAAGGCAATGGAATCATTATGAATAGATGCGGTACTAGTGTACGTATTAGCCCTATTCAAAGTGTGCTCACTTCTTAAGGAATAGTTCTACCGGTGGGCATCCATTTTCTAGTGGGCATTGTGCGATTAGTCTTATGACCAACGGTATCCAATGATAGCCTATCTTACTAAATGTTCTTCTGTGGGTTTCCTTTGTTTTCTAACTTTCTTTTGTTTTGCCTTTTAGCCTTCTTAGCATGATTTTTAGCATTAACAATATTAGCTGGACAATTAACATCATTAGGCAAAACATTAACAACACATTCATGATTAGAAGCGAAATTCAAGCGGACATCAATACAAGGTTTGCAAATAGTATCGAATTGAATTAATTACGATGCGCCTATGGCTAATACTAGAATCAACACGATTCGTTTTATTCGACTCAAACTTAAAGTTCCTAGGTAGGTCTTCTACTCTTTCAATGCACATTCTTAGCTTGCGAGTCGTGTCCTTCCTTGTATTGTCTTGAGACTTTGACACCTTGCTTTAATGTCATGATTACTCTGTAGAGGAATGGGAACATTAGTTGGTTTTGCTACTCTTTGCATCTCTGTTTAGATGTTACGGGATCTGAATTACATGCGGCACACCAAGGTTCACTTTCTTAAAACTAGAAGTCTTTGGGATTTGTACTCTAGAAGGCACACTTGAGTTCTCTTTCTTAGCATTGAGAGATCTGGAATCTGAACTACTTAAAGGCACACTAAGGTTCACATTCAAAACATTGGGCATCGAATGAATATCATACTTGGCACTAGGCATCGAACATGGAATCAAAGGATTAACTCTCTCACCTAAGGACTTTGGGCATATTGTGATTAAGCATTCTAGAATTTCTTGAGATCGTTTGGCATATAAGCATGCATGCCCAATTGCATTGTCAAGTGGTTTCTCTAATTTATCCTCTTCAACAATCTCACGTAGACATTCTAGACAATCCTTAAGGGATGAGAAATAAGTTTGAATAGCAAGTTTGTTATTCACGAGATGAGGGGACATATTTCACGAGACAAAGCATATTTATTACAAGAGTGAACCTTTGATACACCATTCTCCCCATTGGTCATTGGCATCTTCCCTTTTACGACTCTTTAGATTCTCAATTTCTTTTTGTAACGAGGCTACCGTTTCGTTATTTTTATTCTGAGTGACCTTTATAGATTCAAATAACTCATTGAAATGACGTTTAACCTTTTCATTTTCTTCTAGAAAACTTTCGTTTTCCTTTTGTAATGCATTTACTAAGTTTTGAAGATGAAACGTTTGAGAGTTACGAGAATCTAGAGGAGGAGGCATTTGGGAGCTGTCATATTGTTCGTTTGACCCTTTAATTGAGAGATTTGGGCTTTCAACTTTACGATCGTGTTGCAATGAGCTTGAATCATTCATCACGTTTGTTAATTTGAAAAGCGCATCAAACTCGGAGCATCGAGGATGTCTTGAAATTTGAAGTTTTGACATTTTCTTTAAGATGTTGATATTTTAGTTGTAAATTAAAATGCTCAACTTCTAGTTTAGAAAAATGTTTAACCAAATTGTCGTGATCATCCATTTCAATTTTCTCATTTAGTTCGAATTAGTTTTTCAAGCTCAATGACACGATCATGGGAGACTTTCGAGACAACAGATAGTTCATGAAATTGGGAAGCATTAATAGAACAATTTGTAGCGATGAAAAACATATCTTGAGCAACACATTCGATAATAAGAGTCTCATTTAATGTATGCAAGTTCTTCCTCTCAATCTCATTATATTTTAGTGCTCGCTCATAGTCACTAACTTCAACTATCATTGCATCAAATTCCTTTTCCATTCCCTTAATATCGATTATCTATCCCTTTTAAGACTCTCAAAATGATCTTTAAGGAGTTTAAAGAAAGGCATGACCTCGATTAAATAGCATTCTTTTGTTTGTTCAAAACCCTTTCCCTTGATTATCGATGGGTGTGATCCTTTTCTTACAAGTTTTCTCAAAATCAACAAATAGTTGAAAAATAACATATTGATGATTAAGGTCTTGCTTTTAGTAGCAATAGTTCTAGGAACTAGATGCATTGGTGTATTGGGAGGATACACGATCGCTTTAGGCATTTTCCTAAGGGAGGTTCGTTACAACAAGATTCTACGCTTTTGCTTATCTAAATCCTTCTTCCGAACACTTGTTCCGTGTTAACAATGTCGAGGCTTAAACATGTTCAAGGAAATCCAATTTTCTTTCATGTAATCATGGGGTGTGATCTTTATTTTCTTCTCTTTACATTTAGGATCATCTAATTTCTTGTTCATCTTTTCCTAGTGACTTCATCGATTTCTTATCTTCCTCGGTGCACTCAACGCAACTAGGTTTCATGTCTAGGTTTAAGGATTTCATTGCCATCATAAAGAACCTTATGAGCATTTCTAGCCTTTTAATGACCTCTGGATTTGGTTCCTCAATAAGGGGAATGCTATGCTTATCGCTTAAGACTCTATGCTTAGTGATCATGTGAGCGATCTGAATGGTGTTCCTTGTATGTACAACTTGTTTTCAAGTTTGTTTTCAAAGTTTTCGATTAGAAAAATCTTTCAAGAGCTTTGATTCCTTTGCATTAAATTCTTGCTTAAGCATTTTCACATTTTCTTGAAGTTCTTGTTTTGCTTAGCGGTTTTAGAAAGCTTTTCTTGCAAGGAATTTAACTCTTGTTTTAATACTTCTTCTCTAAAATTACTTTTCTAATGATTATGCGCACTTGGTCATCCATTTCACGCTCACGGTGGTCAACTCAAATTTTGCACGTTGTTCATAAATAGCAACACGTTCTTTATAGGCATTTAGTTGAAACTACGAGAATCATCGGGAGCATCATGCGGTGAATTCATCAAAAACATAGTCATTGTTGATGCGGAGGATGCATCACTTGGTACAACTTCACTTTCACTTTGTTTCACATATTGATCATATTGGACAACATTGATATTACCCATATTTTCAATATTTGATTCAATAGTTTCGGATGATTGTACTTTGTCATGCATCTTTTGCACATCGACATCATCGTATAGTTTTAATACCTCGAGATGAGTTTGTCATTGGATGGGCCACTTGTGGTGAAGAAGAGACCTTGGGAGAAACCATTGGAGAAATGCTAGCCATAAAAATTGTGTGTGCGGTGGGTCCATCATCCACATCAGTCGTATGCATCACAATCGGCGACTTGAAAGGCATTCGATGATTGTGACCTATCTCTGAATTGGTTGCTCATCCACATATGCATCATAGGTCTTGGCATTGCCTCGGTGAAAACAACAACTCCTCTTCATCCAAAGCGGCACCATTATCCACGAGCTTGTACAAGCGACATCTTATCTCTGAAGTAATCGGCATTACGTGGACGTTTTGGAGATGTGCGGTTCCTTGCAATGTGTCCTCACCACCACGGTTATAACATTTGATCGGCTTAGCTTGACCTTGATTACCATTCCTTCCTCGATTACGATTACCAACATAACCTCTACCGACTCCACCTCTTCCACGATCATCTTGTCTTTCTGAGCTGGTTGCACCATCCTCCCATCTCTAACGGTAGCTTGATTGTGTGGGTTAGATCTTTGTTACGAGGTTGTTGTTGGTTTGTGGGAGAAATTCATGTTTTGACTAATCGGAAGAGCTAGTTGATTAATGATGTTTCCACGTGTGCATCGACATCGACTTGTTTGAACATAGGATCGGGAATGAGTTTGTGATTACCATTACCCATGGGTATGACTTGTGAGGCTTTGGTTGTGATTCCGATGTTTGAGTAGAAGGCGGTTGAGTCATTAGATGAGCTTGTCTCTCCACGGTTGGTTTTGAGCGATTAAGAATCCTTTTTCAAACATAGCATGTCTCTCATTACGAAGGAGGAAGGCATAGAGTTGCTCATAGTTTGTATTCTTCAATCCTTTAGTGAGCTTCACGGTGACAAACTTGTGCCATTCGGGATTCATGTTGTTCACAAATTTTGAGTTCGGTGAATGTTAGGCATAGTCATTCGATGTTCCTCATATCATTCACCGACTTATGAAATCTCACATAGTACTCATAGACACTCTCATCGGTTTCATCTTGAAGTGTTCAAATTCGTCATAGAGTTGTGATTCTCTGTCTTCCATAGTTAATTCGAACACGAGAGAAGCATCTTGACATTATCCCATCTTGCCTTTGCTTGGTGTTGTGATTGATCGACTTGTAGATGTCTTTTGGAAGACCTTGAAGAGCGATGTTAGAAGCCACGATATCGACATCGAATCTCTTTTCTCCTTATCATCGAGCTCATCATATGTCTTTGGTGCATCAATTCCATAGATCATTGTTCCATCTTGGTTTGTATCAATTAAGTCTCTAGTCGTCTCAACCCGATATGGTCCTTCATCAATGGATTTGAGAATGTTGACTCCATTTTCCTTTCCAAGGCAGTACAATCGATTCGTTGAGCCCAAGAGTCGTAGTCGGTTACATCAAGCATGGGTGGGCAGTATCTGAACCATTGCTTGAACATCCTCGGCAGCAGTGGAAATGATTGTAGGAGCGTTGGATGACATGTTCTGATTTAAGCGGGATTTTAAAACTCTATGATTAAACGGAAATAGATTCTTTCACGGTTTTACTAAATCAAGAAAACCGTAAGAAAATCACCCAGTCGCTAGAAAATTATGCACCAAGTCGCTATCTACTAATTAGCTATTCCACCAAGTCGCTAAAGTCCCAAGTCGCTAAACAAAAGACAAGTCGCTAAATAGCAACTCGCTAAGCCTCTAGTCGCTAGCAAAATTTTGGCGACAATTAAGCTAAGATACAAGTCGCTAAAGAATCAAGTCGCTAAATAGCAACTCGCTACTTACCAAGTCGCTAACACCAAGTCGCTACCGTAGTGGAGAATCCACTACTTGTCTTTGATAGTCGCTAAGTCTAAGTCGCTAACTCCACAAACTGCAACTCGCTACAAAATGTAAAGCAAGTCGCTAGCAAGAAAAGTAATCGTGGGTCAAGTCGCTAGCAAGAAAACTTCACAAACATCACTTTTCAATCCAAAACAACCCAACCAAGATGATTCAAGCTTACCAAATGAAAACCTAAACACTTGTGATGATTCTAAACAAAAAGTACTAACAAAATCCAAGCTTTAACACAAGAAATCAACCAAATGATGCACAAACCACTAAACTTTTCAAACTCAAAACCACCTAAAACCACTAGAAATCCAAAGATGTGCAAGATATGATCTAACCATGGCTCTTGATACCAATTGTAAGATATTGGATTTCACATACACATCAAACCATAACACAAAGTGGGCGTATAAGTGGAATTCTAGAGAGAAAGTTAGAGGTTTAGGGAACTTAGTGAGAGAAAGTGAAAGATATTATTATGAGCTCCAACTCTCTACCTTGGGAGGTAGAGTATTTATAGTCTTACATAAAATACCACACAGCGGGTTGTGGATCGGGCATCTGATGGGTAAAGACCCGTCCGTCCTCCACGGTGTTACTTAACTAAATACTACTTAGCTTGAAATAACTACGACTACGAGCTTTCTAACGATTACATATACTTGAGGTGACCGACTCTTTAATACACGAATTTCTAATTCCTAACATAGCTTGGTCCCGTAGAGAGAATTGGAAGAGACGCAGACGCGTGGTCTCCCGAGTATTAGCATCAAGGTCGATGGAATCGACAATTTTGAGAAATCCTCGATCTTGATTTGGATCTTGAACGAAGTCCATGGATTACACATCCATTTTCACCAACCGGATGGTGTCGGATCGCAGGCCGTAATTTGGGCTTAGTCGGGAAGCTCAATGGTGTTCCTATAGCCTAGGTGGCTAGGTCTCGAGTATTCACCAAGAGTACGGTCTCTTGGCGGACAATGATTTGAGGGGTTTCACCTTCCATGATGAAAAGTGATGGGGTTACGAACAAAGGTCACGAAGAAGGGGATAGACTAAAGGAAGCTAAAAATGAGAGAAAAAGTTTACTTGATAGGAATCAAGCAAAGAAACCTAAGCGAGGTGGACTACTAACTAGCTATTCTATTCCCGTGATATATAAAACTTGATACGCTTACAGTAGCGTTTGGGGTCAAAGGAACTTCCTTTTCGTCGAGCAAGTTTTTCAACACCCTAAGCGGTGAACCTAATCGTTGTAGTTTAGTATTAGGGTAAGCCACGGAATTGATATCGTTCTCTGGGGAATAGGAATGCTAGTGAGAAGTTACTACGCTAAGGTTGGGGTTGAGGAAGATTATTTTTATCTTTTATGTTTTTAGAAAAGGAAAAATCTGAATCTCGGGGTTTGGATTTGGGGTTGGTATTTCTACCGATTACTCTACTATTATCTAATTATCTAAACTAAGGTGGTGGTAGTCTATGTCTAATTATTGTGTGCTCGTATGATAGTTTAAAGATGTGTTTACTTAGGTTTTACTACTTCTTAATTATCTTCTATTGGTGGTTGAATTGTCACGTCCTTATTCCTAGTTGCGTTGTTTGTCTAAAGTTGTAGGGTATGCGTTTCTCCCTAACTCTTTGAAGTTACCAAAGAGTCTCGTCTACAAAACCCACTAGGGATGATAAACTCTAACTCTAAGGCCTCTTTGGATAGTTTAGCTTACAACAACTCAAAGTGCTATAACCTAAGGTTCACAAAGATTAATCAAGCATTAAGTACACAACGAATGACCTATCGCATTACTAGATCATTAATCAACTAAGATAAGAAACAACCAATCAATATTCAATAATTAAGTTTCATATTCCCTAAGCAAACACACAAGTAAATTATCCGGACATAGAGAACATGCAAGCATACATACAAATAATTGAAGACATAATTAAATTAATGAAGTAAACAACTTATCTTGGTGTAAGATAGGGTTTAGAACCTAAAATCGACCTTGGTTCGGTTTAGGTTTTATTCAAAAGTTTACCCAAAAGACTACTCTAAAAGCGAAAAATTCGGATTCTATATAAGATTACATGTGCGACGGCGTCACCTTATGATTTGTGACGTCATCGTGTCGCCGTCATTAGGGTTTCGTCTTGGCTGTTAATCTTGCGTGGCGTCACCTTATGCTTGTGACGCCGTCCTCTTTAGCTTCGGCGCCTACGGATTGAATCTAGGCCGTCCGAGTTGCGACGACCTACTCTTTTAAAGCCCGACGCCATCCTCCAAAAACTAGCAATTTCTCTTGAGCCGTCACAAATTCCTCCGACGTCGTCATAGATTAAGCGATGACGCCTTGTCCCTTGTAATTTAGTAGCTTGAGTGTCTCGATTCTTGACTTTGGCCATTTTCTCCATATATCCGCCTTTTCGTCCAAATAAGTGCCATTCAGAGTTTGCCTTCAAAAGACCTAAAAGTGAAAAGGAGCGATATTAAGCAATAACGGATACAAAGTGATCAAATAAGGGCTTAAACGACCCCTCAAAAAGGTACATTTTAAAACCTTATCAACCATCCTTTGGTACTATTGAGCAAATAGCTCATGAGTCTCCACGTCCATCATTTGACCCAAATGCCCCGTTAGGGCCTAAACCTCTTCTTTTCCATCCTATTCACAAGGAAATCCATGGTCCTTTGTATGGGGATCAACCACTACCTCCAACATCCATGACTACTCATATGGAGGACATTGAGGAATCCATGTGGGATGATCACGCCACTAAAGAGGAGATTAAAGCCGAGCTTAATCATCTCCATCAATTTTCCAATATGGTGGACTCTCACCTTAGTGAGACCATGCAAATGCAAAGTGCTTTGCTAGCCTTCATAATCACCACTCCAACCACCAACACTAATAATTCATCCATTCCACCACCACAAAATCATGAACCATACTACCCTCCTAGACACGGTTGCTCAAATTGTGAGCGGACCGCCCACATTACCGAAAGGACCCGAGTGATGGTCCATGAGCTTCAAGATGAAATGAGGTTCATCCTCAATCACATCCTAGAGCGCATCAATGCTCTTGCTCATCCACCACCTCAATAGGAGGTTCCTAGTCTAGTTTTTAAGTACTTTTATTTTTCTAGGATTTTCTTTGTATTTTTTTTTATTTTATAGGAGTATTTTTTTCTCTCTAGGATTTTATTCATGTACTAACACTTCATTGTGTTCCCTTTTCATGATTTTCATATCATGAAAAATTTTAACAAATGAATGATGTTTCTTATATTGTTGGTGATTGTTACATGGTTATTGGAAATGCTTGTGATGATGCTTATTACTAATATCTTTTTTGTAGCTTTTTCACAATCCATGTATCTTTCTCTTGGCACCCAATTTAGGGGGAGCATTGGCCAAGGGGGAGATAATTGCTCGGGCTCATTACATATTCCGCCTCACATCTTCTTTTTGTTGAGACAAAAAGGGGGAGAAATATTATAGAACTTGGACTTTGACTTTCTATAAAAGTCAACTGCATACTTTGACTTTCTGAAAAGTCAACATCACACTTTGACTAATGAAGACTTTGACTTTTAAAATAAAGTCAACTGCATACTTTGACTTTCTGAAAAGTCAACATCATGTCTAAATTGGACATACTTGTATTATTTGTAGGATCGTAAATATTATGTTGTTTGATGATACGGGTGGTCTTGGATGATGGAAATACATGTTAGCCATTTTGAGAGAGAAAGATAAGAGATGGGTGTTCTTGTTAGAGACTTACTTTACAAAATGAAAGGTTAGATTTAAAGAAGCACCACCCCTTCCAAGGATGGAAGGGGTATTTATAGTTACACATACTACGTCCTCCTATCGGATTGTGGATCAGGCATACAGTGGGTAAAGACCCGTCCTTCCTCCACGGTGTTGCACTAAACTAATCTACGCTACTAACTAACTAATTAACTACTGAATAACGTAAATAATGATATGTCTACGAGCTAACTTATGCTAGATAATATTTGGGGTGACCGACTCTTCACAATGGAATTTCCAATTCCTAACAGTCTCCCCCTAAGGGAGGTCACCCCGTGTTTTACATTTTGAATCCTAGCATTCTATTTAATCTTCAGTCTTGAGCTCGTAGACTTTAATTCTTTAATTCTTCAACATCTGCATCTTTGTGCTTCAGCAATGACTCTTCATTGTCCGATTATTTTGTACTTTCAGTGGAGGTCTTTGAACTGATCCACATCTTGATGATCTTCGAGCTTTAATTGAGATCATCAGCCACAGTAAATCTCTGGATCACCCTTTGTAGTGTTGCCTTCATGTGATGTTGTGACTTAAGGACCGACATGCTCACACTTTCGGATCATGACATCTTTTCATCAGAGTAGCGAAAGCTTTACTGGTTCATGATATTTGCAATGTACACAAGATAAACATAGTATAAAAATATCGGACCCGTGTTTTGTAGATATGCACAAGTCATGATTTCTTCAATTAATGTGTGGATGCTTTGAGAGCAAGCGGCTTTGGATTGACTTCTCAATTACGATCACCGCAACCGTCCAAATGTACCGCAAACAACGATTAGCAATAAAACACACGAAAGTGTCTTTGATCACTTTCATTGAATTGAGGTACACGCCCACTTGGTTCCCGTTGATCGGTACAAGTACGCACGTGATCGGTATAATTCCAAAGAATCTCCTTGATGGGGTTTCGCGGTGTTCTAGCTGTTCTCAAACCGGAACGTCTCAAAAAAGACAACACGGAGTGAGTGAACCATCGAATTGAGATTCACTGATTAATGAAAATTTTATTTGAAAATAATCGCGTATTGCTTAGAAGAAAGAGTTTTGCAATACGACGAAGGTTTAATGAGAAAGATCAATTTTCAATCAAAAATACTTTTTGTATTTTAAAAGAGTACACATTCGATGTGCTAGAGAAAAGAAGAGATTCGCACATTGAACGGTTTTTCCAAAAGCATTTTTTCAATCAGAGATACTTTTTGAATTTGAAAATGAATACACATTCGATGTGCTAGAGAAAAGAAGATTTTCAAATCAAACGGTTTTTCCAAAAGTATTCGTCAATTCATTTCCTGGACCAAGGTTGATTCACGAGTGAATTGCCCCATCGTTTCTATCCAGTTGTCACAAGTTTGATCTTTTGGAAAGATCTCTCATGTCACCCACCAAGAGCTTGTTTGATGTTGGCTCTAAAAGGATTTCCATCTTCATTGTGAATATAGAGAAAGTCATAGATTTTATACCTTTTAAGAGGAACTTGAGTAGCAAAACATCCGAAAACACTTGGTAACAACCAAGAAATGCATCAAAATGATAAAAATATCACAAATAAGTGTTTTATGTGTTTCAAATGCAAAAATACCAAAATCGGTGAAAATCGCGTATCAAGTTTGCATAATTGGCGGTTTAGTCCCCAGTTTCAAAAGTTGTCAAATATAGTCCATGGTAAATCAAAATAAAGCAAAATATCATTTAAGGTCCATAGGATTCATGAGTTGTCAAAATTGGTCCTTGAAATTTAAAATTGCAAAATAGACAACTTTAATCCTAAAGTTTGAAAAATGTCAAAAATAGTCCTCGGATATTTAAAATGGAAAATTATCAAATATTACCCTTGTACTATTCATATATGGCATAATTGGTCCTTTTGATAAGTTTGGAAAAGTTGCGAGTTCGATCCTCATAAATCGAAAATTACATAAATAGTCCTTGTATATCAAAACCAAACGGACCCTCTTTTATTATTAACCCACCGGCCCAACACACAAACCCAAGTCCAACCCAATCACTTGAACCTTGACCCTTGACCCTTGAGCCCAATATCCTTTTACCCCGCCAATATCCATTTTGAACCCCACGTATTAATAAAACTCGGTCAAACCAAGTCAACGCGCCAAAAACCGGATTATCTTGTTTATCTTCCTCACCCACCTTTGAATTCCAAAACCGGGTGGTTTTACCACCACCTGTTTCCACCTCACTACCTACTCTCTCCACTCATCCCCCTCCTCTATACCAACCACCTAGCATTTAATGCTTCCCACCATCAAACAGTTCTTGTTACCCTCACAACCCTGTTTTGCTTTTCACCTCACCCTAGCCCCATACCTACTTCTCAACTTGTCCCTCCACCTCCACAATCACCCAAAATCCTTAATTGCTAAAACATGCTCTAATCCACTCAAATGACTTTTTGCGCCAAAATTGCCAAATGGACGATCTTGATGAGTTTGAAGGATCAATGGTTGGAAATAGGTGGGAAACATTCGAGAGGTGTCGACAAGACTCAAAAGATCTTTATAAAGCAAGAATGGAGCAATGTGAACAAGTATCTAGTGTAATTTTAGTTTCCTGTATGTCGTTTTAATTAATTTTCAAATTCGGTGTATTTCTTAGCTTTCAAGTCTTGTTTCTATTAATTTCGATGTATTGTACATCTTTTTCAATAATCAATTTCAAGTTTCGATTTCATTTTCAAGTTTATGCATTTTCAAGCTTAAAATTCTCAATTTAGCTTAATGTTGTTTATAATTGTTATTATGGACTCATAAGCTCACATAAGCTCCTATAAAGCTTTTAAAGCTTTTAGAAACCTTAAAACTTTGTTTAGTATCAAAAAGAAAAATTACCAAAAATACCAAAAAATTAGTTAAAATCAAAATCAATGGAAATGGAGATCATCAAGAAGTTGGAGCGGGGTTGATTGTGGATTGCCTTGGTTTAGTGCTTCTTGGGAAGCTATAGGTTGTGTTCTTGGCTCTTGGTTCTCGATCTTGTGCTTGAATTCCAATTTGTAAGCAATTTTCTCAAAATTTGCATTTCTAGTTTACTGTTTAAAGTGTGTTAATTTTGGCTTAAGTCTGTCTAAATATAGTTAGTATAAGTTAATCAATAGCTTTCTTGGTTTGAAAAGCTGTTTTAGTGTTTAAAGCTTCATAACAGTTAGTTATAGGGTTGTTTGGATTTGTTTAGTTAACTGTGTTAGAGTTTGTTTAAGCCTTTGTTCTTGGTTGATACATGTTACATTAGGTCAATATAGCTCAGTGAAACAAATAAAACCAGTGCTCATTAGTGTAAAAGTCAAAATAGATTTTGATCACATCTTGTTTATTGTATGTTTGATTTTCATGTTCCATGATCATGTTTTCATGTTCATAAGTTGTTAGAATTGATCAAACCAGTCTTAATTCACCTTATTACAACATAATTAGTAAGTAGGATCAATCACAAGTTCATTTTAGTCAACTTTTTAGTATAACTTAAAAAGTCAAAATTTTCAGTTTAGTCGTTTTTGAATAAAATAGATCATTTTCTATAGGATTTAATTTTGAGTTTCATGTTTTAAGCTTTTAGGTTTATAAACTTTAGTTGCTCATCTTTATCATAGTATTTTTTATAATTTCTAGTTAGCTTATTTAACTGCTTATTTCTTATCTTCTTTTAAGCCCTTTTCTAAAAATGTGTCCTGTGCACAGTTGAGCTAGCTTTTTCATAAGCTTGTCAAAAGCTCATTAGTGAGTTCCACTTGTGTACTTTAGCTTTTGTGTAGCTTAACTACCCATATCTTTAGTCCATTGTTTAATTTCAACTTTGTAGCTTATTTAATAGAAATGCTACTAGCTTTTAAGTTGTCCCATTTCTTGTGTAAGCTGCTACTCGATGTACTTAAGCCACTTTCACAAGCTCACACAGAGCTTATTAGTGGGACCAGGCATTGAACCTTGGCTTTTGGAAAGCCAATCTAGCCATCTAAAAGGTCCAAAGCTTATTTTCCCTTTCTAGCTTATTTGGTAGGATTGCTAGTTGCTTTTTGTTTGTCCCAATACACTCGGTATATCTTGAGTCATTAATCGATGTTTACAAGCTTTTCTCAAGCTCTTCATAAGCTCTCCGATGAACCACAATGTTTGAGCTTGGACTTTTGGAAAGCTCACCAACCCATCTTGCTACTCGGTTTTAATTTTGAGCTTTTAGCTTATTTAATAAGCTTAAATTGCTTCTAGATATATTGCGAGCTGTTTGGTTGATAGGTTTAGGATAAGTGCTTATTTGCTTATCCTCGCTTATCGGTGTGTTTATGTGTGCCTTTTAGCTTAATATAAGTAGCTTTAGCTTATTTGTATCTTATTTTATCTTTGGTTCCAGTTTGTAAGCTTTATTTGAGCTTAAAAATCAAAATAAGCCATAAGCTCAACTGTTAAGCTCTTTAGCTTTCAAATAGCTTATTTTTAAGTTGTAAAATTTTTGTCTTTATTAAAGTTGCTTAATATCAGTAGTTAAATAGTTTTGAAAAGAAAAAAACACAAAACATCATTTTAAAAATAGTGATAGCGTTTATTTAATAGAAATTAGCTTTTAATTTTCTTTTCAACTTATTATTAAGCACTTTCTGTTTTATAATTTTCTTAGTTTTACGTCATCATAGGATATTTATAGAAAAAATTTCATAATTTTCTTAGCTTGTTTAGTATTTATTAAAATTTAAAATAGTTAAAAAGTATTAAATAATTAATAATAAATAAATAAAAACATAAAAATATCTTTTCAGTTTTAAAATTAGTTTTCTAATATTTTAGATTTTTCTAAGTTAAAATTTCATTTTCTAGGTTAATTTTATATTTTCTTGTATTTAAGTGTATTTTAAATAATTAATAAATAGTAATTAATTAATAATAAATAGATAAAAAGTGTAAAAAATATATTTTCAATTTTAAAATAAGTTTTATAATATTTTAGATTTTTCTAAGTCATAATTTCATTTTTCTAGCTTTATTTCACATTTTCTTATATTTTAGATTATTATTAAATAGTTAAAAATAGTTTTTAATTAATAATAATTAAATAAATAGTTATAAAAATAATTTTAATTTTCCAATAATTTTCTTTTATTATTAGGATTGTAAAAATATCATTTTCATATCCATAGGTGTTTTATTCTTTTAAATTTACGTTTTATTTTGTGCGTTTACGTAGAATTTAGTAAACGTCGTATTCACGTTTGTTTAATCGATTGTTGTGCTTTATAATTACGTATCCAAATACCATTCCAATCAATCGGTAGTGTAATTATAAATCAAAATCCTTACAGATCATTATCCTTAGTGATCATTCGACATCGAGCGTTTTAAGCACCATTAATCCTCAGTGGGACTTAACGACAGGAATCCACTATATTCAAGGAAATTGCATTGGTTTTAGACTGTTTGAATTTTATTACGGTTGACCATTCACAAGTGGTTGACTTGTGTAATAAACTTGATAGTTTGGAAGCGAATCAAATTTTAGGCGCGCATTGCTTGGGAGGCTTTAGCGTGTTTTAAGCATTCTCGGACCCATACTTGCACATATACCACCTTTTGTAAGCAGTTTTTTTGTAAAGTTATCAAAAGTTCATTAACACTTTTCCTAAAGTGTTAACAACACCAAAAATATATAAAACAACAAAACAATCGTAACGTTTTCTATCTTGTATTTTCTTTAAGGTGATTCTTAAAGAGATACGATTTGGTTAAGCGAGACGATACCAAAAATATTGTCCAAAAGTATTTAAACCCTTAGCACAAATCCATACCTCGTCTTTTAGTGGTACTTAATAAATACATAAAATCAACCACATGAAACCAAAGCGAACACCTACCAACCGGGGTGTGAACATTAATAAGTTCCCAATCTTAAAGATCAAAACTTGCCTTTGTGTCCTTGTGATTTGGTGTACCTTTTCAAAGCCATTTCATTTGTGATTATTGGTTTAAGTTCACTTGTCGTTTTGCCTCGCATTTGTTTTGAAAATTGATTTTTATACTTAGTGCATGCGCTCGTTCTTCCACTCTACAAGTCCACTTTCGAGCTTGCAAGTATTCCTCGTAGCGTGAGGCGTTACGCTCCTTCACCGTGGTGAGGAACGTCTAGCACCACCACCCCACATCGTAATGGCGGAAGATAAACCGATGAATGAGCTTCTCCAAGCACCCATCGAGGGTTACGGAGATGCCATTGTTGTCCCACCATCGTGGTGATACCTTTGAGCTCAAAACGGGTTGCTTAATCTTGTAACCCAAAGCCAATTTTATGGTTTTGGCGGGATGACCCTCATGCACATATTCGATGGTTCAACAAGATTGCATCGACCATCAAATACAAGAATGTCCCACATGAAGCAATTAAGCTTCTTACATTCCCATTCTCTCTAGAGGACAAGCCGGAATTGGCTTGAGAAACAACCCCTCGTTCCATTGAGACATGGGAGGATTTAGTCACTAAGTTTGTTAACGAATTCTATCCTCCATCCCGAACTACAAGTCTTAAGAATGAGATAATGAAATTCTCTCAAAGATTTGATGAATCATTCGGTGAGGCATGGGATCGTTACAAAGAGTTGCTCAAAGTGTCCGCATCATGGTTTTACCGAGTTAATGCAAATGGATACTTTCTACAATGGTTTGAACCAAACTAACCAAGACTCTTTAAATGCCTCCGCGGAGGTAATTTCTGAGCAAGACCACAAAAGAAGCCTTGCAAATCATAGAAAACAAGTCCCGTCGCCCTTTCCGAACAAAGACATATCGGTCTCGGTCTAATGTTGGACCTTCTACTTCATCTCACGTGAGTACATCTAGCACCGATGCTAAGATTGACAAACTCACGAGATATTGTTCGAGCTTTGGTTCTTGCTAACCAAAGAAAGTCACTTTCACGAGACACCATCACATGGTGAAGTGAAGAAAGTCGAGTGCATGTTACTTGTGGTGGCCCTCATGCATACTACAAGCATCACGCCACCGATGGTAGTCCGTTTGAAGCCAATGCTATAGCGGTACTTCACATCGGGGAGGTAATCAATACCGTCCTCAAAATGAACCAAATTACCGTGCTAATACTTATCGGGGACCACCGGTTTAACGAAATCTAACATACAAAACCGAATCGAACCAACCTAGAATGAACCAAGGTTATCAAAACCAAGGTAATTTCTATCCGGACCAAATCAAGGTTTCCAACATCAAGGAAACTTTAATCAAAACAATTTCAATCGAGGAATCAATTTCATGGAAATGTGAATCCTAACCAAGGAAATTTTCAAAATCAAGGCCCTAATCCGAACAATAGAGGCGAATTTTCCTAATCAAACTCAAGCCATTGTTCCAACTGGACCATCATCGATGAGTTATTGAAGCAATTCATGAAATCCCAAGATGAAATGAGCAGGTTGTTGGTCGGTCGGATCGGCGATCTAAAGAAGTCTTTAAATGATCAACCCTCGGGCTCGGGAAAACTTCCAAGCAACACGATCGCTAACCCGAGGCGATGCAAAGCGATCACAACCAGTGGTGTTTCATACAATGGACCCGCTATTCCTACTACCTCTTCTTCTTCTCCCCGAAGGTAGTGGAAAGTGAACACGAGGCAACAAAGGACAAGGAACTTCCTACTAATAATGGAGGTACCAACGATGTCCATCCTCAAGTTGTCCGAAACCCAAATCCAATCCGAGAGTTGTTTTGAACCTCCGGTAGCTCCGTTGAAAACCCCAAATCCAAATCTTCTATTCCTTACCCATCACGTTTGAATGAGCAAAAGCTCCATGAAAAAGCCGGTCATCAAATGGACAAATTTTTCAAATTTTCCAAGAACTACATTTTGACATAAGCTGCGGATGCTATCATCTTGATGCCCAAGTTTGCATCAACTCTCAAACACATGTTAAGCAACAAGGAAAAAGCTGTTTGAGATGGCAAAACTCCTCTGAGCGAGCGCTCGTGATTATCTTTAAAAGCTTCAGAAGCTTGGAGATCTGGAAAATTTCTCTTACCTTGTGTATTTCGGGGAATGGTTGAATGCTTTGCCTTAGCGATCTTGGTGCAAGCATCAATCGATGCCTTATTCGATATGGAAGAAACTTTCTCTTAGGACCTTACTCCTACATGCATGACTCTCGAGCTTGCGGATCGTACAATATCCGTCCACTTGGCATTGCCGAGGGCGTATTGTGAAAGTAGGAAAGTTCCATTTTCCGGTGACTTTGTGGTTGTTGATTTCGATGCCGATCATCGGGTTCCTCTCATTGTTGGACGAGTTCACGAGCGGGCGTGCTCTCATTGATGTATTTGAGCAAGAAATCACATTACGTGTAGGTAATGAAGTCATCACCTTTAACCTTGATCAAACTTGAGGTACTCCGCAAACTATGATTACGAGTCGGTTAACCGAATAGATATCATTGATGTTGCTACGAAGAGTACTCTCGAAAGTTCTTGGTTATGATCATAATTCTTGATGATAATCTCACTCATTCATCTCAACCCATCATTGCCAATTCTACTCCTTCTCTCACTCCGTTTGAGGAAAGTGACTTCATCTTGGAAGAGATTGAAGCATACTTGTCTAGTGATTCGGTTTCATGGGAAATTGATCACGCTCCAATTGACATCGAGGAGATATTCTTCTCATCGAGAAGATGCTCAATGATGATCCTTCATCACTCCCTCCCGTCGAGCTTCATAACAAGGAAGTCAAGTCGGTTGAGAAAAGCGAAGAATTTCACGAGGTTGAACTTAAGGACTTACCACCTCATCTCGGTATGCATTTCTTGAGGGTGATGATAAATTACCGTCATTATTGCTCGAGATTTGAGTAAAGATGAAAAGATTGCTCTCATAAAGGTCTTGAAGTCACACAAGCAAGCAATTGCTTGGAAACTCTCCGACATTAAGGGTATCAACCACGAGTTTTGTACTCACAAAATCTTGATGGAGGATGACTTCAAACCAGCGATCCAACATCGAGAGAAGGGTGAATCCTAAGATTCATGATGTTATTAAACAAGAGGTTCTCAAACTTCTTGATGCGGTTTAATTTACCCGATCTCGAGATAGTCCTTGGGTTAGCCCAATTCATTGTGTTCCTAAAAGGGTGGCATAATTTGTTGTCACAAATGAAGAAAACGAGTTAATTCCAACTCGATTGGTTACGGGATGGCGTGTTTGTATTGACTATCGTAAGTTGAATGAAGCCACCGTAAAGACCATTTTCCTCTACCCTTCATGGACCAAATGCTTGAGAGATTAGCGAGGAGCAATACTATTGTTTCCTAGATGGTTTCTCGGGTTATTTTCAGATCCCCATTGATCCACGGGATCAAGAAAGACCACATTCACCTGCCCATACGGAACTTTTGCCTACAGACGTATGCCTTTTGGCTTATGTAATGCTCACAGCACGTTCCAACGATGTATGATGGCCATTTTCCACGACATGATCGGAAACAATGGAGGTGTTTATGGATGACTTCTCGGTCATTGGGGACTCATTTCAAACATGTCTCTCCCATTTAGATAAAATGCTCAAGCGGTGTGAAGACACCAATCTTTGTCTAAATTGGGAGAAGAGCCACTTTATGGTCAAAGAAGGCATAGTCCTTGGCCATAAGATTTCAAAAATGGGATTGAGGTCGATAGAGCAAAAGTCGATGTTATTGCTAAATTGCCTCATCCTACTACCGTCAAAGGTATTAGGAGTTTTTAGGTCATGCCGGTTTTATCGTGATTCATACAAGATTTTTCTAAAATCGCTCGACCTATGACTCATCTTCTTGAAAAGGATGCTCCTTTTATCTTCTCACTGAGTGCATCGAAGCTTTTGAAACATTAAAGAAAAAGCTTCTTGAAGCACCCATTCTCGTTGCTCCCGTGGGATTTACCTTTTGAGCTCATGTGCGATGCAAGTGATTTTGCTATCGGTGCGGTCTTAGGGCAACGTAGATCCAAGCATTTTCGACCTATCCACTACGCGAGTAAGACTATGGTGAAGCTCAAACCCATTACACCACCACGGAAAAAGAGCTACTAGCCGTGGTGTATGCGTTTGAGAAGTTTAAACCATACTTAATCTTGACCAAATCGTGGTGTATACGGATCACTCGGCTCTCAAATATCTCTTTGCAAAACAAGATGCAAAGCCGAGATTGCTCGTTGGGTTCTCCTCCTGCAAGAATTTGATATCATTATACGTGATAAAAAGGAGGCGAGAACACAGGCTGCGATCATCTGTCGATTAGAAAACCCTCACCAAGATGTTTTCGAGAAAAAGGAAATAAATGAAACATTTCCTCTCGAGACACTCAATGCGGTTTCTTTTCGTGGAAACTCTACTACCCCATGGTTTCTTGACTTCGCAAATTACCATGCGGGTAACTTCATAGTGAAAGGAATGTCGACCCAACGGAAGAACAAATTCTTCAAGGATGTTAAACATTACTTACGGGACGACCCTACTTATTCAAAATACATGCGGATCAAGTCATCCGCGGTGTGTTTATGGACGAGAAGCTATGGACATTCTCAAAGCTTGCCATCTTTGGACCCACGGGGCCATCATAGTCAAACTACACCGCCAAAAGGTGTTTGATTCGGGTTTTATTGGCCCACTATTTACAAGGATGCCCACGAATTTGTCAAAACACGTGGCGCTTGTCAACGTCACGAAATATCTCACAAAGAAATGAAATGCCATAAAGCGCCATTCAAGTGTGTGAGATCTTTGACATCTGGGGCATTGACTTTATGGGGCCATTTCCATCATCTCGAGAAACAAATACATACTTGTGGTGTTGACTATTTGTCAAAATGGGTTGAGCGAAAGCTTTACCTACCAATGATGCCCGAGTTGTTGTGAAATTCTTAAAATCTCTTTTGCTAGGTTTGGAACTCCATGAGCTATAATCGGTGATCGTGGTGCGCATTTTGCAATGACCAATTTGATCGAGTCATGCAAAAGTATGGTGTAACCCACCGTCTCTCTGCATACCACCCCGAACAAGTGGGCAAGTGGAAGTTTCAACCGTGGTATTAAAAGAATTCTGGAAAGGACGATGGCGAAAACCGTGCATCTGGTCGGATAAACTAGATGGCGCTCTGGGCCTTCCGTGCGACTTATAAAACACCCATCGGGTGTACTCCATACAAGCTAGTGTGCGGAAGGCGTGTCATCTGCCGATTGAGCTTGAGCACAAAGCATCTTGGGCCTTGAAACATGCCAACTTCGATATTCGAGACGGTGGTGATCACGAGAAAAGTTCAAATGAATGAATTAAATGAACTCCGTGATCAAGCATACGAGAACTCTTTGATCTACAAACAAAAGACAAAGAAGATTCATGACTCCAAAATCAAGAACCGCGTTTTCAACGTTGGTGATCGAGTCCTTCTTTTCAATTCAAGATTGAAGATTTTCTCGGAAAACTAAAATCCAGGTGCGGACCATTCACCATCACTAAAGTATTTCCTTATGGAACCATTGAGTTATCTCAACCCGATGGTCCAAATTTTAAAGTGAATGGTCATCGATTAAAAGCACTATTTTGGAGAGGACATTCCACACGTGGTTGTCCGGATCTACAAACTTTCCCCATGAACCAATGAATGCGGGGATCGAGTCAAGCTAGCGACTCGGTAATCAAAAACGATAGCACACATATGGGTTTTCACCCATATTTCGACTTCTTTCTACTTTCTACCACCCTAGTGTGGGGAGTTGCCCATTGTTGTATATAAGTTTCAAAAAAAAAAAAAAAAAAAAAAAAAAAAAATGTATATATCAAAAATAAAATAATGGCCGTAGTATTTCCTTTTACGTTCTATGTTTCGGCATAACCGTAGGTACTTTGAATATTGAGGGCAATATTCATTTCTAGTGTGGGGGAATTCTCACGAATTTTATCATGTAATTATACCACCAATTCCCCATTTTGGCCAAAATTTTTTTGGAGTAAGTGTTTTCACTTACTCGACAAATGATGTCGATCCGCCATGTCTAACCCACAAAAGGATTGGCTAATCCGAGAGCAAGCGGCTCTTGGTAAAGATATCTCAAATCCGTTTATGGCTTGCAATTTGCCCAAAATTGTATGGTGTTCATTCACCATATCTTTAATTAGTGAAGAGTTGGCTAGCCCGCAAGTTTATGGCTTGTGGTAAAGGCGATTGGAAAACCATAATTGGTAACCAAAGATCGACTCACCAAAGATAATATTGATAATTTATCTAAGAGTTGGCTAGTCCGAAGCAAGCGGCTTCGGTAAAGACAAATCAAAACCGTTGAAAGGCGGTGATTTGCTCAAAATCATTTGGTTATCATTGTACCAAGGTTCTTACTTGAACTAAAACAATTGGCTACTCGAGTAATGGCTTTTGGTAAAGAGATGAAATCCATTAAGTTTTCTCAAAAGATTGCTAGGGACTAGCAATATCTTAGTGTGGGGATTGATGGTGTGCAAATACTCATCATTTTATACCTTTTAGGCGCAAAACATCCGAAAACACTCGAAATGCATCAAAATGATAAAAATATCACAAATAAGTGTTTTATGTGTTTTAAATGCAAAATACCAAAATCGGATGAAAAAGCGTATCAAGTTTGCATAATTGGCGTTTTAGTCCCCAAGTTTTAAAAGTTGTCAAAAATAGTCCCTGGAAAATCAAAATAAAGCAAAATATCATTTAAGGTCCATAGGATTCAAAAGTTGTCAAAACAAACCCTTCAAAGTTTAAAAATTACAAAATGACAACTTTAGTCCCTAAAGTTTGAAAATTGTCAAAAATAGTCCTTGGATATTTAAAAATGGAAAATTATCAAATATTATCCTTGTAATATTCATATATGGCATAATTGGTCCTTTTGATAAGTTTGGAAAAGTTGCGAGTTCGATCCTCATAAATCGAAAATTACATAAATAGTCCTTGTATATCAAAACCAAACGGACCCTCTTTTGTTATTAACCCACCGGCCCAACACACAAACCCAAGTCCAACCCAATCACTTGAACCTTGACCCTTGACCCTTGAGCCATCAATATCCTTTTGACCCCTCACCAATATCCATTTGAACCCCAACAGATTAATAAAACTCGGTCGAAACCAAGTCAGCGCTAAAAAACCGATTATCTTGTTTATCTTCCTCACCCACTGCAATTCCAAAACCGGTGGTTTTACCACCACCTCACCACCTTTCCACCTCACTACCTACTCTCTCCACTCATCCCTCCTCCTATACCGACCACTTAGCATTTAATGCTTCCCACCATAGCAGTTCTTGTTACCCTCACAACCCTGTTTTTGCTTTTCACCTCACCCTAGCCCCATACCTACTTCACAACTTGTCCCTCCACCTCCACAATCACCCAAAAATCCTTAATTGCTAAAACACCTCTAATCCACTCAAATGACTTTTGGCGCCAAAATGCCAAATGGACGATCTTGATGAGTTTGAAGGATCCAATGGTTGGAAATAGGTGGGAAACATTCGAGAGGTGTCGACAAGGCTCAAAAAGATCTTTATAAGCAAGAATGGAGCAATGTGAACAAGTATCTAGTTTAATTTAGTTAATGTATGTCGTTTTAATTAATTTTCAAATTCAGTATTTCTTAGCTTTCAAGTCTTGTTTCTATTAATTTCAGTGTATTGTACATCTTTATCAATAATCAATTTCAAGTTTCAGTATCATTTTCAAGTTTATGCATTTTCAAGCTTAAAATCTCAATTTAGCTTAATGTTGTTTAATGTTGTTATTATGGACTCATAAGCTCACAAGCTCTATAAAGCTTTTCTAAGCTTTTAGAAACCATAAAACTCAGTTTAGAAGTAAAACTCAAAAATTACCAAAAATACAAAAAATTAGTTAAAAATCAAAAATCAATGAAGAAGATCATCAAGAAGGTGGAGCAGGGTTGATTGTGGATTGCCTTGGTTTAGTGCTTCTTGGGAAGCTATAGGTTGTGTCCTTGGCTCTTGATTCTCAGTCTTGTGCATGAATTCCAATTTGTAAGCAATTTTCTCAAAATTTGCATTTCCTAGTTTACCTGTTAAAAGTGTGTTAATTTTGGCTTAAGTCTGTCTAAATATAGTTAGTATAAGTTAATCAATAGCTTTCTTGGTTTGAAAAATTTGTTTTAGTGTTTAAAGCTTCATAACATTAGTTATAGGGTTGTTTGGATTTGTTTAGTTAAGCGTGTTAGAGTTTGTTTAAGCCTTTGTTCTTGGTTGATACATGTTACATTAGGTCAATATAGCTCGATGAAACAAATAAAACCGGTGCTTTCATTAGTGTAAAAGTCAAAATAGATTTTGATCACATCTTGTTTATTGTCATTTGATTTTCATGTTCCATGATCATGTTTTCATGTTCATAAGTTGTTAGAATTGATCAAACCAGTCTTAATTCACCTTATTACAACATAATTAGTAAGTAGGATCAATCACAAGTTCATTTTAGTCAACTTTTTAGTATAACTTAAAAAGTCAAAATTTTCGTTTAGTCGTTTTGAATAAAATAGATCATTTTCTATAGGATTTAATTTTGAGTTTCATGTTTTAAGCTTTTAGGTTTATAAACTTTAGTTGCTCATCTTTATCATAGTATTTTTTATAATTTCTAGTTAGCTTATTTAACTGCTTATTTCTTATCTTCTTTTAAGCCCTTTTCTAAAAATGTGTCCTGTGCACAGTTGAGCTAGCTTTTTCATAAGCTTGTCAAAAGCTCATTAGTGAGTTCCAGCTTGTGTACTTTAGCTTTTTGTGTAGCTTAACTACCCATATCTTTAGTCCAGTGTTTAATTTCAACTTTGTAGCTTATTTAATAGGGCTGCTACTAGCTTTTAAGTTGTCCCATTTCTTGTGTAAACTGCTTTCTCAGTGTACTTATGCCACTTTTACAAGCTCACACAGAGCTTATTAGTGGGACCGGCATTGAACCTTGGCTTTTGGAAAGCCAATCTAGCCATCTAAAAGGTCCAAAGCTTATTTTTCCTTTCTAGCTTATTTGGTAGGACTGCTAGTTGCTTTTTGTTTGTCCCAATACACTCGGTATATCTTGAGTCATTAATCGATGTTTACAAGCTTTTCTCAAGCTCTTCATAAGCTCTCCAAGAACCACAGTGTTTGAGCTTGGACTTTTGGAAAGCTCACCAACCCATCTTGCTACTTCGGTTTTAATTTTGAGCTTTTAGCTTATTTAATAAGCTTAAATTGCTTCTAGATATATTTATGAGCTGTTTGGTTGATAGGTTTAGGATAAGTGCTTATTTGCTTATCCTCGACTTATCGATGTGTTTATGTGTGCCTTTTAGCTTAATATAAGTAGCTTTAGCTTATTTGTATCTTATTTTATCTTTGGTTCCAGTTTGTAAGTTTATTTGAGCTTAAAAAAATCAAAATAAGCCATAAGCTCAATTGTTAAGCTCTTTAGCTTTCAAACTGCTTATTTTTAAGTTGTAAAATTTTTGTCTTTATTAAAGTTGCTTAATATCAGTAGTTAAATAGTTTTGAAAAAGAAAAATCACAAAAACATCATTTTAAAAATAGTGATAGCGTTTATTTAATAGAAATTAGCTTTTTAAATTTTCTTTTCAACTTATTATTAAGCACTTTCTGTTTTTATAATTTTCTTAGTTTTACGTCATCATAGGATAATTTTATAAAAATTTCAAATTTTCTTAGCTTGTTTAGTATTTATTAAAATTTAAAATAGTTAAAAGTATTAAATAATTAATAATAAATAAATAAAAACATAAAAATATCTTTTCAGTTTTAAAATTAGTTTTATAATATTTTAGATTTTTCTAAGTTAAAATTTCAATTTTCTAGGTTAATTTTATATTTTCTTGTATTTAAGTGTATTTTAAATAATTAATAAATAGTAATTAATTAATAATAAATAGATAAAAAGTGTAATCAATATATTTTCAATTTTAAAATAAGTTTTATAATATTTTAGATTTTTCTAAGTCATAATTTCACTTTTCTAGCTTTATTTCATATTTTCTTATATTTTAGATTATTATTAAATAGTTAAAAATAGTTTTTAATTAATAATAATTAAATAAATAGTTATAAAAATAATTTTAATTTTCCAATAATTTTATTTTATTATTAGGATTGTAAAAATATCATTTTCATATCCATAGGTGTTTTATTCTTTTAAATTTACGTTTTATTTTGTACGTTTACGTAGAATTTAGTAAACGTACGTATTTACGTTTATTTAATCTGATTGTTGTGATTTATAATTACGTATCCAAATACCATTCCAATCAATCGGTAGTGTAATTATAAACCAAAATCCTTACGGATCATTATCCTTAGTGATCATTCGACGTCGAACGTTTTAAGCACCATTAATCCTCAGTGGGACTTAACGACCAGGAATCCACTATATTCCTCGACTTAATTGCATTGGTTTTAGATTGTTTGAATTTTATTACGGTTGACCATTCACAAGTGGTTGACTTGTGTAATAAACTTGACAGTTTGGAACCGTATCAAACCCTTTGAGATTTTGGATCCCAAGTGATTTAATAAGGTTTGTAAAACATGGGAGAATATGTGGCCTTGTTTAAATACTCTTTTGGTTTTTTGGTTAAATACGCCTTCACAATCATGTGCATTATGTATTTCAAAATCGTTTGGCACATGAAGGAAGGAGTGCTTTAGAAACAATCACCCTTTAAAACCGATTTGAGATTTAAATCACGATCTCTCCCCCGATCAAAAATTTCAAACCTTTTAAGATTTGTGATCCCAATTGATTTAAATCATTTAAAAGATTTTGGGGAAAGACGTGGCAAGATTTGATTTTGAAAAATGACAGATAAGGACCATTTTAAGACATTAAAGATTGTTAGTGTCAGGTATGATTGTTATAAGAGATCTTTTAGGTAAAATAAAACAATTTCACAATCAAACAAGAACAGAAAAAATTTCATTTTGAAAGATCTTTGAGATTTAAAGAGAATCATACCATGACATAACATTAAATCTTTAGATCACCACTTATTTTGTACAAACCGGACTTTTTATGAAGAAATATCATTTGAAAATACTTTATTGTAAATCACTCTCCCCCTCAATCGATGACCGTAGTCGTTGATTGAGTGACTTAAGTTTTGATACAGTGAAGTCCGGCGATTTTCAAAATTAAGTCTAATTTATTTTCAAACCCAATATTTTTCCATTTTTCAAAACAATATTATTTAAAAAATGGTATCAATTTTCCTGCACAAAGATACGTTAGGTGGTTGAGAGGCTTCTGTTGATGTTGTAGGGTTGGAAAAAAACCTTTTACTGATGCAGTGAGACCTCTGACGTTGCATTTGCCATGCCAACACTTCATAGAGGTCCAATTAAGCTCTGTTTCTTCATTTGTCGATGAAGAAAACCATCTGCTGATGCAGTGAGACCTCTTACGTTGCATTTTTCCATGCCAACTCTCCATAGAGGTCAAATTAAGCTCCGTTTCTTCATTAGTCAACCCAAGATATAGTTACCCTTTCCTTTCGGCATCCAATCATCTTCAATTGTGGGATCCGGATCGGGAACATTCTTATATACCAACATACCTGCATACGTTAGTGAACACACATACAGATATATGGTGGTCGACATCACCCAAACAACAATCGACTAATAAAAGTCAATTCAACATATCAATCAGTTCATATAAAGCATGGGAATAACGTGTTTATCAAACTCTAATCATCTAATCCTAACAATCATATCCTAGGAATCTAGTCCTTCAACGTAGGTTAACATGTTTTACATTTAAGTATATAGGATAATTTAGATAAGCTCGTTAGATGATATAGATTTGAAAACATTCTCCCCCTCAATCAATGACTCATTTTCTGAAAAGTTTAAAAGCGCTGAAGTCATTGATTGAGTTTGCAAATTTTATAAAAACTCTGGATCTGATTGATTTTTCAAGCAACTCATTTTCCACCATTGTGAAATACAACAAATATTTTTCTGAAGAATTTTAGACGGAAAAACATTTGTGTAGGAACAGCAGTCCTTCGACATACTTTCCTCAATATGTTTTAGGATAAGTGCACGAAATTTTTAAAAATCGTTTAAGCGTAGCACTTTCCTTCTTTGAAAAACGGGTTACTATTTGAAATAATAGCAAACCATAGTATAAGCGCGGGTCACAGTCTAAAGTAACTGCAAGCCATAATTTAGAAGCGCGGGTTACAGTCTGAAATAACTGTAAGCCATTTGATATGTGACATGTTTTGGAAAGAATATTTACACCTCCTACTCGAACTTCATCTATGGTCCCGTGCCATTATTGAATGACATTTCTAAGACCGCAGATGTTATCGATACCAGAAGATATGTCTTTGAAAAAACATATTTTTGGTCTTTTTCAAATTTTCTGATTTTTATAGGTTTTTGTTGGTTTTATATTTTTCTATTTTCTTTTTGTTGGTTTTATATTTTTGTATTTTGTTTTTGATAAATATTTACAGATAGAATAGATGATATAGTTTAAGAAGATGATCATACGAGTACCGAGATAAGGATATCGAGCATCCCTGTTGTAGAAGATAGAAATCTTCATCTCTTAAACATTCACCACCAAAGCTTTCGAGGCTCCAGAATAAAAGATAGAACATGAGCCTATGAGAGAGAGAGACTTTGGTAGCTTCCCCCCAAACCGAAAATCCATTAGATGAGCAGATTCGAAGCTCTATTTCAAGCTTGCCTTAGCCAGGTGCACAGAGAACCACACCATTATCATAAACTCCGTTGCTCCTTTTAAGAACGATAATCGAGATTCTTCGTTCGGGGTTATATCATCAAGAAGAAGAACATCAACGTATCATCCCACATTTGAATACATCTTCTCAAATTCCTTTTACTCTGAAATCTGAAGTGATCCATACTGTGGAAAACTAGAAGGGGGTTAAATAGTTTTACCAATTTAAAACTTCCTTTTAAATATTTAGATCGACTTATGTCAATCTATTTGAATGTTTATGTTGGACGTTGATAGATGGATATATAAACGTGAAATGAAATATAAAGAGTAAGAAGCACATCACCACAACACAAGTTATTTATAGTGGTTCGGCTACAAGGACACCTTCCTTGCCCTACTTCACTCCCGAGTCACCTACTCGAGAGTTCGTAAGCACTACACCAACTCCTTGTGGCGGAGAAGCCTTCACAACGCCGCTTAACCTTTTTCCAGTACAAAGCTAAATACCGAGTTCTTTCACACCAAGGCGAACCACACCTAACACAACGTCACCTACCCTTTATACGGTGCTAGGCTAACCACCGAGTTCTTTCATACCTTAGGAGAACTAATCCTTCACAACGTCGCCTACCCTTTATTAGGTACTAGGCTAAGCACCTAGTTCTTTCACACCTTAGGTGAACTACACCTTCACGACACAACACCTAATCTCAATGAGATCTACTCCTTGTTACAACACCATCAAGGATATCACCATCCTTGTATATAAACAAATACATATATGTATAACGATGCACCTCATCGATTATACGACCTAGGCATTCTTCCCAAATGCTACTTGATTTGATTCTTTGGCATCCTTCAATAATGCCTTTGACACAACGCTTGGCACCCTTCACTAATGCCTTCATCTTGACACCTTTAGCATCCTTCACTAATGCTTTGACACGGATGATGAGCACCTTTCACTAATGCTTTCATCTTGACACTTTCGGCATTCTTCACTAAATCCTTCAACCCAACATCTATGGAGAAAGGAAGAACTATCAACAAGAGAACCTTAGTAGTCTTGATGATCACGAAGCATGGCAACTCATGGACTTTGAGCTTGCACGTCTTCAAGAGGTGGTGATCTCTCCTTTAAGAGGAACCTAGTAGATCACACAAAAACAAAAGACAAACTACATAGATCACTTAGATCTGAGGTTAGATGGTTAGAATACTTTGGGGAAGTATGTGTATATAAGCACACCTAGAGAGGAAGAAATGGCTCTCTATTTATAGAGAAATTCTCTTACATTTCCGGATCCCACGGATCCCTACCACAAGGGATCCGGCTAGCACAACGCTAGGGATCCGTGGTCCGCTCCTCTTTGCCCATGGGTATTTTTGGTTATGGGTCATGGGTCATGGGTCATGGGTTATGGGTTGATCCATGGTTTTCTTTCTAGATACAATGTATTTTAAGGATACAATGAACTTGGTTAAGTGGTATATATAAAACCATGGGTTATGGGTCAAAACCATTTGCTAGTATTTACCCATTTAGTATATACTTGTATTTACCCAATTTAGCATACACTTAGTTTTTACCCATTTTAGTATACTTAGTTTAAGTATATGTTTAACCCAATATGTAAACACTAGTTGTTGTACATATGTATCTAAATCATAAAACACTTATACTTGTTTTAGTGTTTTATGTGAAAGCGTAAGTGTGTTAGAAAACTATTAACTCAAACTATTTACGTACTCTATTTGTTTCGTTAAAATGATTTTATATTTGTTATCGACAAAACATTAGAAGATCGTAAAATATAAATAAACGTTTTCACGGCTTATTTGTATTAACAATCTCCCCTTTTGTTGATGACAAAACATAAAATTATTTTAAGGAAAAAGCAAAAATTGTAAAAATTGAATTTGTAGTTTTACTTTCTTCTCCTCCTTTTTGTCGAAACAAAAAGTGTTAAAAGAAACTAACACAAAAAAAAAAGAAACAAAAAGTTTTAAAAGAAACTAACACAAAAAAAAATGTAAGAATGTAAAGAGAGCAAGTGACGGGAATGGTACTCGTCTTAACTCCCCCTTGACGAGTCCATCCCTTTGAAAGGGCGTCAAGGACACAACGTAAAATGAGCTAATTGTGTTTGCAATTAAGTTTGAAAATTGTTCGTCTAAGTGACGAAAGCGTGCTCCCCCTTGAATATTGCAATGTTGCAATGGGGTGTCATGAAGTGTAACCCAAAATTGGATTAAGTTTGCAAATGATTTTGCAATGTCGTTTGACACAAAGCTCCCCATAGCTTTATGGTGTCAATATCTTCATGTGTATTTTGAATAACTACAAAACAAAGGTTAGAAAACAAGAGTATAGTGCATGATTTCCTGCAAATAAGACTCAAGTTAGTAAAAATTTGTGCTTCTGTACCACGGATCCCACGGTTCCCTTCAAGGAGGGATCCGTCTAGTTATCTGGAAGGGATCCGGCTATCTGTTACAGTTTCTTCAGCAGTGAAGAAATGTCAAGGAATGCTATTTGAGGAAATGAGATATATGTACAATATAACAAGCACAACACACATAATAATCATAGCATATAAGTATTCATTCAATAAAACAAGAGATACACAACCAAATCTCTAAAAAACTAAGAGAATGAACTTTAGCCATATAAGTACTACTAATGCTAATCTCATTACGGGATTTAGAATGTGACAATGTGCTTAAGGTTAGGGATGGGTGGACTTGTTGAATTGATCCAACTTTGCAAGAAGATGATTGAACATGAAATGTATCTCATTTCGTACTTCTTGAACAAGTCCTTGAGTTTTTAGACAATTTGGGCAAATATTGTCTTGGTTTGGCCCGAAGGAAAAAGGATGTTTTGAGGGGCTCAATGTGTGTTGAGGGTCTTCATTTTGAGAAGTAGGGAGAGGTTCTAAAATGAGGGTGGTAATGGAACTTCTTCCATATGATCAAGGTTGTTCCTTGTCTCCCATGATGGGCTAGTTGGTGTTGTAGGTGGTTCCGATTTAATGAAAAGGTTGGTGAATGGGAGGTTCTTGGTGATGAATGGAACAATGAATATATGTTTGGATGAGGAAGAGGCTCATTCAAGGAGTGTAGTCCATGCTCAATGAATGAAGGTTTTGATGGCTTGCTAGAACTAGCCATGTTTGGTTTGGAACTAGATGATCCTTTTTCTAGTTGGAAAGGTTTGATGCTAATACTTGCGGTTCTCTTAGCTTTTGTTGGATGGGTTTGATGAGGTGGGATTCTAGAGTCATTATCTCTAATGGGAGATGTTTGATGGATGAAATTTCATGGATCATTTGACCCTTTCTTTTGGATGATCCTATGTTTGAGGAGTTGTTGCTAAGAGCCTTAGTCATGGTGATGAAGGTGCTAATGTGAGCTTCTAATTTCGATTTTGAAAGGTAATTGAGGATGGTGCCATAAGCCTAAGATTGTTTGGTTTATAAAGAGTAACTTGAATTTGGGAATTATATTCTTGACCACTTAGAAGACTAAGCATGCTCTTGAGATTTTGATCACTCTAGGAAGATAATTAATGTATGCTAAGAGTGGTTAGAGAACCAAAAGGTGACATGAGTTTGAATATAGGAGTCGATTTATGTTCTGCAGCATCACGGATCCCACGGATCCTCTCGATGAGGATCCGCTGGTTAAAGACCGGGGATCCGGATATCGACACAGGTCTAGGTGAAATCATTATGCTTTTGTAAGGTTAGTTATTAATGGATTTCGAGAGTTTAACTTAATTTTGAAGTCTTTAGTGTTGGATATCTCAAACCCTTAACCATAACAAGTAATGGTGTTTAATGATGATTTTGGCCAAGAAAATTTGACTTTGGGTAGTCTAACTATATGTTTGACAATGATTCCATTTAATTTGATGTGGAGAAGTGGTGATAACAAGTCCTAGAACTCGGATGATGTCCTAATAGGAATTTACTAAAATCCTTAAAAATAAAAAGAATTGAAAAACAATTTTGGCCTTAATTTTGATTAAAAGGTGATTGAGATTAATTTGCTAAAATTGAAAGATATACCTAACTAAGTGCTATCAAGAGTAATAGATAATGTGTGAGTGTTAGAGCGGAATTATGGTGAGTTTTGACTAGTAGAAAAATCAAAAATATTTCAAGGATGTATCCTAGATAGGTCATGGATGAGAGTGAGATCTTCAACTATTTGAGAAAAACTTAGTTGGCTCCAGTATCTTATGTTTGACTAGTTGGAGATGATCTAATAGAATGTTTTGATGTACCTAAATCATGTTGCATATCGGATACTACGGATCCCACGGTTCCCTTCGGGAGGATCCGTCTAGTACAAATCGGGATCCGCCTCTGCGGATCGAAGGCTTTCGGAAAATGTGCAATTTGCACTTCTTAGTAAATGCTTCTCTAGTTGTTTCTATGGGGACTAAATGCAAGAACACAACTAATATAATTAATATCAAAGTAGGAAGAACTAAAATTCCTAAAATGAGTGACTGGACGACCACTCCAAGAGGTCGTAAAATCTCATTTTCCAAACACCTAAGTTAGGATGTTTAGTGCCAAGGTATGGCAATGCCTACATACTACAAGTATAGTTTAAAGTGTTTACAAACCATTGTTTGAGATTGTTTATCATACACTAGATTCCTAAGGTCTTACCTTTCTTTTCCTCCTTCACTTCTTCACCCGTCCTCCACTCTTTATCAAACTATCTTCACTTCTTCTTCCTCAAGAAATTGGCGAAGCATTTGAAGATTCCCTTGGTTTGTTGCCATTCGGGTGATTCATTAGGGATGTTTGGCAATTGGTTAATGTAGTCCAAGGGTCAAGATCGATATTTTCGAGTGGGTTGCTACTACTCCTTCACCTTCTCCTTGCCTCTCTCTTTCGTCCGAGGAATCCGTGGGTGGGTGTGGTCTCTTGCCTTCCACCATAAACCTTGTTGTTCTACCCTCGGTTAATGGTACCATAACCTTATTGCAAAATTTATGATCAAGGGATTGTGGAGAAGGGTCTAATGCAAAGATGAATTTGGCGAGACGGGTTAGAAGCATTGCATACGGAAGCACCATCGTGTCCATGCTTCTAACACTTGCCATTCTTTTAACCATGTAGTAGACAATGTTGAAGCGAGTTTCGGTCACTAGACAATAGATCATGAAGCTTAGGCATGCGTTGGGGTGATCCTTGTTTCCTACTAGACACACCACATTCTCTCTAATCACATCTTCCCATTTTCTATACAACGGTACATCTCCGAGAGCTCCATTTGGAAAGGATCTCTATAGATCACTTCGACTTCCTAGTAACTCTTGATGGGGATGCTCTTGGCATAAACACGGTATCCCTTACCGTGGTTGCTTCGGGATTGTTGCGTGATAAATGTCGTGATGATCAACCATAGAGTGTATTTCTTGCAACGACCACTCATTAGAGTACATGCAAACACCATCATGTGGCACTCCTATTATTCTTCCAAACTCCTCAAGTGAAAGACTAAACTCTCGCTCATTGATGGTGAATTCAATTGAGATGGACCCGTCATCATTTCTAATTATCCCCATTGTCTTGTAAAACTCAAGCACAAAGACCGGGCAAATTTGTTCGTTTATATCCAATAAACAATCAAACCCAATAGTTGCAAAAACTTCCCTTATGTCAGTATTTGCAAGAAATGATGGATCAACAACTCTACCTTCATGAAAGAGTCTCCTTTCGAGCAACTTAACGGCTTTTCTATCGTCCGGACTTAAGCCATTTTTCCTATGATACATGGGTATGTAGTGGGCGGTGTCTTGGTAATCTTGTTGCTTGTTGCTAGGCATGATATTCCTAAACAATACAACCCAATGTGGTGTTAATGATGAATAGTAGCCTAGAGGGTTTGATCACAATTTTGCTCTCATCATCTTTGTTGAGTTCAAGAAATGTGTTTAATTTGTATTAACAATGTTAATTCTTTGATTTAGATTATCTTAGAAAACAATGTGGTGACAAATTATAATAAATCCATTTGAACCCAACTCTTAAAGATGAAGAAATTGTAATTCTAAGAATCAAGGAATTAAAATAACAATGTAGTGAAGATTATACTTACACAAGTGATTGTTAGACTTGAGAAGAATGATCAATTTGCTCTATGAACGATTACACTGGTTTTGTTCGTGAGTCTTTGAGGTCGAGTATTATTGTGGAACATCCACGGTGATCATTCTTGATCATATCACGTCTTCATTGCACGGATCCCGTGGATCCCTCTCATTTGGGATCCGCTAGTGTAAACCGAGGGATCCGGCATAACAAAGAAAGATCGACTCAAATATTTCTTGATAACTAAGGTTTGGGAGTTCTAAACAACCTAATGTTTTGGTGTATAAGGTTCTAAAACTTGTGATTTGAGGTTTTTGAAGATTCAGTACTATTCCTATTAGACGAGGTTCCCTTTTTAAGAATTAGTCATAATTCTTGGGAAACTTTTCAAACATTATAATAAAATCCCATTTTATTATAACATAAGAAATTTCACATGAAAATTTATAGACATAGATGAAGTGTCAATAAATTCTTTGTGATGAATAATGATAATGGTTATCAAATAACCAAAATGTCATTATTACGAAGTCATAGTGTAGTTTCTACAAATAAGTCGAAGAATACTATTTTTGATAATGACTTTAATATAGAAAACTATTAATGCAACTATGATTTCAATAATAAAATTAAAAGCAAGTGATTAGTAATCATACCTTGGCTAAATATTCTTTTTGCGAAAGGAAATATTTAGATAAGTTCTTTATGCTCTTCTCGGTGGCTCCAAACTCAAGTATGGATAATGCTTAGAAAAAAAATGTTAGAGCATTCTATCATTGTCCAACAATAAACAATATAGTGATTTTAAAATATGATGAAGATAATCCTTCTTTGTAGTTTTCAAACATACACGGATCGTATCGAGTCTTTAAAGTACAGCATACTTTAAGAAACTTGGTAACGAAGCTCTGATGCCAATTGTGGAAAACTAGAAGGGGGGGGGTTGAATACTTTTACCAATTTAAAACTTCCTTTTAAATATTTAGATCGACTTATGTCAATCTATTTGATTGTTTATGTTGGACGTTGATAGATGGATATATAAACGTGAAATAAAATATAAAGAGTAAGAAGCACATCACCACAACACAAGTTCTTTATAGTGGTTTGGATACAAGGACACCTTCCTTGCCCTACTCCACTCCCCAAGTCACCTACTCGAGAGTTCGTAAGCACTACACCAACTCCTTGTGGCGGAGAAGCCTTCACAACGTCGCTTAACCTTTTTCCGGTACAAAGCTAAATACAAGTTCTTTCACACCAAGGCGAACCACACCTAACACAACATCACCTACCCTTTATACGGTGCTAGGCTAACCACCGAGTTCTTTCACACCTTAGGAGAACTAATCCTTCACAACGTCGCCTACCCTTTATTAGGTACTAGGCTAAGCACCTAGTTCTTTCACACCTTAGGTGAACTACACCTTCACGACACAACACCTAATCTCAAGGAGATCTACTCCTTGTTACAACACCATCAAGGATATCACCATCCTTGTATATAAACAAATACATATATGTATAATGATGCACCTCATCGATTATACGACCTATGCATTCTTCCCAAATGCTACTTGATTTGATTCTTTGGCATCCTTCACTAATGCCTTTGACACAACGCTTGGCACCCTTCACTAATGCCTTCGTCTTGACACCTTTAGCATCCTTCACTAATGCTTTGACACGGATGATGAGAACCTTTCACTAATCCTTTCATCTTGAAACTTTCGGCATTCTTCACTAATGCCTTCAACCCAACATCTATGGAGAAAGGAAGAACTATCAACAAGAGAACCTTAGTAGTGTTGATGATGACGAATGGCAACTCATGGACTTTGAGCTTGCACGTCTTCAAGAGGTGGTGATCTCTCCTTTACGAGGAACCTAGTAGATCACACAAAACAAAAGACAAACTACATAGATCACTTAGATCCGAGGTTAGAGGTTAGAATACTTTGGGGAAGTATGTGTATATCAAAGACACCTAGAGAGGAAGAAATGGCTCTCTATTTATAGAGGAAATTCTCTTACATTTCACGGATCCCATGGATCCTACCACAAGGGATCCGGCTAGCACAACGCTAGGGATCCGTGGTCCGCTCCTCTTTGCCCATGGGTATTTTTGGTTATGGGTCATGGGTCATGGGTTATGGGTTGATCCATGGTTTTTTCTAGATACAATGTATTTTAAGGATACAATGAACTTGGTTAAGTGGTATATATAAAACCATGGGTTATGGGTCAAAACCATTTGCTAGTATTTACCCATTTAGTATATACTTGTATTTACCCAATTTAGCATACACTTAGTTTTTACCCATTTTAGTATACTTAGTTTAAGTATATGTTTAACCCAATATGTAAACACTAGTTGTTGTACATATGTATCTAAATCATAAAAACACTTATACTTGTTTTAGTGTTTTATGTGAAAGCGTAAGTGTGTTAGAAAACTATTAACTCAAACTATTTACGTACTCTATTTGTTTCGTTAAAATGATTTTATATTTGTTATCGACAAAACATTAGAAGATCGTAAAATATAAATAAACGTTTTCACGGCTTATTTGTATTAACACATACCAAAAGGTTGTCAAGAGAACACTTCCCCCAAGTAGATGAATTGATGCAGTTAGTCTCTTTGTATAATGCTCAAGAACTCTCCCGAATACACATCATGCCCGGAATGAAAACACCTCCCCAATGTTTGTGCTAAACAATTTTCTTCCCTGATGATCATGTATGAAGCTCAAGAACCCGAAGTACACCAATATCCAAGAACTCTCCCGAATACACATCATGCCCGGAAAGAAAACACCTCCCCAATGTTTGTGCTAAACAATGGCTTTCTTCCCTGATGATCGTGTATGAAGCTCAAGAACCCAAAGTACACATTCCACCGAAAGAATAACTCGATAACACCTCCCTCATGTTATACATTTATCTCCCGAATATGTCATACTTGTGTCTCTTTTATCTTGAAACTTTCTCTCCATCTCTTCCCCCACATAGTTGGAATAAGAACACTAAACGCCATGAGATAAACATTGAGTTTCTCTGCGGTAATGACCTTTGTCTTCCCGGGATATCTTCAATCACTTAGAAGTATTAAGTTCATCAAGTTTACTCGCGTTTAGATGCGTGTCTCCTTCCCCCTTGCTGGTTTTGATACTTCAGAATCAGCAACATATTATAAGCCCAAATACTTGAAATCTTTTGAGAAGATCGCTTGAAGTCTTTGTGAGAATCAACTTGCTGAAGAATGTGAGCAAGTCTAATTGGGGATTAAATTTGGCTTTTCACTCTCCCCCAATTAGTGCTCTCCTCTAAACCGACAATCTTTATGATGAATGCTTGAATTAAGAAGAAGTCTTTAGATCGTTAAATGCAACTCGTCTTTAGTCTTCTAACATGTAGCAGAGAATGTAGAACCGACTGTAGACTCGACCTTCTTCTAGATTGTCCATTTGGGGAAATAGAAAGTTAACATCTTCTTCTCACCAAATGCATTCCCGTTAACTTGTAAATAGCAAAACCCCTTAAATCAAATCCCTCCCAATCAAACAAGAACAGAAAGACGTTCATCAAGGAAATCAGCCCCGCAACTGGAAGTATTTTGTCATTTAAACTCATCAGTCTGTGTGAAGATGTCAACCAATGGCTCTTAGAAGAAACTCCATGTAAAGATGACCCGATAAGAAGAAGCTCGGTTCTTTCATGAGTTAGGAGCCGTATGACTATATATTCTCAGATATAACTCAACATGCAGAGTTATCATACTTCTTCTCCCCCTCAAGAATTGCATACGGAGATGCCATTCTTGATTAAGTAAGTAAATATCATCCAAAAGTATTCTATTCACACTTCTCCCCCGCAAAATTTAGCACATGATGTCGCCATCGTCATTATATAGAGCAAGTGGAATAAGAGTACTAGCAACGGTAGTCCGTTCACTTGATCACCGAAGCGCATGGAAAAGCAGAAGCATGTTGATGAGAATGGTCATAATAGAAGATTTCTCTTCTTGAAGATAAAGCGCCTTGAAGCGTACACTTTTCTTTTCTTTAGAGAACGAGGCTTGAACTGTTGTGTTCAAACGTCATAATCTCTCTTTTCAATCTCTCTTGGAAAACTTGTAATCAACCCCATTATCATTCAAGGGCTCTTTGTCGTGACAGCTGACCCAATATGATGAATTTGACCTTGAAGTAAATGAACCCGAACTCGTGACTTAAACTTGCACATATGTAACAAAGAGCGGTGCCGAGAATTCATTAGCATCTCTAAGTACTCTCTAAGTACTCTATACTCTTCAACCAACCAACCATCAAGTATAAGACGTACATTACCTCTTGAAAATCCACAATTCAATGTGACACTGAGCACTACAACGTAACTCCTTAAAGTGATAGTTATTTTGAGGTTGTAAGAGCCCGATTCCCCCAAGTGGTAAAAGAAAAGGAAAAAGTCACCCAACAATAACTAGATTTCCAAGTCTTCATTTTTGATAATAAGCTCGAACAAGGATCTTGAAGAATCTTCATCCAACCATCCCCGATACCTTCAGATACTAAGTACACTCGCCCGTGATATTTAACTTCAACCTCAATTAAATAATAGAGAATTAACGCCGTTGTCACATCTTCTGGTTAAAAGCTCAAATCTAGCCTCCTTTGACGTTTTAAGTGAACTATGATAATGGTTTTCATCCCGACCATGGTTAAACGCACATAACCCCATAAAACTAAGTAATAACCAAACTGCCATGACGAATATCCAAACACACATCTAATTCATTAAGTACACCCTTTTATGCCTTCTTCAAGCGTAAATCATAGCACCAACATCGATAATATCCCAAAATACGCTTTCCTTTCTCCGGGATGGTTCCATCATTACGGATTTTACAACTCTATGGTTTAAACCGAGAAATAGTTTCTTCATGATTTTACAAAACCAAGAATAAACCGTAAGATAGATCCGGAAATGCACTTTATAATTACCAGGATGTTTCCATTGTCACGGGATTTTACAAGTCTATGATTTAAACCGAGAAATAGATTCTTTCGCGGGATTTTACAAAATCAATACAAAACCGTAAACAATGTCAGCTTGAATGTGTTATGACAACTTTGGTTTAAGTGAATATCTGTTTTAGGGGAACATGCAACGGTTCATTATCCTACATCATCCATATCATCAACCATCCAGTAACCACTTTGGTAAACACATCATTCATGAATGTTTTGTCGGCAATTGCAGTGACCCCTTTGGTGAAGTAATCCCGATATACCAAATTTGAACATGTAGTAGAATTCCCCAGATTTGCTACATAAACTTGTACTAGTCCTTGTGAAAAAGAAATGGTGTACCCAATGTACAAAACCTCTTGACGTATCCTCAACTGCGTGAGACACCGAAGTGATAGCTATGTTGTGGGTAAAGCGAGAAAGAATCACAACCGTAACTAAATAGCCAAGTCTTTATCACACTCTATAAATGCCCAAACAAGTCATCTTCGTGGAAGGGTAGAAAGAAAGAAGACGAAATAAGTAAACGCGCCCGTAAAACCTCATTACAAATCCAAATAAGATATACCGAATACAAACAACCCCATAGTCAGTTTGTTCAACCATTAATTCAAGCCGTGAAGATGTACAAGCCAAAGTATCAAACCTCATAACACAACAACTCTTAGCATCATATCAAAACACGTTAACACAAGTCTCATAATCAATTTATATGACGCACATCTCAAATCTTATCATAAATCCACGCTCACAAAATCTAAATCAGGAGAAGCCCATCCGAACAAATCATGTGTACGGTCCAAAGATGGTTACATGTAAAAATCTAGGCCCGGTCATTAAAAACTCCATCCAATCATCCAATCATCCAAGTCCAATCGACTAAATAAAACCATTTGATCCGTCAATTCAATACCAAATAAAGAATACCAGTCAAGACTCTCGAACTCATTCAATAACTCATGCCGTGAACATTTATCCCGTGAAATTTGACATTCTAAGCTACCAACTTTATACCACAAATAATATCACTTGTACCCAAAATTAAAATTTCGGATAAAAAATTCTTTATGTACTCCCATATATTGGAGTCAATCTATCAGTTAATAACATATAATCACGGCAAAAATATACGGCCCAAGTCAAGTCCAATAATAGTACCAATGTGATCCAATTTGCCCCAAATATACGACCCAATTGTAGTCCAAAGAATACCTTCGGTCCATGAAGTTAGCAACACAACCCGAGTCCAATGTTATACAGATATACCACCCACAAACCCTAATCATCCGGGTATTTAACCCACATATCACACAATTTACCCTAATTTTACTCACAAACTCACGCCTCTTTTCTGCTTAAGTCACATACCAAAAAAAAATTGTGAACCCTAATCATAAAACTATCCGCCCCCATCTCCTAATCTTTCTATCCACAACACAATTATCATCCAAGAATCTTCCCAATCGTGTCAATAAAAAATTACCTAGGAACACTATCCAACATATCATGAAGGTGTTAAGCCTCAAGATCTAAGGATGGGTCTCATTAATCTTGATTCGGATAGGTAACGCCACAGGGATGGCATGATGTTTTAACGAGATGGTGCAGGCTTCACGATCTATCCAAGGAACTCAGGTAGGTATATGATTTGGCTCATCTTTAGCCTTCAATCGAAACTAGGAGAAGATTAAAACCGATTTGGTTTTGATCTCTCTTTTACCTTTGAACATTATTTTAGAAGCTTTGACTTCGAAAAGATCTATGAGGACATAAGTTCAAAAGAACTCTTTAACGAATACAATTTATGGACTTTTCTGAGATCAGTAATAGTTTTCATTTCAATGATTTATCATTTTATTCGAGTCTCGAATAGAAAAGTAGTGGATCTGTGATGTTATAAGTTTTTCACGAATTCGACCAGTCATGATCTAGATTAAGTAGTGAAAACTTTGCTGAGATCATAATTAGTCATGGTAGATGTAGATGTAATCATGTAGTATGATGATGGTTGATGTAGTTGATTGACAATGAATGTGTGTTGTTGATGTTTTGAGCAAGCCTGATGATGCATTATGATTTTAATTCGTGTCTGCTGTTTGAATATGCACCAATGATGGATAAATCCTGAGGTCGAATGATGTTTGTTAAATGGTATTAGTAATGGTCTTTTTTTGTCGAGGTCATGGTCTTTTTCATCTTCATCTTCTTTTCAACCAAGTCGCTTCGTAACCTGTCCAACTCGCTTTTGACTTGTCCAAGTTTAATTCAAACGAGCAGCATAACGATTATAGACAAATCGCTTTTGTCTTTTGACTCAAAAGTCAAAACTCACAACTTGCATATGACAAGTCGCTAAGTACATTACTCACACAACTCGCATTAAACTTTGTGGACAACTCGCTTATGAGATACAATGAATCTGGACAACTTGTCAAGACAAGTCGCCACCAGTACTTGTCACCAGTACTTGAAACAAGTCGCTAGGAAGAAAAAGATGACAAACAAGTCGCTAGGAAGAAAAAGATGACAAACTGCACAATATTATCAAAACTCAGTCATGCTTTCTTGACAAAACTCAGTTAGACAGTATTTTTTGACCATTTTTCCCGGCAAATTGCATCCAGAAACAGTACTTAATAAATTTGTAGGAGCACACATTTTAAAAGCCTTTAAAACTAGTTTCACCTCAACAATATTAAAACCAATAAACATATTTAAAACTGTTAAAGACCATTAGAAACAGATTTACCAAGAACATCACGACAAACAAGACCACTACAAGACAGCCTCAACACGCATCAAACACCCTAAAACCGCATCAAACCGCAACTAATACCTTACAAACCGCATAAAACCATGAAATAAACCACGAGAATCAACACAAACAACACAACCTAGGCTCTGGTACCATTTGTAGGATCGTAAATATTATGTTGTTTGATGATTCGGGTGGTCTTGGATGATGGAAATACATGTTAGCCATTTAGAGAGAGAAAGATAAGAGATGGGTGTTCTTGTTAGAGACTTGCTTTACAAAATGAAAGGTTAGATTCAAAGAAGCACCACCCCTTCCAAGGATGGAAGGGGTATTTATAGTTACAAATACTACGTCCTCCTATCGGACTGTGGATCAGGCATACAGTGGGTAAAGACCCGTCCTTCCTCCACGGTGTTGCACTAAACTAATCTACGCTACTAACTAACTAATTAACTACTGAATAACGTAAATAACGATATGTCTACGAGCTAACTTATGCTAGATAATATTTGGGGTGACCGACTCTTCACAATGGAATTTCCAATTCCTAACATTATCATCTTTATCTAAATCTTTCAAGTTCTAAAATTAATTTCATATTTTATAACTCTTGTACAAACTTTACATCTTTTATAAACATAAAATTTATGTTTTGTCCTCAACAAAAGGGGAGATTGTTAATACAGTAACATATTGGATTTCATAAACACATCAAATCACAAATAATGGGCGTATAGTTTGAGTTTTAGAGAGAGAAAGTGGAAGAGTTTTGGGAACTTAGTGAGACAAAGAAAAATGATATTATGAAGCTCCAACCCTCTACCTTGGGAGGTAGAGGGTATTTATAGTTTCTTACAAGACACGCCTCCTACGGGCTGTGGATCAGGCATACAGTGGGTAAAGACCCGTCCGTCCTCCACGGTGTTACTTAACAAACTACTTACTAACATTAAATGACTACGACTACGAGCTTTCTAACGAATACATATACTTGAGGTGACCGACTCTTTAACTACTGGATTTTCTAAATCCTAACAATCTCCCCCTAAGGGAGGTCACCTCAATTTACATTGAATACAAACAGATATTATATTTTGATTGTTCTTGGATTCTTGATTAAGTTCTTTGCTCTGTAGCCCGTAGTATTTGATTCTTCATGTTCAACATGTTTTGTTAATTCAAGTGGAAGTCTTTAACTAATCCACGTGTTGATGAGTTTTGAGCCAGCATTGAGATCATCAGCCACCATAAATCTCTGACTCATCCTATGTAGCGTTGCCATCATGTGACGTTGTGACTTTTGGACCAACATGCTCACATTTTTGTATCATGATATCTTCTCATCAGAGTAGCGGAAGCTTTAGTTGATTCATGATATTTGCGGCGACGTAGCGAAGCATGGAGTGAAAATATCGAGTCACTTGATGAAGATATGCACTTATCATGATTTCTTTAGAAATGAATGTGATGTGTGAGCATGCGGCTATGGATTGACTTCTCAATTACGATCATTGCAACCGTCGGGTGTTCCTGCATACAACAGATTAGCAATAAAGCGCACGAAAGTGTCTTTGATCACTTTCGTTGAATTGAGGTACACGACCCACGGTTCCCGTTGATCGATACAAGTCTTGCTTGTGATCGGTATAATTCAAGAATCTCCTTGACGGGGTTTCGCGGTTGCTCTAGTTGTTCTCAAACCGAATGTCTCAAAGAAGACAACACGGAGTGAGTGAACCAACAAATTGAGATTCACCGATTGATGAAAAATGATTTGAAAACAATCGTGTATTGCTTAATATAAAGTGTTTTGCAATACAACGAAGGTTTTATAAGAAAATCAATTATCAATCATAAATACCCTTTTAATTTTGAAAATTAATACACGATCGATGTGCTAGAGAAAAGAATTTTTAAGCACAACGACCGGTTTTTCAAAGGTATCCGTCAATCCATTTCCTGGACCAAGGTTGATTCAAGATTGAATCGCCCCATCGTTTCTATCCAGTTGTCACAAGCTTGATCTATTGGATAGATCTCACATGTCACCCACCAAGAGCTTGTTTGATGTTGGCTCTAGAAGGATTTCCATCTTCATTGTGAATATTTTACATATCACTCGGATGTTCTGGCAATACCACAAGGATAATGCGTAGGACTCTTAATTATATTCTTACTTTCCACATTGTGTTAAACAGAAGTCTTCATTAATAATGTGTCCTAATGAGATTTATTGATGATCTCTTGGCTCTAGACTCAATCGTGCACATTTGGTTCCTATGCGGAGACTAGGGAGAGGGTCTCCTTCTTCAATATCAACAATCTCTAAGAGAAAGTCGATAGATTATGTAGGTTCCCGTGAGAATGAAACAAGCCCTTTTAAGAGGAACTTGAGTAGCTTGGGAAGTTTAGTGCGGTCGTCCTTTGGGTCCATGACGTCTTGTCTTCAATACTGGGTGTTACCTTAGTAACCACCGGTAGCATATGAATTGAACCGGTTTACGCCCTAAGGTTGAATAAATGGAGGCTATTTCTTTTCACCCTTTTCTCATTCAATTCTTTTCATTCTTCAACCCCTTGATTGCTTACGAGACTTCATAACTAGAACCTTGTTGGGTTTATTCGATTCTAGCTCTCTCGATCCGCACTCTTCCCATTTCTCACTTTTCTCCTTTTTCATCATACCTAAGGACTTCTACACTATCTAGTGGATTGTCCCTGGGTAGATCCCTCCGGCTCTAGCGGGATCGTGGGAACGAATACCTAACCTAACCTAACCATCCTTATATCTCCATGCATAAAGTAAATTTGGTCGGTCTTTTGGCATTGTTCATTCCGCCTCGAAACCAATTGAAAATCATTTGAAAATCAATCAAGGTACTTGTGATATAAAATCAAAGTATTTTGTACCTTAATTGTTTTGATATTTTAGAAATGCTCCCCTCAACATGTGCTTCAAGTATTTGAAATTGTTTTAGCACATGGAGGCAAGAGGACTTTGAAATCTTAGATTAAGAATGAAAGATCCAATCTTTGATTAACATTTTCTAAAATGATCATCATCACTTCCCGATCAAATCTAGTATTTTAAATACTTTGGATAAAACATTTTGGGAAGGATGAGGTTTTCTTATGATTGCTCCCCTCAATATGTGCATCGAGATTCGAAAGTGTTTTGCACATATTAGAGAGAACACACACTTAGAGACAAATCAATCACGTTTCAATCCTTTTGGTTTGAGATAAATGCTCCCCTTAACATGTGCATGGAAAATTTGAAATCGTTTGGCACATGTAGGGAGGAGAGCTTGTTATTATCTTTATAAAACCACTTATTGAATTATCGGTTTATATCCAATTTAAATCACAAATTCTCCCCGATCACAATTTTCAAATCCTTTGAGATTTGTGATCTCTATTGATTTAAATTGTTTTGAAAGATTTTGAGGAGAATTGTGACTTGCTTTTAAAACATTTAAGCGATAAGGATCAAATTCGAGACTTTAAACTCAATGATTAAACATGCTTAAGTATCTTATGAAAACACAACATTAGCCTTGGTGCGGATCCAATTGTACAAAACATTGTTCTTTTGATTATCCAAAATTAGACCTTGCTCGATTACGTGCCAATTGTTTGAAAAATAACCTTTTGATTTGATTGAAATCATTCTCCCCTCAATCAATGACATAAGTTGTTGATTGAGTGTTAGAGATTTTGACAAATGATAAGTCCGATGATTTTCAAAAATATAGTCCGAGTTATTTTCAAAGCAATTTTGTTTTCATTAGATGACAAATATTTTTCGAAGAATATTTAGAAGGAAAAATATTTGTGATGGAAACATTTGTCTTTTGGCGACAAACATTTGTTTTAGAATCGAGCATGAGGTTTCAAAAATTAATTTAAGCATGGCTCTGTTCTTTCTTTTAAAAGCAGTTCTTGCTGAAATGACAATAAACTATCATTTTTCTCCATCCCATTTTTTTTAATTTTTTTTAAAGGTTTATGTACATTCGAACTTCATCTAAAGACCCGTGCCATTCTTTGAGTGACAAATCAAAGTCCGTAGATGTTATCGAAGAACAGAAATAGGTGGGAAAATAATATTTTTGGGCTTTTTCAAAGATTTTCTGATTTTTATGGATTTTTGAAATTTTGTATTTTTCTATTTTCTTTTTGTGAGTTTTATAATTTTGTATTTTGCTTTTTGAATAAATATGAACAAGAGATGGATGAAGAAAAGCCTTTACTCCTCGTCTTCCTCTTGAAGACGTTTGAGTGTTTCGGTTGTAGACTCTTTAGACCAAGTCGTGGAAGAATAAACTCAAACGTTCTCTAGGAAGAGCTTTGGTGAAGATGTCGCTAGCGATATTCGGTTCTCACAGTAGAGCTCAACCACACCTTTCTCCACTTGTTCCCGATGAAATGATGCCGAATGTCGATATGCTTTGCTCTTGAATGTTGAACATTATTGCATGAGAGAGCAATGGCACTTTTGTTATCACGATCTGGAGGAACTTTGTTGAATACAAAGCCATAGTCGGATAATTGAGATCTCATCCATAAGACTTGAGCACAACAAGATGACATGGCTATGTATTCACCTCTGTAGAGGATATGGAAGTACTCATTTGTTTCTTTGAAGACCACTCACAAGCTTATCACCCAAAACGAGCACCTCTGGCGTGCTTGACGTGTATCTTGACACCTGCATGGTCGGCATCTGCATAGGTTTATTAGTGACATACCGGTGTCCTTGGTACCAAAGTCCCATGTTGATGGTTCCTTGGAATACCGAAGACCCGTTTAACCGCTTCAAGGTGCTTTTGGTAGGCTTAGCACGGTATCTAGCACACATGCATACAACGAACAGAATGTCTAGTCTCTTGGCGATGGGTACATCGGGGATCCAATCATACTACGATATTTTGTTTGGTCAACCATGATCCTGAGTGGTCCTCATCCGGTTTAGTACGCTCCACCATGGGAGTGTCAACAGGTCACAAGAATCAAATCCAAATTTCTTTAAGATCTCATTTGCATATTTAGATTGATTGATAAAAATGCCTCCGGGACTTTGTGAAATTTGTAATCCCAAGAAAATGACATTTGTCCCATCATTGACATTTGAAATTTGGAGCCCATCTCCTTAGAAAACGGTCACATTCATTGGGGTCGGTCGAGGCAAAGATAATATCATCAACATAGATTTGAACATGAATTAAGTGTTTGCGACTTTACGGTGAACAATGTCGGATCAACTGCTCCTTTCTTGAATCCATTAGATAGAAGAAACTTTGATAGCGTGTCGTACCATGCCCTTGGAGCTTGCTTCAAACCGTAAAGGGCCTTCTTCAAGCGATAGACATGAGTAGGATGCTCGGATTCACAAAACCTTCAGTGGGTGGCGTATACAACCTCTTTCGGATCTCCATTAAGAAAAGCGGTCTTTACATCCATCGATAGACTACCATGTTCTTACTAGCGGCGTTAGCCAAGAAGATTCTGATTGCCTCGATACGTGCAACTGGAGCAAATGATTCTTCAAAGTCAATACCCTCTTCTTGACGGTATCCTTTCGCAACCAGTCGAGCCTTGTTCTTTAGCACATCACCATGCTCATCAAGTTTTACTTTGAAGATCCATTTTAGAGCAATGATCATAGCACGATCGGGAGCGGTACTAATTCCCATACATCTAGTCGATCGAACTCATGAATTTCTTCTTGCATGGCATTGAACCGGTGTCCTCGATCATGGTTGTTTTAACATCTTTTGGTTCGACCTTAGATAGTACGGAGTTGAAGAAGCACCACAAGGCATCGGTTGCAAGTTGTTTACAGTGGATCTTGGACGAGAAGGGTTCCCAATGATGTTGTCCAATGGATGGTCATGTGTCCATTTTCTAAGGTGCTCGTGTGGTTGTTGTTGAGGGACTGAAGTAGCGAGTTTGGATCTCGATGAAGATGGTTACGAAGTTGGTTCGGAGCAAATATGTTCTCAAATGGAGCATCTTGGGAGTAGCAAAGGGTTATCTTCATCATAATTTGCGACTTCATTTCCATGATGTACAATGAAGATTGAGGATTTGAGGATGACGATGAGTGATCTGCGGTGGCGCTTCTTGAGACGAGTCATTGAAACAGATGGATTATCTGTGTTGATTGGATTAGAAGCCGCCACTGTTGATGGTGTAGAATGATCATTAACAATAGGTTCATAATATTCATCAAACATTGGATCAAACAGTTTCTTCAAATCTTCTTGAAGGAGGTACATATGGAGCTGCGGTGAGGATTACGTACAAGAGAGGAACTAATAGGACTACAAGATAAATGTTGAGATGCGGGTCCGAACTTGATTGTCACGGAGCCATTTGCTCGAACGACTCATCGAGCGTGGCGTGAATTGTTTCCATGATATCTCGGGTTCTTTTATTGTAGATTCGGTAACCCTTCGGTTTGGTGCATAACCAACAAAAACTCAATGTCCGCCTTAGCTCTTAACTTTCCTAAGTCTTGACCATCATTCGTTGGATAGCATAAGGCACCGAAAACACGAAGGAAAGATAGATCGGTTTTCGGTTGTGGACAAGTTCGTAAGGAGTCTTTCCATGAGAGGTGTGAATAAGAGAGCGGTTTTGGGTGTAGCAAGCGGTGGCAATGGCTTGACCCGGAGAAACATTGGAACCTTTGAGAAAATCGGCATAGTCCTTGCGGCTTGACAAGAGTCCGATTTAGTCTTTCAACTACACCGTTACATTGAGGAGTCGTGGAACACTTCTTTGATGGTGATTCAATGCTTTCATAGAACCGACTCGGTTCTTTGTTAACAAACTCGGTTCCATTGTGCATTCGGATAATTCGGCGGTTTTATTAAGTCGAACACAGTAGTGTTTAATAAGTTTGATGATGACATCGGAGTTTCATCCTTTGACCTCAAAAACTTAACCCAAGTAAACCGAGAATAGTCATCAACCACGACTAACACATATTTCTTCCGTTTATAGTTTGCACTCTCATGGGTCCACACAATCCATGTGAAGAGTATGAAGAACTTCCATAAGCGAGTTTGCGGGTTTGGGTTTATGGGCATATTTCTTGCTTTTTCCCAATTGGCATGTTGAACAAAGATGATCTTTTTCATACTTCAATCTGGGTAAACCTCTTATGAGGTCCTTTCTAGGCAAATCATTTATGGTTCCGAAGTTCAAGTGATTGAGACGATGATGCCATAACCATGACTTTGTTTTAGAGGCCTTTGATAACAAGCAGATTGGAGAAGACTTCATCATGTCTTCGATAGAGATGGTGTACAAGTTTGTTCCACGTTTTCCTCTTAAAAGTTCCACACCATCAAGTTCTCTAACAAAACAAGTATGTTTTCTAAAGGCCACTTCTAGATCAGAATCACAGATTTGACGAACAGAAAACAAATTATGACCAAGACCTTCAACATAATATACCCGGAAATTACACTATCACCAACCACATAATCTCCATAACCCATAATTGCCCCAAAATGGTTTCCCGAATCTAACGGTCCGATAAATTTACTCACGAAGTTCATGAGCATGAGCGATCTCCATCATATGCTTGGAGCGACTGAGTCCGGTACCACGAGCGATTTGAGCGACTGCGGTTGAACACGAGACAAGAATGGATGATGGACAATTGGGATCCCCATGCGAGAATGGGTTCCACTTGGTTAGTAAATGAGATTGGAACACCCACATCGAAGCGAAACAATGATATCATTAGAGGTAGATGTCGAGCTAGTAGTAACAGTAGATCTATTCAAAGTATGTTCACTTCTTAAAGGTATAGTTCTACCAGTAGGCATCCATTTCCTAATGGGCATTGATCTAGATAATTTAGGGCACAACTCATTAAGATTGAATTCTGACGGTGGGTATCCATTGATAACCTACATTACTAAATTTTCTTCCTGTTGGTTTCCAATGTTTTCTAGCCCTCTTCCACCTTGGTTTCCTGACCTTCTTATCCTGTTTTCTAGTGTTAACATTTTTTACCGGAGATTTGACAACATTACTCAAATCATTCACAACACATTCATGATTAATACCATAAATCAAGCATTCATTACATGTTTTGCAAGTAGTAGCAGAATTCGAATTAATTACGATGCGCTTATAGCTAATACTAGAATCAACACGATTCGTCTTATTCAACACAAACTTATTGTTCCTAGGGTGGTCTTCTACTTTCTTCCATTGATCACTCTTAGCTTGCGAGGTCTATCTTGCTTTGTATTGCACGGAGGCTTTGACCCGCTTGCCTTAGTGTCATGATTACTCTGTAGAGGAATGATGGGAACATTAGTTGGTTTTGCTACTTTTGCGTTCACGATCTAGAAGTCTTGGGATCGAAGTACTAGCGGGCACATCAAAGTTCACATGTTTAATGTTTAATAGAACAAGGCATATCAAGAGTCGCATGCTTAATACTAGGCATAGAGCATGGCATAATGACTTTATCTTTAGTACAAAAGGATTTAGGGCATGTTGCTCTTAAACATTCTAAAAGCTCACGAGATCGTTTGGCATATAAGCATGCATACCTAACTTCTCTATCAAGTGGTTTATTTATGCTATCCTCTTGACAATCTCACGGAGGCATTCTAGACTATCCTTAAGATACGAAAAATATTCTTGACACACACGTTCGTTATTTCTAAGATGAGGGGAATATACTTTACATCACAACATACTTAGAATCCGAGATGCCTTTGATACAAAATTCTCATCACGGACAAGTGGCATTTTCCTTTTACGACTTTTGATTCTCAATTTCCTTTTGTAAAGATGTTATTTTTCATTGTTCTTGTCACGGTGACTTTCATTGAATCATATAACTCTTTGAAATGTTGTTTAACTTTTCATTTTCTTCAAGAAAACTCTCATTTTCTTGTTGTAAAACATTAATGATGTTTTGAAGATGAAAGTTTTGAGAATTCGAGAATCTAAAGGAGGAGGCATTTGGGAGCCATTCACATTATTCTTATCACCCTTCAATTGTGAAATTTGGGTTTTCAATCTTTTGATCGTGTTACAATGAGCTCGAATCATTTCATCACGTTTGCTTATTTCAAAAGCGCATCAAACTCGGGAGCATCCGAGGATGTCTTGACATTTGAGGTTTTAACATTTTCTTTGAGATGTTGATATTTTAATTGCAAAGCAAGATGTTCAACTTCAATTTAGAAAAATGTTTGACCAAGTTATCATGATCATCTGTTCAACTTTATCATGCAATTTTGAATTTGTGGTTTCAAGCTCAATGACACGATCATGGGAAACTTTTAATGCAACAGATAATTCATGAAATTGAGGCGCGATAATAGAATAATTTGTAACGATGTAGAACACATCTTGAGCAACACATTGAGAGATCAAATTATCATTAATGATGTGCGATTCTTTATCTCAATTTCATTACTCTTAAGCTCACGTTCATACATCTTGACCTCAAATTCCATATCATTAAACATCTTTTCATTTCTTTAATCTCTGTGTCCATTCCTTTTGAAGACTCTCAAATTGTTCTTTAAGTTGTTTAAAGAAAGGCATGACCTCGGTTAAATAGCATTCTTTAGTTTGTTCAAAACCCTTTCCCTTGATTATCCCGGTGGGTGTGATTCTCTTCTTACGTTTTCTCAAAATCAACAAATAGTTGGTAAACTACATAAAGGCTGATTAAGGTCTTGCTATTAGTGGGAAGATTTCTCGGCACTAAATGCATTGGTGTATTTGGAGGATACACAGTGGCTGGAGGCAATTTCCAACAAGGGGAATTCTTTGTGACAAGATTATCTGCCTTTTGCTTATCTATATCTTTCTTCCAGAAAACTTGTTCAGGGGTTAGTTGAGTTTGAGGTTTAAACATGTTCAAGGAAATCCAGTTTTCCTTAGTGTAATCATGGGGTTTAAACGTTATATTATACTTTGTACACTTAGGATCATTTAACTTCTTTGCCATTTTCACCCTAGAGGCTTCTTCAAATTTTCTATCCTCATCAGTGCTTCCTATACATGATGGTGTTTGCCTAGGCTTAAGAATCTCATTACCATCATAGACTACCTTTTGTGCAGCTCTAGCAACTTTTCCATACTCGGGATTGGGTACCTCTACAAGGGAATACTATGTTTATCGCTTAAGACTCTATGCTTAGTGATCATGTGAGCGATCGAATGGTGTTCCCTTGTATGTACAGTTTGTTTTCAAGTTTGTTTTTCAAAGTTTTTAGGTTGGAAAAATCATTCAAAAGTTTTGATTCCTTAGCATTAAATTCCTGTTTAAGCACTTTTACATTTTCTTGAAGTTCTTGCTTTTGCTTAGCAGTTTTAGTAAGCTTTTCTTGTAAGGAGTTTAACTCTTGTTTTAACATTTCTTCCCTAAAGTTACTTTTTCTAATGACTGTACGTATTTGGTTATCCATCTCCTGCTCACGGGTGGTCAATTCAAACTTAGCACGCTGTTCATAAATGGCAACTTGTTCCTTATAGGCATTAAGTTCGAGAGGTTATGGAATCATCGAGGCACATGCGGTGTATTCATCAAAAACATAGTCATCATTGACTGCATAAGATGCATTACTTGGTACATATTCACTTCCATCTTGCTTCACATATTGATCATATGGGACAACATTGCTATTACCCATATTTTCAATATCTGATTCAATAATTTCAGTTGATTGTACTTTGTCATGCATCTTTTGCACATCAACCTCATCATATAGTTTTAATACCTCTGAGATGATAGATTCCCTGGAAGGATTGGCCTGTTTTGGTGAAGAAGCCCTTGGAGTGACCATTGGTGAGATACTAGCCATGAAGATGGTGCAGGCGGTTGGTTCATCATCAACATCTCGAATCAAATGCATCACGATCGCAACTTGAAATGCATTGGGATTGTTCGACCCATACCACCTTTGGTTGTTCATCCACATCGACATCATAAGTTCGGCATTTCCTCGACAAGGAATAGCAATTCTTCCTCATTCAACACAGCTCCACTGTCTTGAGCTTGCACCAATGACATCTTGTCCACAAGTACTACGCATTTTGTGGGCGTTTTGGAAGAGTGCAATTCCTTGCGATGTGACCTTCTCCACCACAGTTGTAACACTTGATTGGCTTTACTTGACCCTGAGCCATGTTCCTTCCACGATTACGATTACCCACATATCCACCACCACCTTGACCCCATATCCGGCATTCCCATATCCAGCACCAACATTCCCATATCCAGCACCAACATTCCCTTGCTCATTATGTGGAAGGTATGCATTCTGTCTTCCTTGCACATTTTGCACCACTACCTTTCCGTCTTTAACCGTAGCATGATTGTGAAGATTGGATGCAGTTCTGAGGTGATTGTTGGTGTGTAGGGTGAAGTTCAAGTTCTGCTTGACCATTAAAGCCAGTTGATTGACAAGCTGTTCCATGAATGTGTCGATTACGGAGGCTTATACCTGGATCGGAATGAGTTTGTGATTACCATTTCCAGTAGGTATGACTTGAGATGCTTTGGTAGTTATTCCCACATTAGTGTAGAATGCAGTTGAATCATTTGAAGAGCTTGCATTTCCAGCATTGTTGTTAAACTTTTCAAGGATCATCCGTTCAAACACAGCATGCTTCTCATTTTGGAGCAAATAAGCATACAATTGCTCATAATTGGTGTTCCTCAAACCTTTGTTTAGCTTGACTGCAGTGACAAATTTGTGCCATTCGGGATTCATGTTGTTCACAAACTTTGAATTGAGCTGAATATTTGGCATTGTCATTTTGATATTCCTCATATCATTCACAAGCTTGTGGAATCTTACATGATATTCATAAACACTTTCCCTGGATTCATCTTAAAGTTCTCAAAGTCATCATACAAGATGAGATTCCTGTCTTCTTTAGTCAATTCGAACCGGAGAGAAGCATCTTAACATTGTCCCATCTTGCCTTAGCTTGGTGTTGTGATTGATCAACTTGTAAATGTCCTTAGGTAAACCACAGTATGATGTTTGAAGCCACGATGTCGCATCGTATCTCTTCTTCTCCTTATCGATAAGTTCATCATACGTCTTTGGTCTATCCAATCCTAATATCACCGAACCATCGACAGCGGTTTCAAGAATGTCTCTGGTAGTCTCAACTTGATAAGGTCCTTCATCAATTGACTTAAGTATGTTAACCCCATTTTCTTTTTCTAAGAAATACAATCTGATTCTTTGAGCCCAAGAGTCATAGTCGGTTCTGTCCGGCATGGGAGGGCGAGTGTCGGATCCTGCGACTTGTACATCATCGACAACGGAAGAAGTGATTGTAGACATGATTACAGATTCTACGGATTTCACAACTCTTTGATTAAACCGGAAATAGATTCTTTCACGGTTTTACTAAATCAAGAGAAAACCGTAAATCGTAACACGAAGAAACAATAAGTCTCAAAAGACAAATCGCACACTTGACAAGTCGCACCCAAATCGCTAACAAAGCGCTCACCAAACAAATCGCTTAACGAGACAAATCGCTAAAGCAGACAAATCGCTTAAATGACAAAAATCGCTTAACGAGACAAATCGCAACATAGACAAATCGCATAATCGACAAATCGCATAGTACACAAGTACAACCACTACTTCCACTTTGTCCTTTCTTGTCGTTTTGTCTCAATAGACAAATCGCTTCTAGTGCAAAATGACAAATCGCTACCAAACTAAGACAAGTCAAAATAAGCAACAATAAGCAATCTCTTCAAGAAAGGACAAATCGCATCAACAAGCGATCACAAAGGACAAATCGCATAGAAAACTTTTACCGTGACACAAATCGCTTCCTAGAAACTTTCAAAAACACCACTTTTCAATCCAAAACAACCCAACCACGATGATTCAAGCCTTCCAAATCAAAACCTAAACACTTATAATGATTCTAAACACAAAAGTACTATCAAAATCCAAACTTTAACACTAGAAATGATCCAAATGATGCAAACTACTCTAAACTCATTCAAACCCAAAAACCTTATGAAAACCACTAGAAATCCAAGAACATGAAAGATGAATGATCAAACCATGGCTCTTGATACCATTTGTAACATATTGGTTTTCATAAACACATAACAAATCACAATATGGTTCGAATATAGTGAGGTTTTAGAGAGAGAGAAAGTGGAAGAGTTTTGGGAACTTAGTGAGACAAAGAAAAATGATATTATGAAGCTCCAACCCTCTACCTTGGGAGGTAGAGGGTATTTATAGTTTCTTACAAGACACGCCTCCTACGGTGTGGATCGGGCATCTGATGGGTAAAGACCGTCCGTCCTCCACGGTGTTACTTAACAAACTACTTACTAACATTAAATGACTACGACTACGAGCTTTCTAACGAATACATATACTTGAGGTGACCGACTCTTTAACTACGGATTTTCTAAATCCTAACGGCATATTTAAGCTTCAACAAATAGTTGGAAGTCTTGTTTGTTTGTTGTTGTATGATCTAGTATTGATTCATACATCATTGTTGTACCAATCCATCATAATCTTGTGAGTGTGAGGGGTTAGTATTTTAGTCCTTAAAATACATTGTGTGTGGTAGTGGTTGTACCCTTGAAAAGAACTCAACATCTAGCTTAGTGTCAGAAATAGTGTGTAAGCGAAGTGTAAAGGTTTCTCCGCCGGTGAAAGGATCTTGTTGACTAGTGAAGTTAAACTCTCGAGTGTGAGACTCGGGGAGTGGAGTAGGGCAAGGAAAAAGAGTCCTTGTAGACCGAACCACTATAAACAACTTGTCGTGGTTTGATTGTTTCTTTCCTTATTTACTCTTTATATATATTACTTGCATATTGATTATCATTCACTAACATATCTAAGATCAATATCAATTGATCTTTCAATAAGTTTCAAAACAAAGTATTTAATCGGTAAACTATTCAACCCCCTTTCTAGTTTTCCACAATCTTGTTAGAATCTCTTAGTCATCAACCACAACATAATTCTCAGCATTTAGAAACCTTCTCCTTGGTCATTTCATCATGAGGAAAGCCCCTAGTGCTAACTCATTCACCAAAGAACCACCCAAGAAGCTTGCTCGTGATGTAAACAAAATTTCCTCAACCGAATCATCTCCCGTTAAGTCCACGAATGCTAGGATTTCTCCTCCACCAACTCAACCAATCAAACCAATCCCCAAAAGGATTGTTTCCACAAAAATATCATCACCGAACACCATAATTCCTACTAAACCAAACACACCCATTTCCACCCAACCATCATCTTTGGTTCCTAGAGCCATATCATTTACCACCTCACAATCATCTCCACCTCTCTACAATTTAGAGGACTTGCCTCCTAGGCCATCTAATCCTCCACCAATTCCGACACTCTCTTCAATAGAGAAGAATGTGCAACAAACCGAAGGTGTTGAATCAACACTTGCACCGGTATCCTTTTCTCCATTTCCCTCAAATGGTACATTTTGGATTATGAGGAATCATCAAAGTCAACCACCGGATCACATGAAAGTTGACACATCTCTACCTCCACCATCATCCTTTGTTGATCCATCATTGAATGTGCCTCTACCAATCCCTCATTCGTTTCAGGATCCTCAACCTCCTTCACTAGAACCACCACATCAAACCGCTCTATCTTTACCACCACCTTTTCCAAGCCATGACAAGGATTGCTATCATTGTCAACACGTTGAAGGCTTAATACATGAACTACGTGAAGAGCAACGTTTCATGTTTTATCACCTCCTCGAACATTTCGATGAGGTCAACAAACCTAAACAACCGTGAGCTTAATGATTAAAGTGGTGTTCTAGTCTTAAGCTTAACTTAGATCGTTTAGGAATCATATTTCATGTTTAATCATCTTCTTGAACGATTGAACCAAATCAACAAGTCTGCCCATCCTTAGACTCAAGCACATTGATGCTTTTTAAGCTTTTGGTCACTTATTAGAATTAGTAGAAAATGTATTGCATGGTTAAATCATTCTCTTAGTTTTAGAGATTTGTAGATCATTTCTCGTAGTTTTATTGAATGAATTTACATGTTTTATGCCATATTATCTTGAGTATATGTTTTATGCAAAGTTTCATATCTCACTTTGATGTTAACATCATTTGTTACATCACCATTGCTGTTTTAAGCTTTCAGACAGACGGATCCCTCCATTTTGACTAGACGGATCCCTCCAGGGAGGGAACCGTGGGATCCGTGCAACAGAAGACTTGTTTTCTACTAACTTGAGTCTAGTCTGCAGGAAATTATGCATTATATACTTGTTTCTCTAACCTTTGTTTTGTAGATTTTCAAAATACACATGAAGAATTTGACACCCAAAGCTAGGGGGAGCTTTGTGTCAAAACAATACATTGAAAAATCATTTGCAATATAATCCTCATTTGGATTACGTTTCATGACGTCCCTTTGCAAAGTTGCAATCATCAAGGGGGAGCATTATCGTCACAAAGACGAAACCATTTTCAAACATAGTTGCAATGCATTAGCTTAGTAGTTTTTCTTACTTGACGCCCTTACAAAGGGATGGACTCGTCAAGGGGGAGTTAAGATGAGAACTCTTCCCGTCACTTGCTCTCTCTTTTTTATTTTATTTTTACATGCTTTTCTTAAAAAAAAAGTGTTATGTAACATATTGGATTTCACAAACACACAATCAAGCACAAATGGGGCGTATAGTTTAGATGATTTAGAGAGAGAAAGTGGGATATTCTAGAAAGAGAATCTCATGGAAGGTTAGATTCCAAATGAACATCCAACCCCCTCTCCCTTGTGAGGAGAGGGATATTTATACAAAGAGTCACGCCCTCCTTCGGGCTGTGGATCAGGCATACAATGGGTAAAGACCCGTCCTTCCTCCACGGTGTTGCACTAGACTAAGCTACGCTAATAACTAACTAATAATACCATACTTAAACAATATGTCTACGAGCTAACTTAAGCTAGATTACATTAGGGGTGACCGATACTTCACAATAGAATTTCCAATTCCTAACAATCTCCCCCTAAGGGAGGTCACCCCATGAATTACAATTTGCATCCTAGCAGTCTATTAATTCTTCAGTCTTGAGCCCGTAGACTTTAATACTTCAAAGTAATCAAACATTGTGCTTTAGTGGTGATTTCATCATTGTTCAACAATAATGAATATTTCGTAGAGGTTATAAAGCTGATCCACTTCGATAACCTTTGAGCTTTCAAAGAGATCATCAGCCACAGCAAATCTCAGTATCACCCATTGTTGTGATGCCAGCATATGTTGTTGTGACAATTGGACCGACATGCTCACATTACGGATCATGATTTCTTCTTATCGAGTAGCGGAAGCTTTCGTTGATTCATGCTATTAGCGCAGCGTAGCGAAGCATGGAGTGAAAATATCGAGTCATTGATGCACTATCATGATTTCTTAAGAGATGAATGTGTTGAGTGAGCATGCGGCTATGGATTGACCGCTTCATTACGATTAGCCGCAAACGTCGGGCGTACTGCGCCAACAGCTTAGAAATAAAGTGCACGAAAGTGTCTTTGATCACTTTCATCGAATTGAGGTACACGCCCACGGTTCCCGTTGATCGCTACAAATCGCTTCGTGATCGTGTAAAGTCAAGAATTTCCTTGACGTGGTTTCGCAATGCTCTAGTTGTTCTCAAACAGAACATCTCAAAGAAGATAACACGGAGTGAGTGAACCAAATGGATTGAAATTCACCGATTGATAAAAGAGATTTGATAAAGAATCGTTTATCGCTCAATAGAAATTGTTTTTGCAATACAACGAAGGTTTTAATGAAAATCAATTATCAATCATAAACACCTTTAATTTGAAATATGAGTACGGTCGATGTGCTAAGGAAAAGAATTTTTAAGCACAACGACCGGTTTTTCAAAGGTATCCGTCAATCCATAACTCGAACCGAGATTGATTCAAAGATTGAATCGCCCCATTGTTTCATTCGGTTGTCACATGGTTGATCTATTGATTAGATCTCACATGCCACCCACCGGGAGCTTGTTTGATGTTGGCTCGAAGGCTTTCCATCTTCATTGTGAATATGTTTGCATATCACTCGGATGTTCGGAAATACCACAAGGATAATGCATAGGACTCATAAGATATAATCTCTTTCCACATTGTGTGAAACAGAGAGTCTTCATTGAAAGTGTCCTAATGAGATTTATAGATGATCTCGTGGCTCTAGACTCAATTGTGCATATTTGGATCCTATTTCGGAGACTAGGAGAGGGTCTCCTTCTTCAATATCAACAATCTCTAAGAAAGTCGATAGATTATATCGGTTCCCGTGAGAATGAAACAAGCCCTTTAAGAGGAACTTGAGTAGCTTGGGAAGTTGAAGTGTAGTACGTCACTTGGGTCCATGACGTCTTGTCTTCAATACCGATGTTACCTTGGTAACCACCGAGTATATGAATTGAACCGGTTTACGCCTAAGGTTGAATAATTGGAGGCTATTTATTTTCACCCTTTCTCATTCAATTCTTTTATTCTTCAACCCCTTCTGCTTACCGAGACTTCATAACTAGAACCTTGTTGGGTTTATTCCAATTACTAGCTCGGTCTTAGTCTCGCACTCTTCCCATATCTCATTTTTCTCCTTTTTCAATATACCTAAGGACTTCTACACTATCTAGTGGATTGTCCTGGGTAGATCCCTCCGTTCTCGCGGATCGTGGAACTAATACCTAACCTAACCATCCTTATAACACCATGCATAAAGTAAATTGGTCGGTCTTTTGGTATTGTTCTTTTCTTCTTGAAACCAATTGAAAAATCATTTGGAAAAACAATCAAGGTACTCGTGATACGAGATCAAAGCATTTTGTACCTTAATAGTTTTGATCATTTAGAAAACCTCCCCCTCAACATGTGCATATGATTTAGAAATTGTTTAGCACATGGAGGAAAGAGGACTTTGAAATATTTTCTTTGGTCACAATTTTCATAGAAAAAGCCATTTGATTTTCTTGGTAAAATTCTCCCCCTCAATATGTGCATAGGATATGTGAAATCATTTTATCACATAGAGGAAAGAGTTCTTTTGAGGCACATCCACGATTACCAAACATTTAGAAACCATTTAACACACAATCAAGGTACCTTATAAAAAAGCCTGGAAATCTTTGTACCTTGAAGATTTGAATATGTTTTGAAATGCTCCCCCTTAATATATGCTTCGAGATTTGAAAATAGTTTAGCACATATTTGAGAGAAGTATGCACTTTGATACAAAAATGGTCATCTTTTATCATCTTTCATATTTATATCACATTTTCTCCCCCGATCAAAAATTTCAAATCCTTTGAGATTTTGGATCTCAAGTGATTTAAATATGTTTGAAACAAAACATTTATTGGAGAAAAATGTGTCCGGTTTTATATGATCTGAAGTGGACAACACTGAGGTTTCCTTTTTAGACACAAAGGGAAACCTCAATACATAACCTATCACTATTACATACATTATAGTTGTTCATAGTTCATACACCACATTTTACACATAAAAAGTACAAAACAAAAACTACATCCGGAAGAAGTCTTCATTCAGTTCTTTGAAGCAGCATGTAGTGACCTTCACGAAGTCTACCACCCACAAAGCTTTCAAGGTTGCGGAAGATCATTTGAGTCTTAAGTCTTCGCTTGATTGCAGCAATGAAATCTTCACACCTCTTCAAATTCTCATCAGACCAGAATTTTGTTTTGTTCCACGGCTTTAGATCAGTTTTGATTTCATTTACTCTAGAGTTCAATTCTTCTTCGACCATCTTGAGAGTGCCATCACTGAATTTGTAGAGCTCGCACAGTCTCATTAGCATGCGTATCCCATATCTGTCAGTGAAGAGGACGGCTCTAGGGGTGTCCAGAACTCTATATTCGTGACGGAATTCATGTCCTGAGACGTCCCATTGCGGCCTTGTAAGGTTGACCCTAGTCTGGTAGCTTTCCATTCCTAGCAGAAAATCCTCAACCCTTTTATGAATAACTAAGCCCCTGATCAAAAGGTTGACAGCAGCTGAGAGAGCCTTCTTCTCACGAACTGGAAGATGGTTAAGGTGTCCTTGTAGGTTCAGAAGGTAGAGATCTTCAAAATCATTTGGCATCAAGTGTTTGAAGTCGTTCTCTTCAATCACATGATCTTTCCGTGCGCTCTTGAAGAACGGTCTTCTTAAGGTAATCATAGCCATAGATTGGGAAGATCTCTACACTGACAACACTTAGAATTCGTAGCTTGGATCTAACACCTTTGCGTCTTTTGTCAGCTCCATGTCTCTCAATGTAGAATTTCTTATTTTTGAACCACCAATGAGAAATACCATATGAGGCCTCGATGTCATATACATGTTCTTTGTCAGACCAGAATTGATCAGGTACCATCTGCTCAAGACCTGAATCTGTGTAGGTAGCAGATTTCATCTTTGAAATTGACAAAGTTGGTCTTCTGTCAGATGTATGAGCACATAGATAGTCCAGGTCATGGTTGAAGAAGAACTCAGACTGAATGGTCATTAGTCCAGGTTCACCACCTAGAGGAAGAGGTTTGTTCACATTGAAGTGGCTAATCTCCTTACTGACTTGATTACTCAGCATCTTGTGGCACTCTTCCATCTGATATTGGAGCTGATTGGCATCAGAGTGAAAGACCTTGTCAATTTCAAAAGCTTGTCCTTCAAGATCCTTTGGAGTGATGGACGAGATTCCCTTCTGTTCACAAAACCACTTAATGAAGCTGCCCATATCTCCAGTGACATGAAGGAGAGAGTCTTCATCTGGGATTTCATAGTTATTAGAAATTTCTGAGGCCCAGTTGTTGTCAGGGATCATTGTGTCAGTCTCTGGAATGGACCATGAAGGTTCTGGAGTATGAGGTCTCTCTTCGGTGAGCCAACTTCGAATGGTGTCTTTTGAAGGTGTGATTCTAGATGTGTTTGAGTCAAAAGCAGACTTAGCAGTTTTGGGTTGTGGTGGAGTGGGAGAGACATCAACATTAGCACTGGATCTGGAAGCCCTTTTCTTGTACAGTTTGAAGTGATTCGTCTTCTTAATATCATCTGTGAGAAGAATATCAGGAATAGGCAATCCAAAGATCTCTTTATCCATACCTTTAGCAACATATTTAAGGTTACCCATAACAAATTCTTCCTTGGCATTATGAAGGACTGATTCACTCCTAGGATTGAAGTTATGAGTCTATTGCAAGTACTGGATGACAAGCTTCGAGAATCTGATGCTAGGAATCACAAGTTTGTTTACTCTCTTTCGTCCCTGAGCTTTATTCTGAAAGTTTGTTCTATCAGAGATAAATGTGTTAATTGACAACGAGAATTCTTCCCAGATACGTTCCGATACATTAACATTCACCCCATTGACGATACCCATAAGATTTGCAAGATGGGAATCCTTACTTTATCAAATCCTAATGTTTTGCACCGATAAGCATAAGTTGAGAACTGTGTCATTGCTCTCGTGGTTGATACATGTGTCCGGTGATGATGTCGAAGCCCGGATATGCCAACTTGATAACCCAAACCAATCGAAAGACTATTAGATCTTCCGCACTAGGTGGAGGTTCGGATCGTATGGTAGGGTTACTGTGGTGTGATTCAAGGGCCTTCTTGAGAATGTCGAATTGATCACAAATTCCTTATCATCCACTTGCGGTATAATGAGTCGTGATTTTGTCCCATTCAATGGTGTTCCAAAATTGTTGTATGTAAATGGTGGGAATTGTGCATTGCTTGGTTAGGGCACTGAAGAAATTTGTGTTTTTAAGGATATCAATAGACACTTTGAGGGTTGGATTTTGTTGCAACTTTTGCATGTCCACATAACAGTTACTTTTCCCAATCTCTACCCATTTGTCTTTTGGAAGAATTTCATTGTCTGTGAGAACTATAGATGGAGTAGAGGTAGCAGGGTTCTTTGATGAGATTGTGTTTGCCATTGATGATCTAAAGATACACACATAAAGCACCAATGATTGAGAGCATGTTAGATTAGATATGGTTAGTTAAGCAACATTGAATACAGCCTCATGACATAAACACAATAACTTAGTAACTTAGACAGAGTTCCCATAAGCAGATTGAAAAAGATTGAGTGGCATTAGAGAGTTTTCAAGGTAACGGCTCCATTTGACATAGTTTTCGAGAGACAAGTTGGTTTTGAATTAAATTATTTAAAAGCACAGTTACTATGAAATATCATGAGACAAGATACTATTATGGAGATGTTATAACAAGTTGTTTGAAACAAGTTGTGATACCAAGTTGCTACAAGAGAAACCAAGTACAAATTGCTCAAAAAAATGTTATAGCAAGTCGCTAAGAGTATGTTGTCAAAACAAGTCGCTACAGGAAATCCTGAATCAAGTCGCTAACATGAAATTATACTAGCAAGTCGCCTTAAAATAATTTAATAAACCAAGTCGCCACTTGAAAATTGAACCATCAAGTCGCTAATCTTGTAAAGATAAGTCGCTATCAAAAATGATAAGACCAAGTCGCTACAAGATTAACTAAGTTGCAGACTTGTAAATAAAAGTCGCTACCAACAGTGATAATGATAAGTCTCTACGAATTAATGAGGTAAGTCGCTACCAAGAACACTCATACTAACTTGCTATGAAGAACGCATGTAAGTTGCTACCAAGAACAAATTATAAAATCCAAACCAACTCGCTATGAAAAACACTATAAGTCGTTACCAAGAACATTTCAACTTAATCATTCCAACTCGCTACGATGAACATAATAAATCGCTACGAAGAATGTTTCAAAACAATGACTAACACCACACACAATTTATCAAATGCAACCATTTAAATCCTGCAATCTCACTATGATGCAACACATAACATCAAACACTCACAATAACACAAGCAACGCAGCCCACATACAATGAAATTAACGAATCCCATAAACCCTCAAAACAATATATGACAATATATACAACTTCAAACCAAGTGAACCAAACTGCACAAGAACCATTCATTCATGAACATATGTTTCAGTATTTGAATCCTTTAACAAACCTAAATGATTGGGATAAGATTTTGAAGATCAAACAGCCCAAGTAAAATTTGTTGAAAAGAACGGAGTTAGATACTACGTGTATATCATATGAATGAATGGCGAAGGAAAGGTATAACATGTACCCAAAATCAAGTCGCTAAGCGTGATTCGTCACAAGAGAAAGAAAAACACACAAAACTTTTAGATTATTATTTTTTAAATAATGAAGAGAAAACGGTAAGTCGCTAGGGTATAGGGAAGGGTTTAAACAAGGATACCAAGTTGTCACTTTCAGTCCCTGTAGTATTGTGAACGTTTAGAACTCGCTAGTAAAGTATATTAATAAGTCGCTAAGGCTTTACATAGCAAGTCGCTAACCTCAAGTTTAACATGCCAAGTTGCTAACTTTGTTAAAGGTAAGTTGCTATCTATTATTTCAAAAGCAAGTCGCTATCTTATCATATTATGTGTTATAGACACTTTCAGTCCATGAACTTATCAGATTGCAAACAAACACAGATAGCATAATAAGATAACATAATAAGATAGATAAGCAAACTAACACAATGGACACCAAGAAACAAATAAGCAATCAACACAGAGGTCACCACGAAAGCAAGACAAGACAAATACATGCATCTGAGCACAATACATTACCAACACTGGTGCAGATATAAACGAGATATCTTGAAAAATTCTCCCCCTCAATCAATGTCACCAATGACCATTGATTGAATTTAACCCACCCGTTATAAAATAAGAATATATCATTTGTTCGAACTTCATCTATGATCCCGTGTCATTATTGAATGACATTTCTAGGACCGTAGATGTTATCGATAACAAGAGATATATCATTTATCAGTTTGTGGAAAACGAATTAGATTATGAATTAAAGAATAATTTAAAAACACATTTTTTTTTATTTTTTTTTTATTTTTATTTTGTTTAAACTGATTTGTTCATAGATTTATAAGAGCGAGTCATGAATCAAGTCGAATAGGAGTCAAAGTACGAGGTACATCAATTCTGGCACGCTATAACTCCTGAGTGAGCAATATTCATTTCTGATGGAAACCAAGTCATGAAGTTCCTGATTGAATTGAGCATTGTACCTAAAAAGACTGAGAACCCATTGCACTAGAAGCACATGTAGTATTGCAAATATATGAGTTAGTGACATGAGTAATTTCACTATTGGATGTTGCACAGTTTGATCTAGGAGTGTCATTAATAGAGATCCCTTTAGATTCAATATTCTTGAAGAGTTTTCCTGTGGGCATCCACTTAAGGCAAGATCTAGGTATGTAAGTCCGTTTGGATCCTGTAAACTTAAATAATCTTCCAGTGGGGATCCATTTGAAACAGCTACTAGTAGATTTGGATGTAGTCACTTCCCTCTTTTGAATATTGGTCCTTTTGTAGTTAGTTGGTTTCTTAGGGGATTGATCAGCCATTTGATGCATCTCATGAGAACTAGATGAACTCCTAGTATTCCTTATCTTTGAACTTTGAACATTAACCTGGGGTTTGTTATTCATCATATCGGAATGAAGTAGTGAAGTGACTGGTTTCGTCAAAACAGTATTCGCATCAACTTGGGAGGCAAGCCTAGATTTTGATGGTTTAAATCTTTCGGTTCTAAAAGCATTGGGTGCCTAACTACAAGATGTTTTGAGTTGTTCGAGCAGTTGGCTTTCCCAAGGTTGATGGTTTTGCAAACTTAGTGTTCACCCTATTTCCAATAGATTTCCTAAGCTCATTTTTTAAGGCAACAATAGTGAAGCTCTTATCCTGAATTTGGGCTTTGAGAGCATCAATGTCTGTCAACAAGGCGCTAGTTTGATTAATCAACTTGGAATTGGTCTCCTCTAAGTTCTTTCTTAAGGACTCATTTTCCCTTAATAGGTTGGACACACATAGAGCCAGTTCAGCATTCCTAGATTTAAGTGTATCACTCATCTCATGACAATCACACTTATGCACATCGAGAGTTGTAACCCGGATTGCATATGGTTGAGTCTTTGTCACGAATCTGGTTTTAAGTGGTTAATTTCAAAAAATTCTCGAAATTCTGGAAATTCCTTATTAATGCAAGATTTTTCAGCATAAAAGCTTTCTTCCTTTTGTTGTATTGCAATTTCCAAGGAAATACAATGTTTTTCAAGAATTGAGTATTTGTTTGAAAGTTTTAGATTCAGGCTCAACCAAGACCGATTTCACAGTATTGTGTTCAGAGTTAGAGTCAAGTAGATCAGGTACATTAACACATGAATTACTTTGATCAGTTAAGGGTACCTCATCGCATGAAACTTGTTCATCTGTAGATATGTCATCAGTATTCACCACATGAATACCAGGAGTTGTCATGTAAACTGTTTCAACCTTTTCTGACTCTGAGTCTTTGAGATCAGTACAGTTGGCTTCATCCTCCTTTATTGCAACTGAAATTATGCATTCGGCATCATTCATTTGTTCGACTGGTCCATTGCTCGACCTATCACAATCTTCACATAACATAACTTGACACCCATTCAATTCATTCAGCTTGTCATTCTCTTGAGCAGCTTCCTTAATGTATGTTTCCATATTACCCATAAGTTGAATAATAGTGTTTACGAACTCATGAATTTCCATTCCAGGTGTGTTTCTTGAATGAAATTCGGTCATATCATGATCAAAATCGAGGAATATTCCCCGGATAAATGGTGAAATTGATCAAGATTACTTGAAGAGTCGCATAAGAATCATCATTGAGAACTTCTCTTTGGTAATTTGAAACCTCGGTTGTTCTAAGTTACGTATCACAGTTCTTGTCAAGGTGGGTAAATCCTGACGAAGGAGAGCACTGCTTGTTCGATCCATAGCTGTAGATAAAAGTAGTTTGAGGTGCTGATGAAGTCGTTGAAAAGGCTCAATTTTGCATTCCATTTGCCTTGCATCATTTGTCAATATCAAGAGTGTCTCATTAGAATTTTACTCAGATTGTGAAGTGTTTTGATTATAAGTTGCTGAATCATCCAAGGTAGAACATTCTGAGTAGCAGCCTGTTTCATTATTCTGTGAGGTATCATAGAGTTCAAGCACTTTGGTGATTAAAGGATCAGTGATGTAAGACATTGTGTTAATGGATATTAGATATAAGTAACTTGCATCAATTCCCCAAATTGTAATATGGACAAGTCGCTAACAAACCAACTCGCCAAGAACCATAACACCAAGTCGCTAAGAGTTAAGAAGACAAGTCGCTAAGTTCCAAGTCTCTACGAAATTTTGACAGTAAGTCGCTAAGCTCCAAGTCGCTAAGTTGTCAAGTCGCTAAATAGCAACTCGCTAAGGTCCAAGTCGCTAACACCAAGTCGCTAAGAAACTTAAGTACAAGTCGCTAACAAAATTGAAAGCAAGTCGCTACCTTCACCAAGTCGCTACCCGTAGTGGAGAATCCACTAAGTGTACTGTTTGTCGGCTTGTCTCAAGAGACAAGTCGCTAGGACCAAGTCGCTACCAAAAAGCACTACAACTCACTACCTTTTACTAAAGTAAGTCGCTAAGATGAAATTCACTACGAGAACCAAGTCGCTACCAAGAAAAGCTTCAAAAACACACTTTTCAATCCAAAACAAGCTCAACCACAGTGATTCAAGCTTACCAAATCAAAACCCAAGCACATACAATGATTCTAAACACAAAAGTACACCTAAAATTCAAACTTTAACACTAGAAATGAACCAAATGATGCAAAAACCACTAAACTTTTTCAAACTCAAAAACCATCTAAAAACCACTAGAAATCCAAGGATATGTAAGAGATGATCTAACCATCGCTCTTGATACCATTTGTAACATATTGGATTTCACAAACACACAATCAAGCACAAATGGGGCGTATAGTTTAGATGATTTAGAGAGAGAAAGTGAGATATTCTAGAAAGAGAAACTCATGGAAGGTTAGATTCCAAATGAACATCCAACCCTCTCCCTTGTGAGGAGAGGGCTATTTATACAAAGAGTCACACCCTCCTTCGGGCAGTGGATCAGGCATACAATGGGTAAAGACCCGACCTTCCTCCACGGTGTTGCACTAGACTAAGCTACGCTAATAACTAACTAATAATACCATACTTCAACAATATGTCTACGAGCTAACTTAAGCTAGATTGCATTAGGGGTGACCGATACTTCACAATAGAATTTCCAATTCCTAACATGTTAGTTCCTTTTCGACGCTTTTTTTGTTTCGACAAAAAGGGGGAGAAGAGATTAAAACTCAATTCAAACTTTTACAATTTTAGTTTTCCTTAAAATAATTTTATGTTTTGTCATAAACAAAAGGGGAGATTGTTAATACAAATAAGCCGTAAAAACGTTTATTTATATTTTACGATATTCTAATGTTTTGTCGATAACAAACGTAAAATCATTTTAACGAAACAAATAAAATACGTAAATGGTTTGAGCCAATAGTTTACTAACACACATACATTTTCACATAAAACACTAAACAAGTAAAAGTGGTTTTATGATTTAGTAATACATATGTACAACAACTAGTGTTTACATATTGGGCAAATATATACATAACTAGTAGGTATCATAATGGGTAGAAGTTTAAGTATTTGACCCATTGACCAAATACATTGAATGTTGTTGGGTAAAACCCAAAGTCCATGACCCATACCCATGGAGCATAACCCATAACCCATTTCATGACATCATGCATAAGTCATAAATGGATATTATCCATGACCCATGGTTTTAACCCATGACCCATGGACTAGATGCATTGCATCTTGCAGATACATTGTATCTAGTTGGATACCCATGGTCCAAAGTCTAGGACCTATGACCCATAACCCATGACCCAAAACCTATGGGCAAAGAGGAGCGTCCCACGGATCCCCAGGATTACACTGGACGGATCCCTCAAGTGAGGGATCCGTGGAACAGTAGCTAAAATTCCTCTATAATTAGTGAGCCATTTCTTCATTTTGGGTTGTCACTCCCACACATACTTTCTCCAAGTATTATAACCTTCTAACCTCAGATCCTAAGGATCTCTCTATGTAGTTTGTGTTTTGTTTTTGTGTGATTCTCTAGGTTCCTCTTAAAGGCGAGATCACCACCTTTTGAAGTCGAGCAAGCTCAAGTCCATGAGTTGCCATACTTCTTCATCATCAAGAATACTGAGGTTCTCTTGTTGATAGTTCTTTCTTCCTCCATAGAAGTGTTGTGTCAAAGGCATTAGTGAAGGATGCCGAAAGAGTCAAGACTAAAGCATTAGTGAAAGGTGCTTAATGTCAGTGTTAAAGGCATTGGTGAAGGATGCCGAAAGAGTCAAGACGAAGACATTAGTGAAAGATGTCAAACGTCCGTGTCAAGGGCATTAGTGAAGGATGCCTAGAATTCAAGTCAAGTGGCATTAGTGAAAGATGCCAAGGGTGTATAATCAATGAGGTGCATCGATATACAAATAGAGATAGGTTATATCCAAGGATATTGATATCCTTGATGATGTTGTAATAAGGAGTGGGTCTCCTTTGGGATAGGTGTTGTGTAGTGTTAGGTAGTAGTTCCTCCATTGTAATGGAACTCGGTATCTAGCCTAGTACCGAATAAAGGGTAGGCGACGTTGTGATAGGTGTGGTTCTACCTTGTGGAAGAACCCCGGTGTCTAGCCTAGTACCAGAAAAAGAGTAGGCGATGTTGTAACGGTTTCTCTGCCATAAGGAGTTGGTGTCGTGTAGTGATTACGAACTCTCGAGTAGGTGACTCGGGGAGTGGAGTAGGGCAAGGAAGGTGTCCTTGTAGCCGAACCACTATAAATACTCGTGTCGTGGTTATGTGTCTCTTACTCTTTATCTTTCATTACACATTTATATATCTATCTATCAATGTCCAACATACACATCTAATAAGATTGACATAAGTCGATCTAAATATTTTAAAACGAAGTTTTAATTGGTAAAACTATTCAACCCCCCTTCTAGTTTTCCACACATTGGATGAGTGTTGGAAAGTTTTGAAGAATCATGTTGCTTAGAAGGATATTGAGATGCCTTCTTTCTACAATAACAGGAGGGGTCGGGAGAAATTCAAGACTTCGAAAACCACCTCGGGGTCAACAAAAGGTGGTTTGAATTTGCACAACGTGGATGATTCTGAGGAGGAAGATACTCGAGAATCACGACCAATTGGTCGTGACGCATCCAAGAAGAAATCATATACCTCCTCACGTGAGCCAACTCCATCATTTGTTAGTTCGTTAGCCGAGAAGTACTTCAACTTCAAGTCGACAAAATTGGGAATGCAGAAAATGGAGCTCCAACGTCGGCAAATTGAATTGATCGAAAAAACCAAACTGTACCAAGACATAATTTTCTACAATTCAGCAATCGACCCAAATTTGCCCCAGCGACAACAACGTGAACATATAGATATGAAGGCAGCAATCAATATAATGTATAACTTAGATTATTAGTTTACGTTTTTAGCTGTCTTTGTAATGTTTTTATTATTACTCCAAGTATTGAAATGTTTAAGTTTTATTATTAATGAAGTTTAAATTTGTTGTTTAAAAATTTTTAATTTAAAAAAAATAAAAATAAGAAATAACTTGGTCTCCATTGTGGCAACTTGGTCGTTTAAAGGTCACCAGAGAGAAAAAGCTGATGTGGCAGTCAAAATCCATATTGCTCTTGGTCACCATTGTGCATAGCCTAAGGCCTAAAACCCTAACCCATAAACACTAAAAAAACGTTAACCCCTAAACCCTGAAATAACCCCTAAAAACCTTAAACCTATAAAACAGCCTAATCCCTAAACCTTAAAAAATACCTTAACCCCTAAACCCTAACACGTAAACCTTAAAACCCTAAACCGTAACACTTATCCAAAAAAAGCCTAAATCCAAACCCCTAAAAAGCATAAAAACACAAAACCCAAATTAAACACTTATAGATGAAAATTTAAAATTTACGTCATAAATTTACATTTACATCATAAAAACTCGATAAATAAGTTCTTAAAAATTATATAAAAGCGTCAATCTATAAAAAGATTATTTAATTCTCATCGTGATGATATAATATGTGACAACTGCAATTTAGGGAGTTTATTTTAGGTAACCGCATTACGTTAAACTAAACCGAGCTTTTGCCTTTATAACTATTTTTATCGACCATGACTTGATTTGATATCGTTTATTTGCTTTTATGATTTATTTTATTATTGGATGAGTTATCGTGTGAGTTTTAACTCTTTTTGATAGGACTATAAAAGCCTAAAACGAGAAATAATGTAACTTTTAGACCGTAACTCGAAACTTGGCAAATAAATAGTCAAAACTCGTGGAAAAACATAAATAACGATAATAGAAAGTCGAATGAACGTCGTGGAACACTCGTGGGACAATATATGAGCTCAGGAATGGGTAAACGGGATAGTTTACGAAAAATGACGGCTTCGGCCCCTCCACTTCTACATGGCCGGCGCCCCCCCTCCTCCCCAAAATAATTATTTTTAAGTCCCTAGCTCCTATGTATATAAACCCACTCACCCTCATTTTTACTTCCACTTTCTCTTACTAAAAACACACACATACACTACTTTCTCTCTCTAATCTCTGTCTCTCCTCAAGAACAAACCCTAACCCTAAAATACCACCACCACCGCCGCCCCACTTCCACATTCCGGCAAGTGACACTACACCTCCACCACCATCTTGTAGATCTCTCTTTCCTCTTTCCATCCATATATAAAACTCTCACAAAACCCTAACCCAGCCCACATTGACCAACTTGTGACGCAGCGTGTCGCTGAACTGCTAGCTGAGTCTAATCTCTCTAACACCTCTGTTGGAACCCCACTGCTGAATCGAACTCGAGGTTGTACCTACAAAGAGTTCCGATTCTGTGGTCCCATCGAGTTCGGAGGAACTGAGGGAGTGGTTTACCTAACTAGGTATATGGAGAAAACTGAATCTGTGTTTACCGTTAGCAACTGTGAAGAGGATTGTAAGGTTAAGTATGCAACATTTACCTTGAAGGACGAAGCGTTGACACGGTGGAACAACTATCACGGATCCGTAGGAAGTGATGTAGCTTATAGCATGACTTGGACCCGTTTAAGGCTCTCTTGATCAAGACTTACTATCCTAGGAATGAAGTTAAGAAGCTAGAGATTGAGTTCGGAACCATAAGGTTAAAATGTACAGACATGACGACTTACAATCGTCGTTTCCAAGAGTTGTCGTTTCTTTGCCACGATATGGTTCGCATCAAGCCCTTACAATTGAGAGGTATCTTGATGGATTGCCTTTAGCTACTCGAAATGATGTCATCATTGCGAAGCCGCTTAATTTGTATGAGGCAATTCATTGTGGCTTAGCGTTTGATGGACTCTTACTTAATGGAAGTAGGAGACAAGGATATAGGTGATAAGAGGAAGAGGAATGAAGCTGTTAAAGGGAATGGCAACAAACTGCAAGAGACAGCCAGGGTGTTCGCTATAAGAAATGGAGAGAATAAGGGTTATGAAGGTAGCAAGCCCGTGTGTGGTCGTTGCAATCGACACCACCATGGATTGTTCCCAATTGTGTGTAGGAAGTGCTCTAAGGTAGGACACATAGCCAAGGATTGTAGGTCCCGACCACTTGCTGCAGCTCAAACTGCACAAGGAGCGGATTGGAAGGCCACTGTCACCTGTTTTAGATGTGGAAAGAAAGGGCACTACAAGAATAAGTGCCGAGAGCCGTGGATGAGAGGAAATCCCAGTAATGGAGGAGGATTTGTTAACCGATGTGTATGAAGTAATGGCTTAAACCCTGTGAGGTGTAAGGTTGTGGAGAACCAGGGAAATCAGAGTGATAGGAATCAGTAGAGAGACATGGGAACAACGCGTGTGTATGCTATTGGGAAGGAAGGCTGCGAGGACCCTAACGTGAGTTACTGATGCGTTCCTTCTCAATAATCGCCACGCCCATCTTGTTTGATCTTGGTGCCGATATGAGTTTCGTATCCACCAACTTTATGCCATTACTAGAATCCCCAAACACCTCTAGGGTTCGATTACGATGTGGAATTAGCTAATGGGAATAGGGAGAAGATAGACACCGTAGTCCAAGGTTGTACCTTAAGTTTACTAGACCACCCGTTTAGCATAGACCTATTGCCAGTTACCTTGGGAAGTTTTGACGTCATCATCGGAATGGATTGGTTGTTGAAGAACGATGCACACATCATCTGCGATGAGAAGATCATGCGTGTACCATATGGCGGAAAAGTTCTGAACATACAAGGAGATCGGAGCGACTATGGAAGTCCTTCCCGGTTGAGCATCATCTCTTGTATTAAGGCCCAGAAGTACATCGATAGAGGAGGTTGTCTTTTCTTGGCTTGAATTTCTGAAAAGAAAAGCGAGGAGAAGAGTGAAAGACACCTTAATGATGTACCCGTCGTTAGAGATTTTCGGATGTGTTTCCGACGATGCGCGAGGATTCCACCCGTCCGACAAGTGGAATTCCAAATCGATTTGATACCGGTCTTTGCACCGTGAGGGGCACCCTATCGACTTGCTCCAATAGAATTAGAGGAACTATCTAAACAGCTCGCAGAATTGTCAGAGAAGGGATTCATTCGACCAAGTTCGTCACCTTGGGGAGCATCGGTGTTGTTTGTGAAGAAGAAGGATGGATCGTTTTGGATGTGTATCGACTATAGGGAATTGAATAAGTTGAAGGTGAAGAATCGATATCCGTTACCTAGAATAGATAACCTATTTGACCAACTCCAAGGAGCTAGTGTCTTTTCCAAGATCGATTTACGATTTGGTTATCACCAGCTTAGAGTTCGAGAGGAGGATATCCCTAAGACGGCGGTTAGGACTCGTTATGGGCACTATGATATCCAAGTGATGTTGTTTGGTTTGACCAACGCGCCAGCGGTTTTCATGGATCTCATGAACCGAGTGTGTAAGCCATACCTGGATAAGTTTGTGATAGTATTCATAGACGACATCTTGATATACTCCAGGAGTAGAGAGGAGCACGAAGAGCATTTGAGACTCATTTTAGAGTTGTTGAGAGAAGAGAAGTTGTATGCCAAATTCTCTAAGTGTGAATTTTGGATTCCGTCCATGCAATTCTTAGGTCACATGATAGATAGTCGAGGAGTTCATGTTGACCCAGCTAAGATTGAGGCCATTAAGGAATGGGCAGCCCCTAAGAACCCATCAGAAGTCCGCCAGTTTCTAGGTTTAGCAGGCTATTACCGGAGGTTCATTGAGGATTCTCCAAAATAGCTAAGTCGTTGACCAAACCGACACGAAGGACGTTAAGTATGAATGGGGAGAAAAGGAAGAAGAAGCATTCCAACTTCGAAGGAGAATTTGTGTAGTGCGCCCATCCTAGCTTTGCCTAAAGGAAGCGAAGACTTTGTCGTATCGCGACGCTCGCATAAGGGCTTAGGTGCTGTTTTGATGCAACGGGAGAAGGTGATTGCTTATGCATCCCGAAAACTTAAGAAGCATGAGAAAAACTACACCACCCATGATCTTGAGTTAGGTGCTGTAGTGTTTGCTCTTAGAATCTGGAGACATTATCTGTATGGAACCAAGGGTGTAGTGTTTACCGACCACAAGAGCTTGAAGCATATCTTAGATCAGAAGGAACTGAATATGAGACAACGTCTTTGGTTAGAGTTGCTCAGTGATTATGACTGTGAGATTCGTTATCATCCTGGTAAGGCTAATGTTGTGGCTGATGCACTTAGTCGTAAGGAGAACATTCCATCATTACTCGTTCGATCCCTAGGAATGACCATTGTTTCGCCTCTACCATCTCAAATCTTAGCCGCCCAAGCTGCGGCATTGACGGAAGAGAACCGTCCTTATGAGAATCTGCATGGAATGGTAGAAAGTGAAAATGGCTTCTTGAAGCGTTCCGACGGAACCTTATGCTTCAGAGACAGAAGCTGGATACCATTTCATGGTAGAATCCGTGAGTTGATTATGCACGAGTCGCATAAGTCAAAATACTCTATTCATCCCGGAGCCGATAAGATGTATCAGGACTTGAAGAAACTCTATTGGTGGCCTAACATGAAAGCCGACATAGCTCAGTATGTCAGTTGGTGCTTGACTTGTTCTAAGGTAAAGACCGAACACCAGAAACCCTCAGGACTCTTAGTTCAACCCGAACTCCCAGAATGGAAATGGGAGCGAATCACCATGGACTTTATCACCAAATTACCGAGAACAACTATGGTAATGACGCTATCTGGGTAATCATTGATCGTTTGACTAAGTCTGCTCACTTCTTAGCCATTAGCGAGGTCGATAGTCTCGACAAGCTCGCTCGGCTGTATCTTAAGGAGATAGTATCGCATCATGGAGTACCGGTATCTATCATTTCCGATCGAGATAGCCATTTTACATCCCACTTTTGGAGATCCTTGCAGTCAGCATTAGGAACAAACTTAGATATGAGCATTGCATATCATCCTCAAACCGATGGTCAGAGCGAGAGAACCATTCAGACCTTAGAGGATATGCTTAGAGCCTGTGTTATCGATTTCGGAAAAAGCTGGGAGAGACATCTCCCTTTGGCCGAATTCTCCTACAATAATAGTTATCATGCTAGCATTAAGGCCGCTCCATTTGAAGCACTATATGGCCAAAAATGTCGTTCTCCTGTTTGTTGGGCTGAAGTTGGCGAGAGTCAACTTACCGGTCCCGAATTTGTCCTAGAAACCACTGAGAAGATAGTTCAGATTCGTAACCATTTGCAAACCGCTCGTGATAGACAAAAGAGTTATGCCGATAGGAGACGTAAACCTTTAGAATTTCAGGTTGGAGATCGTGTTATATTAAAGGTTTCTCCTTGGAAAGGAGTGATTCATTTTGGAAAGCGTGGAAAACTCAATCCCCGATATATTGGTCCCTTTCCAATCCTGGAAAGAATCGGACCAGTAGCTTACCGCCTTGAGCTACCATCGGAATTGAGCAGTGTACACAATGGCTTTCATGTTAGAAATCTTAAGAAATGTCTTTCGGAGGAAAACATAGTTGTGCCTTTAAGAGATATCCGGATTGATCAGAAATTGAATTTCGTTGAGGAACCGATTGAGATCATGGATCGCGAGATTAAACGGCTGAAGCATAGCCGTATTCCGATTATCAAAGTTCGTTGGAACTCCCGACATAGACCGGAGTTCACTTGGGAACGTGAGGACGTATTCGTAAAGTATCCTAAACTCTTTATGACATCAAGCAACTCGGAGTGAAACCCGGACGGGTTTCTTCGAGGCCGGGAGGTCTGTGACAACCGGCAATTTAGGGAGTTTATTTTAGGTAACCGCATTACGTTAAACTAAACCGAGTTTTTGCCTTTATAACTATTTTTATCGACCATGACTTGATTTGATATCGTTTATTGGCTTTTATGATTTATTTTATTATTGGATGAGTTATCGTGTGAGTTTTAACTCTTTTTTATAGGCACTATTCGATTCGGCACTATAAAAGCCTAAAACGAGCAATAATGTAACTTTTAGACCGTAACTCGAAACTTGGGAAATAAATAGTCAAAACTCGTGGAAAAACATAAATAACGATAATAGAAAGTCGAATGAACGTCGTGGGACACTCGTGGGACAATATATGAGCTCGGGAATGGGTAAACGGGATAGTTTACGAAAAATGACGGCTTCGGCCCCTCCACTTCTACATGGCCGGCGCCCCCCCTCCTCTCTAAAATAATTATTTTTAAGTCCCTAACTCCTATGTATATAAACCCACTCACCCTCATTTTTACTTCCACTTTCTCTCACTAAAAACACACACATACACTACTTTCTCTCTCTAATCTCTCTCTCTCTCTCCACAAGAACAAACCCTAACCCTAAAATACCACCACCACCGCCGCCCCACTTCCGGCCACATTTCGGCGAGTGACACTATACCTCCACCACCATCTTGTAGATCTCTCTTTCCTCTTTCCATCCATATATAAAACTCTCACAAAAGCCTACATTAACACCTCCAAATCTTGAAAATAAGATTCGTGATTCTAGGGTTTTCATTAAATCTTGTAGATCGGGTTGTAAAAAGGTAAATGGAACATGGGTCAAGCTTGTTTTGGCCATGGAAAGCCACGTATGGGTCTCTTGAGGCTCGTACATGGGACGAATTTTAGGGGTTTTGGTTTAAACTTAGGATTAAAACTAATTTACACTTAAATAAATATGTAGCTAGTGATTTGGTATCATGTGGTGTATCATATTGTTGGGTTTTTGCATTTTAGGTCATATTTCATGTCTTTGATTAGGAATAGTTGATGGGTTTGCTGTTTGGTTAATGATTGGAGGTTGATTGATTGTGTTTGGTTGTAGTGGAAGTGATTTGGGGAGTGTTTGGATGTGTAAATGGGGCGTACAAGCCACCATGACCCACGATGGTAATGGTTTGGTGGCGTACGAGACCCACTTGGATCAAGGGTCCGGGTCGGGTTGTCGTGGTAGCTTGTTGGTTGATATTGTTGGTGTTTGGATGAGGCGCCGGAGCGTAAAAGCTTCTAGAGCTTGTTTGGTTCACGTGGTCTTAATCAGGACCGTGTCATGACCATTAGGGTCATAACATTGGTTTCGGGTATATTTGGTTGGTTGATTGGTTGGCGAGATTGATTTGGGTTGATTTGAGATTGAAGTGCGCTATTATGACTTTTATTTTGGACTTAATATATATAATTGTCAACTATGAGCAACGTCGATGTTACTTTGACTTTTTAGTCAATAGTTGACCCAACAACGCCGTAACATGGACTTTAGTATAGTTTGGACTATTGATTGATTAAAAGCCGAGAAGTCATGACTCGTGCTTGTGGACTCGAAACGAATAACGATATGAAACTAATATTGAAATTTGACAAAATGTATATATGAAAATGCTAATAAACTATGAAACGTAAATAATAAAAAGCTTTTATACCAAAAATATCGATAACAAGACTTGTCTTGTTATTTACTATTTTAAACGGAAACTAACAATTAAAAATGGAAAGGTTTACTAATTAATAAATCTTAATGTTTCGAGTGCACGTTTATCAAAATATGCCAATTATGAGCATTTAATACTAGTTTCAAGTATTTATTTACTTACGTTGTATGCATGGGTTACGGATGACCTAATATTAATAGCGTCGATCCACGTGGGTAGCGGACTTATTAGGTTGACGAATCTAATAAGAGACCGCTAGGTACGTAGGATAACGTTATTAATGGGTGAATTATCCTTATGACTCGTTAGGATGCGACCGGTTTATGGGATAATAAGCGACACGAATAAATAATTGAGTTTATCGAGTTGACGAATTCGATAAGGTCTACTATTTATTCCGAAACTTATTGGACTATGGAGCTTATCGCTTAGACGTCTCATTGTGTTGCATTGAGTCACATATTGGTTGTTTGAGTGCATTCATGGCATCATATTGAGTCGATACATCCACATGAGGATACTAAACACTAGGACTAAACGGAGAAACAAGACATTTTTTTGAGATAAAGAAAAGGAATACATCGGGTAGATAACGTTGATTTTGGGAAATATATATTAAAATTAGTTTACATTAATAGGTTGTGCCGAGTCGATAGTTGTTGAGCCGTGATTAGTCATTATCTTCGCTAATGTTTATTTGTGCTGTTTGCTTGAGGTGAGTTTCATAGCCCCACTTTTATCTTTGTTTTAACTAAATTAGGGTGAGAATCATGCTCTTGTTTTGGACCTTTAAAACTATTTTGATTTGCTTATGTGCTTGACTATTTAGATAGATATGTGGTAGTTGTTGCCTTAGTCTAGGGTAGCAATCCTAATTTCTATAACACGCTGCCTAGCTAAGAGTAGACTTCTACCTCGACCTAGTCCGGGTTAGCAATTGTTCTAGACTTTGCTACTACCGTCTTGGCTAATGTCGCTAGGGGCCCGCCAGATATCGGATATGATATGGTTTGTGATTGATGTGTATCTATCCTAAGTCTCGCATAGCAAATTAACTCCTCTGATCCACTACTTTTACTTGAATTTAAACCTATGAACTCACCAGTTAGTGACCTTTTAGCATGCTTTCTCAGGTATTTAAGTGATGTTTGGAGTGCGTGTTCGGTGGAAGCTTGGCAAGGAGTCATGGTCAAGGCTCATAATCGACTCTGATAATTTATGGGGACCTATTTTATTAAATCATGTTTGGGCCTAATATTTACACTTTGGGATTAATGTTTTGAATCTTTAAATTCGGGATTGGTTTGAATGTTAAATGACTATCTTATTTGCTATACTTGTGTGAGATACCAATCCAATTGTAACGCCCCGAAAACTTGATTAAGTCTTCCGTTGTACCGAGATTTGGGGGTGTTACATAATATAATTTCGTGTAATGATTAACGAGTTGTAAAATAGTAAATGGTTGATAATTGTTTTTTATCTTTAAAAAAGTTGTGCTTTATGTTAAACTTTTCTCTATGAGGTAGTAGTTGGTAAATATATATTTATATAAGATAATATAGCGCGCCGGACATACTAACCATTATATTTTAATCGGGTCTTTCTTAAATATTAAATCCTGGCCCATGTTTTTGGCCCAGTTTCGTTATACTTATCCGTTTATTGAGTCGGTAAAATGAATGATATCTGTTATCTTTTAGCTTTGCCACATACACATATACGCAGAAGTTCCACCGCCTTCCACAAACAAAACACTCACTGATCTTCGTTTTTGATTTGCAGTGGTAGGGTGTTACGATTGTTTGGGTTTTGTTCGGTTGAAGTTTGTGTTATTCAATCGCCTTAATTAAGGTTCGCTGGGTTAGGGTTTTGTGCTTTATGCTAATTATATGAACTGGTGTGTTAACGTTTGTGGGTTTTATTTGTTTTTATGTTACCCGACTATGTTCTGTTTCATGCGGTTTGTATTCTTAGGTTCGCCCGTTTATTTATTTTGTTGTCATTTTAATGTTGTTAGATTTCATTTTGTGTATGTGTTAACTTATATATCTTTTAGTCTGTATAATCTATGGTTGAATTTGTGAAATCGTTTACTAATACGATACGACTACTTACAGTTATTGGTCGAGGATTACGGATTACTTAGAAATATAACTTGGTTGGTTACGGTTATTGTTTGAGGTTTAAGAATAAGTTGAACCCATGTTTTCCATTCACTTGGATTTGTAAAAGCTTAAACTAGGTAAAGAAAGAGGGAATTGAGATTATTGGGTATAAATAAATATAGTTTCATTGGTTAGGCTTATTGTTTGAGGATCAAGAATAAGTTGTATGTTGTTGAAATAAACACATCGACTTAGTTTTAGTAAGCGCGTTTGAGCATTATTGGCGTTTGGGTGTAGTTTATTATTCTATGCCATAATAATATTGTTTGTTATTAGTTATTAGAGGCTAAGTAGTTTGGGCAATTACATTTGAAGGTAAGATCGAAGCTGCAAAACGGCTCTTTTGTTGCAGGAGAACCTTAGGAACTTAATATCTATTCTTAAGAAAATAAGGTTGTCGTTGATCCTAATAGAGGGCGTACAAAGTGATATGGGTGAATGACAGCTTACAAAATGTAAATTCCAATAATTGAATTGTGACGTAAATTGCGTTTTTGTGAAGCGAACTGGGCTATAGTAATAGGAGTAAATGTTATGATAGCGGCAATTCTTATAAATCGTTTATGGTTCAAGCCGACGGTCTGTAGCACCTCTGCCCTCGGATAAATTAGTGGCAACCTGTGGAAGAAAATAAGAATAAGATCAAGTTACCAAGAAAATACATTCACACAATAAACTTTTCATGCGAGTTTAGATTGTAGAGTAAGAACATACTAAAATGTAGCTTAGTATAACATGTCTATGCACATATAAATGTTTTGATAAGCAGTTTGAATAAACATAGGCACTTGCACATCTACCATTTACAGTTTCATATGTTTTTTTGCAGTCAACATGCGGCGACCTCTTCAATAACAGGTCTGCTACTAAGGTTTGCTCTACTTTTGCTAGAATCGGACATTCGGACATGTTCTGCGAGCGCGACATTCCAGGTTTCATGGTTTTGCTTCTGTTACCTTTATGCTTTACTTATTTCATGTAGCATCCGGTAATTTTTTCAAGGGTCAATTTTAATATTAAATTATATTTTTTATTAATTGTTTTTCATTTCGGAATTTCCCGAGCAAATTTGAACTTAAAAACAAGAACTTTACTGTAAAACGTGAAAGCTATTAAAACAATTTGGTTTATTAATTTAGTTAAATACGAAATTAATCGTGTGAATACTCGTCCTTATTGGAAAAGTGTTCGGACGAAATGGCGAAAATTTAGTAATTTAATTCGATCATTTACTAGTCTAAATGAGCCCAAACCTCTAAATCGTGAAAGTTTACAAAATTACTGCTTTGGTCCCTGGATTAAACTTCCACCGTAACCCCCTATACTTTGATAAATGTTGCAACTTGTTTTGAGCATGTAAATATAAAATGATTGAACCTAGGGGTTTTCTGTCATTTCTCTTAGGGTTTATAGACAGATAGGTTACCCAACTTTCTAAATTTATTCGCCTAAGTTACCAAACTTTTTTTTTGTGCAAACAAGTTACTTAACTAAAAAAATGCTACATTTAGGTTACTGAATTTCTAAAACGCCACATTTAGGTTACTTAACTTACCTAAAAAAATGCATTTGGGTTACTTCGATTACACTGAAAAAAAAGAGGTTGAATGCTTAACTAAAGTTCAGTAACCTAAGTGAACAAAATGAAAGTTTGGTAACTTAGGCGAATAAAGTTAGAAAGTTGGGTAACCTATCTATCTATAAACCCTTTCTCTTATCACAAACCCTAAAGTAGTATCCCATATCTCACTGCCGCCGTCGGCTGCTATTTTTCCGGTCACATCCGACTGCCGCCGCGCCACCACTACCGTACCACCATGTCTTTCCATCTACGACGCAAGAAACTAGACCTTGTTAGGCTGGTTTGTATTTGGTCATCATCTCCATCTCGCATCTACCTCTTTCTCTCGTTCCTTATGGGTATGTCAAAAACTGAATCAAAGTTTATCATTATTTTTGTTTTCATTCTAAACCGATTATGAATCGGTTGTAATACGTTTCGTGGATAAAAGAAAACTTTCTTTTAAATCGTTTTATGAATTCGTTTCGTGTGGTGAAAAAAAAAACTTAATGAAACGTGTTTAGGGATGTTGTACTTGTGTGTCGGGTTGAACGGTGTAGTAGATTGAGTCTCGGATAGGATTCATTAACAAGGCTGTGTGGTAAAAATGTTTGGCAAGTAGTATAAATGGACTAACACATTTTATTTAGAATACGTATGGTTGGAATCGATTAAATAGGGGCTTGTGTGAGAAGTATAGTGTTAATTTTTTTATGATTTCAAACCGGGTTAAATCATGAAGTCAAAAACTGTCTCGCGTGGTAATCGGTTGTAAGAAGGTATATAGTGTTGTTATGGTAATGTCAAGTGTTTGTGTAATCGTGCTTTGTTTCAGTAGCAAGAAGGTGCGTTTGGTTTATTGTCGAATGGATCCGAATAAAATTATAAAGGGAGTATTAACTTGGATTGGCAAATGATTAAGAGTTGCTGCTGTTGTGGTAATTTGTGGTGAACTAGGCAGTAACGTACCCCACAATAGGTCTCTAATACAAAATAAATTAACTGATCATTATAATTTATTTACTCTTATTAGCTATGACTAAATAATCATATAGAATTAAATAGGCTTACTCTAAATTTGTAGCATAGAACGTCAGTTTGAAACAAATGTACATGAAGCATGAATGCATGATAAGTAAACAAAGATTATACTGATTAGTAACATGATAATTATTATTATAAATAGTAGATTTTGCTAATGGGACTTAGTAGCCTAGTTAGGGTGCGTTGGGTTTGAAATTTGGTCATGGGCTCATACGCCCAAACATTTGAAAATTTGGGTTATGTAATTATTTTGTTAGATATATGATAACTATCGAATATGGATATTTGAATAACAAGTTTTATTTATCGGTTTGACACTTGTGACCATTAGTACGTTTCGAAAAAAATTGAACTTGGATTATGACTTGACGAACATTGGACATGTAATGGATGGGTATCGTTTGGACGACTATTAGACTCATATTGGATATAACTAGTTAGAATAATGCAAACTTGTAAACTTGAACTATTCGGTAAGTTAACTACCGGAATAACAATTGTTAGACTAACCAAAACTAGACAATTGAACACAATTATTTAAAACAAAAATCTAAATGGAAACTATAATATTTGACAACATATTGAGAGCACGCATTTAAAATCAGTTTTACACAATTTAGAAGTTATATAAATAAATAGGTGTTGGATCGATATACTTTAATCAAACTAACTTTAACTAGCTTGTTAAGGTTTAATAACCTCGGATAAATCCTAAGTTATTAACAAAGAAACACTGAGCAATCTTTATTAAGTACGCGGAATTTACTTAACAAAGCTAAGAAGAATAACTTTTATTATAAACTCTAAATCGCTTATTATGGATACTCTAAACAACTCTAAGACTATCGAACTTCTCTAAAACACTAAATAACTTGTGAATTCAGAAACTCTAAAACTCATAAAATCGTTACATCTCTAAGACCAATCTAGAGTCCTTTTATAGGCTCAAGGATATCCTAGTCGGTTTACAATTTGTATTCTTGTACGACAAGTAATCTAAACATAGAATATTCTAGAGTTACAATACTTTCCATAAACGAATATAACAATTCTTTTGTTCTTGCAAAGACTTTGACTTCATAGTGCAAGATTTTGACTTTGTCTTTAGCAAGACTTTGACTCTTTGACTTCTTCCAAGATTTTGCGACTACAAGTGCTTTCATATCTTCAAGATTTCATATCTTGAAGACTTTCATATCCCAACAATCCTCCCTAACTTGAATTCTACTTGCTTGACTTCAAGTTCCCTTTGTGAATATATCTTTAACAACTTCATCTTTAAGGATGATTGTTTCATAGTCTTTGGATTGTATTGTTGTAGTGTCTGTGCTTGTCAAAGTATCTCTTAGAATTATTCTTTCACAAAGAATCCAAAGAACTCCATCTTTTCAAAGAACACAAAGAACATATGACAATTTGTACATTAATTCGCTTAAAGTTGCATTCTATTCTCATCACTACCGGTGTGTTAACTCCTGTGAGAGGTGAATCATTGAAAACTTAATGGATTTAGATCTCTTTACCAAAGCCATTATCTCGGAGTAGCCAAATGTTTTGGTGTGTAAGACCATGGTACACCGATAACCATATGATTTTTAGCAAATCATCGCCTATCAACGATTTTTTTTGTCTTTACCAAAAGTCGCACTTTCCGGACTAGTTAGTTCTTCTATCTAATGGTGAACTAATTACCAATAATGGTTTTCCACGCCCTTTACCACAAGCCATTTTCTTGTGGGCTAGCCAACTCTTCACATTAATCGATATGGTGAGTTGAATACCATACAACTTATTAGCAAGTTGTCAACTAAAACGGATTTGATATATCTTTACGAGCCGTTTGCTCATGGATTAGTCAATCCTTTTGTAACCATGGTGGATTGATGACCTATTGTTACCATCTCAAAATCCATTTATTTCACTTAACCTTTGTTTCAAAATTTTGTTACTTAGCAAAAGGTTACATTCAAAATCACTTAACGGTTTAAAAAGCGCAAGCGATACTTTGATTAAAGTCTCGTTTGATCGCGATACTTTGAATATAGTCTTGATTTATCAAAAATAATTTATTCAAATAAGTCTCATACCGCTTTTCATCATCTTGAAGAATGGTAGTCTAGTTGATAAACAAATTGATAACCATGCAAGCAGTTTCATTATCCTCTTCTACTTCCATTCCATGCTCTAGCATTCTTCTCATGAGCTCAACTGTGAGAGGGTATCTTCTTTACGCAAACATGTGTATCATTGTTCCATTTTCCACTCTAAAACATGAACTCCGGACTCTTCAAAGAATCTCCAACAAACAATTTCCCAATTTTCTTGATTCTTCCAAATAGCATCAAGTGCTCTCTCTCTTGATTTCCCATACGCTTATGAGATCACCATGTAAAACTAAACCAATCCCTTCTAATGGATTATGTTCAAAGTAAGCTTTCACCACATGATATAAATAGAATAAATCTACTCTATCTATAATGTGCAATAAGTCCCATAGCATATTAAAAACTGTGAAGCTTTCATCTTCTTTATGAAAAATCATATAATCTCCATCTTTGGATTTCACAACTTCAAAAGCAATAATCTTTGATATGTTCATCTTCATGTCATCATCTTCTTTTGAATAATCAAAATCTACCACTCTGAGATAATTTCTTAATTCATCACTAGTCTCGGATCTTAATTCAACTTTTCTTTCTTTGAGAACCGAACATCCAGAACTTCGGTTTTCCTTTTCTTTTCAAACTCTTCTTTCTTTCACCTTCAAATCAAGTAGCTTCTTCTCTAAAATCTTTGATGCTGCAACATCCTTCTTATAATCCTCCCTAGCGACATCATACAATCTTTTCATCTCAAAATAATTAAACTTCGCAATCCTTTATACCCTTGACTTTTAAGATAAGCCATCATAGCATTTACATCTTTAGCTTTATTAAGTCTTCTTGGCATAAATCTAACAGAACAGTGACTGTAATGGTTCAAGACTTGAAGATCTAATTCATCTTGTACCTTTTTAGGCGCTTCTATTCTCGAGCTTCTTGAGCTTCCCGAGCTTCTCTATCTTTAGCATTTAACTCTTCTTGAATCTTTCTAGTGCTTGTTCATTCAAAGCATCTTGAGCGACTCTTAAGCGTGCTAAAGTTGGTTTCTTCTTCTTAACTTCTATCAAAACACCCTTTCCTTTATCCTTAGGATCAATTGCGAGTTGAGAAGTTCTTTGTTGTTCTTCTTCTTGTACTTCTCGAATAGTAACTCCACCTCTTGGTTGTGATAAATCTCCTAAAATTGTAGCAATGAACTCATCATCACTTGCGTAATGAATAGGTTTGAGAATAGCTTCCTCCTCTTGGAAAGCAGTTGAGGACCAACAACTTCTTCATGTACAGTTGTTGAAGGACCGCCTTCCTCATCAAAGTCTAATACTCTTGGAGTTATTACCTCTTGTCCGAAAGTACTTTGAAAACTAGTACTTTGTTGTTCAAGACTTGATCATCGCCAGATTTTGAACTTGAACTTGCTCATCGGTAGATCTTGAATGATCTTTTCTTCGACTTTTAGAACTTACAGTTCTTTTTCTTTAACCGCATCTTCTTTCAAATTCGTTCTTCTAAATTCCTCCCAAGTTGATGTAAGATGGTTTATGAACCGCTTTGGTGTTTACTTGTCTTGGGTGCCTTTGTGCTTTCTTCTTTGATATGACCAGTGCGAAATTCTTTAATCAAAGGCCGGACAAAAGTTTTAGCCTTCTAAATTTTAACTTCAATTTCTTTATCTCGCTTAGCTTGAACCTTAGTAGTCTTTTGCAACTTAACTATCTCCCTTGTCAAAGCATAATTATCCAAAGATAAACCTTCACGAGGTATAGTATGTGGATCATCACCTTGAATTTGTGAATGTTCCTCGATTGAGAAGCGAAGGTGATCGCAATGTGGAGATGGAGAAGGTGATCCTGCAATTTCTTCTTGAACCTCAAGATTGGGAAGCAATTACCTGTAGAGATCAAGACCTTCTCATAGAAGCGGTTACTTACGGATGAAGTACCTTCTTGATGCAAGACTGCAGATAAGCGATGCTTAGGTACATCGATTGTTTGCATCATCTTCAACATCGACTCTAATACTGAACAACTTCCATCATAGAAGTAGTTAATGGTGTATCACGGACCTCTGAATAAATCACTTCTTCTTGCCATAAAAGTAAAAATCTTTGATTGTTGAACAACAACGAGCAATAAGTCCAAAAAATCAACTAAGTGTTTTCTTTACGACAACCTAAGAATGAATATGTAAACAACATGTATTATCTATCAACACAAATATATAAAGGAGCATAAATTAACAAAGTAAACATATGATCAGTTGATATCATAGAAAGATAAGATATAATCATAGAACATGATTGAAGTTCAAAGTAGCCGGTGTACGTTGATAAAAGTAAACATGCAAATAAATAATGAAAACAAACGTTTAAGGATGCATATAAAATACTAAAAGCGATTTAGTCAAGCATCATCAACATCAGGCTCATTAGCTTGAGGCTCACTGACCACAACCTTGTTAACCTCACCCTCATCAACTTGATTGGCCTCACCCGTAGCATCCTCAACTTGAGTCTCAGAAATGTCAATCTTTATGTCATCTGATGCATGTAAGGAATCTTTCTGTTCACATTGAACAACATCAACATGGACGATGGGTTTATATCCATTGGTGTCATTCATAGTTACCTCCATTGAGCTTGTATTAGCTGCTAGATGACCCTGATCGTCCTTTATATGAGTGATAGGATGTTCGAATTTACAAGCTTGACCCCACATAAGATCATCCATCATATTTTCTTCATCAAGGTTTATAGTTGAACCCATGTTCTCATCACCAATAATAACATAGTCAGCCATCTTAAAATCGTTTAGCGACGATGGTATGTTTACATCTGAGTAAACCATACGTGTTGATGAACTTGACGAACTCCCACAATGTTTATTCAAGGCACTAACATCATGACCATAATATTTGGTAACCGTGTACCTACGTACATATGTAGGTGCTAGATTATAACTATCAATCTTGATTCCGAGAACAACCCACCTACCGATGAGGCTATCAATAAAGTAATCCACTATCCAATCGGGGTTTCCAGCACCCTAAATAAACAATGACACATCTATTAAGTTTGAATATGATATATACGTATTAGTTCGATTTGTAAACATACAAAAAATTCACCTCTTTTATAGACTTGGTAATCAACTCTTCCGTCGTAAGGCCTAGTAGTAAAATGGCATCTGAGTTGAAAAGTACACAGTTCATTTCTTCATTGTCATCTTGTACTGTTATGACTAACTTGTACCTGTTAGACACAAACGTTAATAAAAAAAATATGGTACATTTATTTAAAAATCTATACTTACGTTTGACGGGGGTTCGTGACAATTTTTTTACATCCATCACAATAATATTGATTGTTTTCTATTGTTGCTTTCTTCCAGCACTTGGTACATTGGATGTATTTCCAGTCATGATTCAAGTCGATACCGATCACCATTCCATATACAATAAACCTTGTTCCCTAATAACAATAAACCAAAATTAGGAGTATTGGGAGCGTAAACCATATACATAATCCATATGAATAACACTAAGTTAATTACCACATCAACGCCATTAGCTAGGCGGTTATAAATTTCCGGAATAGGTGTTACTTTCAACTCGTCAATCTTAAGATACGGAGATGTAAAGATGACCGAATGAATAGGCCTATAAAATCAAAAATTAAAGGTGATAATTAGTATGAAATATAAATTAAAATTATGGTACCATGTAGAATTTTTTATTACAAAAATGCTAGGATGTGTCATATAGTTTGATGTTCTTGGCTAATGCTGTTGTACATTGTCTACTTTTAAAAGGCATATATGTTCAAAGCGAAGGGTCAGAGTGTAGTGATAAGGCATGTATATGCATTTTGTGAAAAACAAATCCAAACCCTATTCTAACTCCATTTATAACCAAACTATCAATGATGTTTTCACTATTTCTAGTAATGCACATATGTTCCCAAAGGGTCGATTATTTAAACAAATTTAAAATTGAGCAAGTCAAAATAATAGCTTTAGTGTTTGACTAAAGGAAAAATGGTGAAAAAGTCAACACAATAATATAGATGGGGACATACTTGATTACCGGTGAAGAGCATAGATCATAAGAGTAAAGAAATTTGCTTAATTCTACATGCCTATAATGCGACTCATTTACAAAATAGGAATAATTATGTATCAAGTGTCCTTTAGATTATTATTATTATTTTTCTCTATAATAAATTGTCAAGATTGGCATTACTAACTTAAGTTGTGAACTATTGATGTCTTTATAATTATCATTACTATAAAGAAACTAACATTTCAACCCGACCCATTTGACTTATTACCCATTTTGCTTGCCAATTCTAATCTATATCCATATCGAACAAAAGTACCCCAAAATTTTAAATGCAACATGAAACATGTTCAAGGCTACAGTGAAGAAAATCAATGCATGATCCTTGAAGCCATTTTCAAGAAACACGGTGACATTGCATCCTAGTGTAGTCAAAATAGCTTAAATAGAATCTATCCTAGAGGTTGTTTGTGAAGTTGTCAAGCGAATTCAATCTAATGAAAACTAAAATATTTAAAATCTATCCTAATTAACTTTCTTTTGACATGGTTGATAGATTATCAATCATAAAATTAGAGCTTCTAGATTTAACACAATCATTGTATCTTAATCATTTTGTATCTATTAAGAATTTTGTCACATGTTGGGGATTGATGGTTTTGAGCTCTAGTTAGTTGGCTATTTTATTTTTGTCCTATAATAAGCAAATCAAGCCACATAGTTTCTGCCTTGGACCAGAGGAGAGGACACAAAGATTTTATAAATAGGTCGGATCAAATGAGCACTAAGACTGGTAAACTACCTGTTGGAAATAAGTCTACTTAAAGGTCTATTTTGTTGTTACCTAATTGAGCTAATTGCTCATTGCTAAAAATATCACCTGTTGTTATATGCAACGGTCTCAACAATCGGAAGGTTCAAATGGAATTGTGTTGACACGGTCGCGTCAGTTGTGGTGCACCTGAGATTTTAGAAAGTTAGTATATGGTTGAATATCTCAAACACCAACCATGATATTGCAACATAAAAAACTCAGATTCAATCAACGCAATACTTTAGTAAACCATTTTTTTCTTTTATGTTAACCCTACGTAACTTAATTTGGTATATCACTTATTCCTAATAAGAAACTCAGGAACATTGGTCGACTGGGATAATGCTTGGTACTCCATATATATGTAAATTCTAAATGCAAACCTGCATAAGGTCCCACTTTGCAACACGTCAAGACGACCACAACATTGGTATCTTTTATAGAATTAATAAAGCTATCTTCGTACGTCAAAGCCATCTTCCCCCACAACGCAACGTTGACTTTCACTTCACTGCATTTGTTTAGTTAACAACAGTTTGTACCTCTACGTAGTGATATAAAAGTGTAGACAGCTGATTCATTTAATAAAAAATACCTCATATCAACAATGACAATTTTGCGGAGTTGTGGGTTACAACCTTGGTTCTTTCCAACTCTATCTTGTAGAGGACCCCATTCTCGAAGAACTCCTATGACATCTAAAATAAAAAAAATAAAAAATTATTGCATCAAGTAAAAAATTATAAATCGAATGAACATACTAATATTATCACACAGTCGAGATATGTTTTAACTCCATAACGATCGTGGAGGCTTCCTTGAATGGCATAAATTCAAACACATATCTATCAAATAGTTACGATCGAATAAGTGAAGGGAGGCGTTCTATCAAATAGTAGTCGTGTAGTTGTGAAACAAAATTCCACAAAGAACTTGCGATCCAAAGGCCTGTAGATGATTGTCTCATAATCAAGCACTGTGAAATTGTCGATCTTATACACGCAACCCTCTTTGACATGATCTTTGAATTTGTTAATAAGCTTAAAGGGAAGCTTAGCATGAATTGAAGAACGCTAAAGTTTGAAAGGAAAGAAATAATCATTAGAGGTACAGTTATAAGCGATATGCACGTTAGCATTAAAAAATTGTAACATTCACTTACACGTTCATCCACTAAAATGAGATCAAGAGAAAGAATGCGATTAGTTGTTGGATTGTAAGTTGTCCAGGCACGTGCAATCATAACATTAATAGTCCATTTGTTAGTGACATTTGGACGCAAGTCACCAACATACTGATAACGGTTGCTCATGGTTGTTGGACGGTCACTGCAAAGATACACAATTTCGTCAAAAAAAGATCATAAACTTTATAATTGTTCACACTATTTAACATACCTATAGGTAAATTATAATACACCTCCTTGTAAACAACATTTTGTGTCAAATTATTAGCACAATAGCCTTTGTTGTCAATATAAAATCGAAGACCAGCACGGGAAGTTACACGAGATGAAACAACATAAAGTTGTCCATGAGTAAACACTGGTTTTTCTAGGTACGCACATACATGATTAAACGTTTGACCTTGACTCTTGTTTATTGTCATGGCAAAACATACTTTAATAGGAAACTACCTTCGTATAAATCGGAATGGCCACGATGAATCAGTGGGGGTCATGTCAATCCTACCAATAAATACTTTCTCGCCAATATGACTCCCTGTGATTATTTGGGCCTCAAGAACCTCACGGGTAATTTAGGTTATGATTAGACGTGTCCCGTTGCACAAACCTCGTTGCAATCCAGTGTTACGTAACAATATGACTGGTGCACCAACCTTCAACTCGAGATTGTGGTTTGGGACACCGGAGAACTTCAAAGTGTTAAGAAATTTAGTCGGGTACATGGTTTGCATTTCCTCCAGGTTTTCGGTTGTTGAACATATGATATCGGCACTATGAAGAATGTGCATGTCACCTGACATACTTTGGAGTACATGAGAGTTAATTGAATCGACGACATCATTTGTTGGGCATAGGATACACCGTTCTTTTAGGTAATGTATGTCATTGATTCTATTTGGGAGATTCGGAAATGTACTTGATACAATAGACTCGATTGGGTTGTCACATACAGGAAGCAAAAGGTCATCGGGAATTATCAATTGCAACGGAAGGTAGCGTGCCATCTCCCATGGCTAAAAGCCAATTATTAAAATGCATCATATCATTTATATCTGCAACATCAAGTGATGGATCAGAGAGTCGCATATTGGTTGTCAAGACAAAAACCCTACAGTTATCCCAGATCGCTGATGATTGTTGATAGCAGAAGCGACCACCACAGCCCGTGGGGCATTCGGAATAACAGGTAGAATTTGTCTAAAGTCTCCACCAAGGACCACAACCTTTCCACCAAATACTTGATTCTCAGCATTGGGTTTATCATACTTGCATATATCTCGGAAGGTTCGATCAACAGCTTCAAATGCATGTCGATGCTGTAAAGGTGCCTCATCCCAAATGATAAGAGCCGCTTCTCGGATCAAACATGCTAGATCTGACCCGACATCAATCCCACAACATGATTCGTTGTCAAGATCCATAGGTATACGAAACCTTGAATGTGCGGTTCGTCCACCGAAGTAACAATGATGCAATACCGATGATGCCACGACAAAAAAAATTTCCTATCGAACGTATCCAAGCTATAATTGTTTTCCACAAGTCGTTTTCCTGTACCTCCACTCCCGTATACAAAAATAAACCGCCATTATTTTCATTAACAGCTAGCATAATATTATCATATACTACCCTTTGTTCTGAATTCAATCCACCATACAAAGTGGTAAACCGAGCCCATTCTTCGTTCATGTTGTACATCCTTTCAGCAGCAATCAATCTATTCCTTCCGATATTCATCAATGAGTAGTCAATCTGAGGGAGTTGTGGGAAATCAAGCAAGGACTTGTTGTTACCATTTAAAATCGTCTCTAGTTCTAGTAGCGTGTAATTCTGAATATCTCGATCTGTAAACACCACTTGTTGATTATTCAACAACCTACGCTGCTTGTGAGTAATGTCCTCTGATATATATGGAAAACTATCTGTAAAGAATTTTGCATAATCTGAAACAGTACAAAATAGCAATATAGTTACGAAATGCTCCCGTAGTTGGTCTCCTAACTTCCATTGAGACGCTTCTCTTATTGATCGGATCCACTCAACATCATCTCCCAATAAGTTTAATGCTTTGCATTCTGACATGTATGTTGGGTACACAATTCGATATACTATTTTAAGGAATGTATGGCTTGTGGCACCAGGGACGTGGTTCACCAGCATTCATAGATAGTAAAGTTCACCCATTGACGGATGAACATAATAAATCTGACAAATACTCATTCCACTCTTACGTGGTCTCCATTCTTTGTCCCTGTCATGCCATGTAAATTCGGTGGGATAATCGGCATACGTTAAAGTTCGGCCTTCTGGATATATTTGATTTGCTCTCATCCATCCTGTAAACTTAGACATTGCATTGGTAGCCCTTTCAAGAACATTTTCGACTTCGTCTTCATCTCTAAAGTAAACTCTATTGCATCCTTCTTCATGGAAAGGAAGCCTTTCTACAGCGATAGATCGGTAATGCATTTCAAAACCCAACAATTTCCAACACGCTTCACAAGCAGAAATGTAACAACAATTGAGGTATTGTTCAATATCGTTCTCATGATGTAAAATTGAACGATATGGTGTTCTAGTGTTGTTTTTGTTGATGTTATCGCTTGTTTGACCTTCTATGACAATTGTGGCACGATCTGGACCTTTGTTAAGATAATTAAATAGATACTTAACCAAAGTACCTTGGTTAAACCATTCAACATTGATATGACAATCATATTTAACAATCAAATCAATGTTGTGAGGAACAACAAAACGATTATCAAGCATAGTATCACGTTGACCAACGTTAGCTCTCCTTCCATTGTTCGATCTCTTATAACGTGGCCAACCATCACGGGTAATAAACGTTTCCTGACAATACTCCATTGGGTAGCCCTTTGTACATCCATCTCTGGACATACATGGACTTGACCTAAACTGGTCGCCGCATGGCCCATGCATCATATGAGTACGAACAGCTTCAAATCCTATTGGGTCGTCCACCTCTGAAGGTAACTCAGTGGATATGACATGATCTATCTCATCAGGTGATGAAATCTTGTCATCTCTGTGCAGAAATATGAGAGCATGACAATGCGGTAATCCACGTTTTTGAAACTCAATTGTGTATATCACTGCACATGTATGTAAACGAATACTTGCGTAAGAAATCACAAATTTTTAACCTCAAAGACTTACTTATACATAAATTGAAATCAATACGCACCAGCTTTTACTCGGCCAAAATGATGTTCTTTCTTTATGTCGTCCATAAGGTCATCTAGTTTCATTTTAAAAACACGTGTAATGGTGTCTGGTCTATCAGATTTCGGCTGACCAGGTATGTAGTTTTTGACATCACGTTGAATCTCAGGCCATTTTGGGTTGCATGTCATAGTCACAAAAGATCTCGAGGTCCACCCAACGACAAATGGCCATGGCATCCCGATATTCTTTGGATCATATGTCTTGGTCCTCCGGTGAACGATGAAGGCAAGATAACTCTTGACCAATTGATTCACTATTTGTCTCTCCATTAGCAATGCGATCATGCAGTCCGTGATACAACTCAGAACGAATGGTATTTTGGTTTCGCTTATACCAGTCAAGATCATGATCAAGTACAGCCGTATAAGCATCAACACAATATGTATGAAACAAACGGCCAGCTTTATGCAATGTTTTTCCTTCTTCAACTCGACATTGAAGGCGAAAACAATAGTACTCACGCAAACTCAAGTATTTTCTCTTAGTCGTTGGAGGAACATTGAGAGGTATGTGCACATGAAACCCATCTTCTCCATAAGGGAACAACAAAGGATATTGTAAAGCCATAAAACTTGGGTGCAACTCAGAAATACGTTTCACAGGATTATGACCATCATCAGTAGCACGTTCCTCAACGATTACATCTCGACAATCTGTCGGATTACCATCACCTGGTACTAATGCAGCGACTTCGGAAGCTGTAGGTAAGTTGTATTGTTTTCCACACCATTGGCGAGTACCAATCAAGCGGAGGGTAACAGGTTGAAATGAAGACTCATTAAACCTATCTTTAGCCATCCTAAATGATTGCACCAATGGGTTAGTTAAGTTGAGCATTGCAATCAACTGTTGTACCAACAAACGAAGATTATTGTCGGCACCAGTTATGTTGAGTGCATGAATTCGGTTGTCAACTTCATGGTCCATGTCATATATGTACAACTGGGCAAACCTAGGGCGTCCATCAGCATGTGTTGGCAACAAAGTCCCAATACGGTGATGGTTATGGCCGTTCAAACGAAATGTGTAAGGTCCACGTCCATCATTTAATTCTCTGTTTATATTTCCTCCAGTGGACGTAAAAGAGAACATTGCATTAAAAACCTTCATTTTTTTCGAAACAACTTAGAACGTTCTCCACCATTGTAATCCATCAATTCTTGGAGTAATTGTGGAGCATCACGCAGAAAAGGCAATTCCACCTTTCCTTCACTGCAGCACGTGGAGAATCTGGGATTAGATTTAGATGAACGTCTAACTGTTCTTTCACCATACCAATATCTAGCTTGACAATGTGAACATGTGTATGTGGCATCCCCAGAATCACTATACTCTCTGAACCTACCTGCAATGAGACCAATATTAGTCAAAATAATTTGTATGACTAATTTGGACATGACTTTATAAAAGGTAGGAAACAAAAATAGAGGGTAAAATTACTTACGATTTTGACGTGCCATTCGATGCAATCTCGTAGGTACGTTAGTGTCATTTTGTAGAGTAGTTGTTGATCGAGACATGTCATATGTTGAAGTCGAGTTATTTAAACCGCGTACAACATTTGTTGTTGGAAATGTAGGGTTACTTGACCTAGATAACTGAGTACGATGGACTGGATTACCATCATCATCGACAACAGTTATTGATGAAAGCATGACTCGAGGGGTTGGATGTGTTGACATATTTATATGATCATCGTTTCGAGTCAAACCTGTGATCCAAAAAGTTAGTCACATATAATTGTAAATAACTCGTTGATATTGATAGTTGTTACATATACTCACGCATTGAACATCATTTGGCGAGTATTTAAATACAACATTTGTTGTTGGAAATGCATTACTTTCTAGATAACCGAGTATGATGGATTGGATCACCATCATCATCAACAATTGAAAGCATGACTCGAGGGGTTGGATGTGTTGACATATTCATATGATCATCATTTCGAGTCAAACCTGCAATACAAAATGTTAGTCACACATAATCTAAAATAACTCGTTGAGAGTATTTGTTACATATACTCACGTGCTGTAACAGTGCGCCGAGCTGGAACAGCATTTGGTTGTAGTGGAGGCCGACCAGGACGTCGTAACGGTGGTGATGAAACACAAGTGTTTGCAATAACAGATAGCTGAATGGGTGACGATGTAATTCGCGAGGGTATAGTTGTAGATGGTGTTAAACAGGTCCCATTAAACCCCGAGATTAAAGGTGATTGTGGCAAAAGATGTTGTGGAGTAAGTTGCAGTGGTTGAGTTACTCCATTATTATTGGAACGTATAGCCCGTTCGCTTAAACGGGGGTGACCTATACGTGTTCTTGGCTGCGTTCTTACATTAGTGATATCGGATAAAGGTCCCACATTTGTTGTAGATGAAATTTGATTGGATTGTACTTCATTATTATTAGAACGTATAGCTCGTTCACTTAAACGGGGGCGACCTCTTCGTCTAATTGGTTGCGTTGTTTGAGATGACCCACTTACATTAGTGATATCGGCTAAGGGTACCACATTTGTTGTAAATGAAATTTGGTTGGATTGAGAAAATTGGGGAGTACAATTACGAAAGCCATTGATACCATCCACGGTGGGTATATTGGGATCATGGTTTTCGTTTGACGGGTGACTCATATTGAGTATCTACAATTTGTAGGACTATTTGTCATTCTATGTAATAATTTCATTATATGTTGTTGATATATAAATGTGGCATACAAATAGAGCATGTAATACAGATATAGCAAAGCATAAAAAAAAATTGACATCAATTATGAATTTTAAACATTCAATAAAAAAGTAGGGTTGTCTGCAAAATGTCTGGTTGGTTCATGGTATTTTTTGGTAAATGGGATGTGGTCTCTACGTCTTTCATATTTTGTGTATGGGTTGGTCTCTCTTACTGTATTGTAGCCTACTGTATTGTCAAAAAATCTGGTACTGCATTGTAAAAAAGGTTGTTACTTTTTCTATTGGATGGCCATTGTCTCCTAATACAAATCAACAAACAATAACTTAAATGAAATTATATAAGGAGTAGCATCTCGTTTTACTATAGGTCCTTAAAAGTTGTTACTATACCATCTTCATGACCTGTCACACTATTTAACATACTTTGATATAAGTCAAGGCAAACCAGGTTAATCATAAAATTGGAACATTACGTTAAAAAAGCCTACTGTATAAGCTATTCGATCATGACCTGTTGAGATGTCATATTTACAACATCACTACATATTTACCATTCAATCATGACCTGTGCCGCTAATACTTCCCACTCCTAAACAACTTATTGAGAGTCACTATATCAGAAAACATGTGCTGGTACAACTCACGAGTATTTGTTATTATATGCAATAATTAGAGGCTAACCTGTTAAAGAGATGGTGATTCAATACTTGTTAACAAATGGTTCTTCGATTCCTACAAGAAAAGTTAACATTGTTATAGTGTAATATGGAAGGATAAATTGCATTAGTAGAGAATCAAAGTGCCTGTATAAGTATATTGCCTATGCAAACATGAAAGAACAAAACATTTGGCAAAGTGTTTTAATGAGCAAATACAGATGTTATTTATTCACTTGATTAGCTTATCTTGAATTTAAACTTCAAATTTACATTTATTTAGAGAGTTGTTACATATTTCATGTTTATCCACTAAGGTTAATATGAAAAATGGTGTGAAATGGCGCCAATTTTTTAGTGTCAAAAGTAGCAAAATATGGTGAGAGTTTGTTAGGAAAGATAGATATTTTGGGTTTGTGAAATGTACATAATAGCTACTATCAATATGGGTAAAAACCTGACCAATATTACTAAAATGGGTAATAATAGTAGTCCTACAAGAAAGTGGATGATCAAAGACTCTAAAGTTTGTGAATATGGAGATTACTGAAAAAGACAACACAATAGTATAAATGGATACTTTTATACAATCTTTTATATTCATCCACCACATATTTAAGTATGTTGCGTCGAATACATTATTAGTGGAGATCATAAGATGAAAAATTTAGACGGATATATAGTTGCTTATAGGTAAAGCCGCAAAAGGATCTACATAAAGTTGGAAGTTTAGTGCAAACAAATAACATCCATTTAGTAGTCACCGATCATCAAGCATAGGAACACACCTAAAAGGCCGATATCCAAATGCTATAACCCAAAGAATCGATGTATCATATGTGAAAACATATAATATATCAATCCATGGATTTTTAATATTGAGGTGCATATCAATAGTCATAAACGCCCTTTCTTCCAAGTTATTTATCCGCACACTTTCATAATTACTAAGATATTGATGATACTATGGCCTAGCTTCTCAATATAATCAGTATAATTTAATAACTACACCCCTCACTTATATATTATCTTATCACTGATGAATACCATTGGAAAGCCTAGATTTTATGACTGGCTAGATCAAAAGTGGTCTTAAAGTGAAGAGCCAAACACTTTATAAATACACTTTAAAACCGGCAAGGAATAAGCAAAGCATAAATGTTGACTTTAGTATCGAGTTTCTATCATAGTTTTCATCATCAATTTCACTGGTGCTAGGGTAGAATCATGGCTTCTTTATCATGAAATATTGGTATAAAACAGAATCCTTCGCTGCAGATCAAAACAGACATAGAATCAAAACCATCCTAAATTTTTTATTAATTCTACCAATCAGAAATTGGAGAAGTACATGAACTGAAAAAACATCCTAAAAAGAAACTTATTGGTTAAATCCCAATAAGAGAATAACAATGGAAATAGAAACTAAAAGATTCGACAATATGATTTGAGCAAAAAATAGTAGAAGATGGTCCTAAAACCATTCATCTTCGTCATCTTCATCTTCATTGACTTCCCACGGGTTTTTGTCTTCAACTTCATCTTCATCTTCATCAAGTAGACGGAACAACCTGTTTCTGCCATTGATTTTGATATGGTGTTTCTTATTTCGCTTGAATGGTGCCATTGGAACATCATCATCAAGAATATCCTACATGTAAATATATACTTTTGTTAGTTGAATATGTGAAAAATGAATACAAATTTTGTGTGTCCTTACATGGTGTTCAGCAACTGCATTTGAGACATCGAGATGTGGGACATCGACATCGTCAATGACGACATGTGGGACATCGCCATCCAAAGGTTCAACAACTTCATGCTTGACATCGACATGTGGGACATCGACATCGTCATCGTCAATGACGATCACGTCAGACCACTTCCAATTTTTGAGGTTGTCTTCACGTTTTCGTTTCTTGGTTTCATCGAGGAAGTTGTTAGGAAGGTTAAATAGAAAGGGATAGTCATGATGGTTTGCCATTACAATGCAATCAAGTATATATTTGATTTAATGAGAGTGATGGTGGTAAATGAGTCTAGGTTATGCTCCTTTATATAGAGTCACTATACACAGAAATGGTGAGTGAAATGGCGCCACTTTTTTGAAGTCAAAAAGTAGCAAAAGATTGTGAGAGTTTGTTAGGAAAAATATAGATAGAGACTTCTTATCCAGGTAAATGACAAACGTGACTAATAGGGAAATTCAATCCCTAAAAGTTTGGAAAACCATGTTGACTTGTAATTGACTTTTAGTTTATGTGGCCAAGATTGGTTGATGTGATGATCCAATGGTAAATATGTAGTGACAGGTCATGATATTTTATCTATGCTACGTCGGCAATAGAAAGGTAAATGTAACAATACATGTATTAAAAACTTCCATTGAGGACAAAATAGTTGTTTCCGAAAAGTTTGTTCTGTTAAAGAACCTTCATATCAATATGCCCAAAGTTTCCCAAATCAACTCCTTAGTAAAACGAATAGCACCATCATCATCATTAAACAACAAATCCTCTCTAATAGATGCTTGATAATCTTCAGTTCTTCCAACAACTGTAGCCCTAATATAAAATTCTTCATTCTCCATATTATCCCTACGGTAGCCCAAAATTCTTGAATCCAAGGTTCAATAATATCCGGCTCCACTAAAAGAGCATAAGCGATGGGCGACCCAAGAAGATAATCAATAATATCATGAACCGCCTCATTATCTTCAGTTTTGTCTAAATTTGCCACCATATTGTGCTTAGAAACAGTAGGTCGATTTGCCATTGGAGATTATGTAAGCACAATAAGAATTTGAATCGAATAAGAATGAGAGAAATATGGAAACGATGTTAAGGTAGTAATATAAGAGGGAAAATCGGAAAGTAGTTATTTATAGGAGAGATTTGAAAAATCACTGCCCAAAATAAAATTACCGTTAACATTAATTACCCTCAATATAACCGTTGGAGCAAGCTTTAATAAGACAAACGATTACTTTTCCACGTATGCGATACTTTCAAGCGATACTTTCGGGAAAAAGCGGTACATTTCAAATTCTTGTATAAACTAAGTATACACAAATATCCTCCCTCAAACAAAGCACGGGACTATACTAACACCTTATAGTCCTCCTCAAATGTAGCTCAAGAGTTAATCATGCCAATACTACCACCAAGTGATTGAATCTTTAAACATCAAAGCCTTTGGTGAGTAAGTCACCACATTGTCATCTGTGTGAACCTTAACAACATTAATGAGCTGTGCTCATAGCAATCTCGATAAAGTGATGCCTAATCAGATGTGCTTGGTCTTGGAATGATAAACCGATTCTTCACAATACAAATGGTACTCTCATTATCAATATTGATAGGAGTATTCTTAAAATTGAACCCATAGTCCAAGAGTTGATTCGCATCCACAAAACTTGTCCACAATAGCTTGCGAGATACCACTTGTTGGATCGATATACTTTAATCAAACTAACTTTAACTAGCTTGTTAAGGTTTAATAACCTCGGATAAATCCTAAGTTATTAACAAAGAAACATTGAGCAATCTTTATTAAGCACGAATTTACTTAACAAAGCTAAGAAGAATAACTTTTATTATAAACTCTAAATCGCTTATTATGCGAGATACTCTAAACAACTCTAAGACTATCGAACTTCTCTCTAAAACACTAAATAACTTGTGAATTCGTAAACTCTAAAACTCATAAAATCGTACATCTCTAAGACCAATCTAGGAGTCCTTTTATAGGCTCAAGGATATCCTAGTCGGTTTACAATTTGTATTCTTGTACGACAAGTAATCTAAACATAGAATATTCTAGAGTTACAATACTTTCCATAAACGAATATAACAATTCTTTTGTTCTTGCGAAGACTTTGACTTCATAGGCAAAGATTTGACTTTGTCTTTAGCGATACTTTGACTCTTTGACTTCTTCGGTACTTCTGCGACTACAGTACTTTCATATCTTCATGATTTCATATCTTCAGCACTTTCATATCCCAACAATAGGTTATGCCCAAATCTTTATAAAATCTTGACTATTCCTTATAATGTTTTAGGATATACATTATGCTTTAGTGCGAGTTATGTTTGGCGTGAGTTACATGTCGAGTCCTTGTTTTTCTTACCACCACACGAAACGTTGATACTAAACTCTTCTTACAAGAAACAACAATAAACATTTTATAAAATATCGATGCAAGTATTCCACGAAAACTAAGACACGTTGTCTTTCGAATATTCATTTGCTTTGCTAGATTTATTCTGAGATAGCAAATACTATTAGGTTGTGCCAATCCCGTACCATTGTGCCTATACTCTCGTCACCGTTGTGTTATGCTTTTTGATGCCAGTCGTGGTCAGTTTTGATCCTTACTTTACTTGTTTTGAAAACACTTTTGGGGGAGAATACATGCTTGTTTACTAAATTCTAATATTTGCAAATGACTTGGTTATTGAAAACTTTATATGCTTTACTGAATAACTTATTTAGCTATTCAATCATCATTACAATAACATTATTTCTTTCGCTGTGCTAAATTCATAATATTTCAATTTTGGACATATATGTGTATGTAATTATGTGCACGAGTGTTTGTAGTGGTTGACAGATTTCATTTAGCCAACAGTCTTCGGGATTGGTTGGATATCCATGATTACATTTAGCCAACAGTCTTTGGGACTGGTTGACATATTTCATTTATCCAATAGTTTAGCTCCAGCTGGTTTACGATAATAACTGATTGGATTCCTATTGTGCACGGGACCACGTGGTGGTCGGATTTCATGTTGTGGATTGCATTTCATTTTACTACTTGCTCAACACTATTACTTATACATATGTCCTACTTCTTTATAATCGCATAAAAAAACTGATTTTACTACTTTATTTACAAACCTATTAACTCACCAACCTCGTGTTGACATTTTTAGCATGTATTTTCAGGTTAGGCGCGACATCTTACTTTGGAGGTTTTTGGCAAGGCATGGCATGGTCATAGGATACTTTGACATATTTGGGACCGCTTTATTATTATTATGGGCCTGTATTTCCGCACTAATTTTGAATAATGTAAACTTTATACATTTGTTTATAAATTTTCTTAATGTAAAACCGTTGTTCTATACTTTGTGTTGTGATACCAATGAGTAGCACCCCACGACTCGAATGCTTCCGCTGTGCCAAATTTGAGGGTGTTACAGTTGGTATCAGAGCCAAGGTTATAGGGAACTTGGTAATTTTCAAAACCTAGACTATAACCACTTTTGCGAAAACTTAACCCTATGACCGACACGTGCCTGCCTGCCAAGCTGATGCCTCACTTGTGACTTTGGTTATTAATATACATTTGATGAGATGAGTGCCTTACTGTTGAATATGTATCCATTTAGTTTTTGCTATAGGTATTTTCGACATACTTATGCTTGCGTATCGCAGTTATTGTAGCGTTGCACCACTTTCTACACGCAATCTCATCTTTTGACTTTGAGTTTGGACACTTGTTTTGGTCTGTTGAAAATAGATTTGGGGAAGTGAAAGACATGATGCGAGTAACTAAGTCAAGTATATCAAAATTCATTGAACCTCGGGTGAATATGGGCGATCACCTATATTCACCAGACGATGGGACATAGCTTGATCACCTATATCCGACTCGAGTGAATTTTGCGATACTTGGAGTAGTTATAATAGTATTATGTCTGGATGGTTTTGGTTTGATTTTAGAAAAGGGTAAAAAAAAATTTGGTGTGTGTATTCGAGCATCGAATTTTATAAGTTTACCTTCCCACGCAACACACTGGCATCACAATACCATTTTATCATGATATTTTATTTTCCTCTTGTGTGGAAATTCCTCTTGGGTGGAACGCTTTCGTCACCACCTGGTCATGATATGACTTCGGATTACTTTTGAAACCGTTGGAACCCTTTGGGTATGTCACCTTCACCCCTACCTCGAACCTTATGCTCACTCGATGACTATACTCTTAGCGTAACCATTTGGATCCGTTGACGTCTAATTATATTTCGAACCTGATTTGATATCGATTGATAGTCGTGTTACTTTTGGAATCGTGACTTCGTACTCGAACGTTGTACTTTCCGCGTTGAGCATTAAGTACACTGTTGAGGCAACTAACTGACTTGGATTGTAGCAATCAACCTCTCCTTTAGAGTCATACTTCAGATTTGTTAAACTCTTCATTCGGTAGGGATCCTATGCTTAATGGAACCTTTGAGATTTTTAAGAGGTAACCTAAACCGCGACCTTGGGAGCGGACGCCCAATCTTTCGCTTATCCTTTGGGAACACCAGTAATCTTTACTATCCTCCTATATCGTAATAATTGTGCCGCTATTAACAAACTGTTTTCAATCATCCTAATACAATATTTTGCGACCACCCTAAAAAAAAAAGTTTTACTAGTCAGTCATGAAATCAATTTTATTTTATTTTTATTTTATTTTTTTATTTTTTTTACCATATTAATATTTTATTAACAATAAATTCATTTTCCTACTACTCTAACTTGTTTTGCAAACCCTTTTATAAACCATATACTCATTTGAAAAGTATTTTATTCTACTACCACATAAACTAAACAAGTAATATTTTCTTTTGTAACTAAACCAAACTTTTTGAGTGAATCTTACACCTCTGCCTGAAACTATAGATAATCATCTACCAAATATCGACGTTGTTTCATCATTGTACAAGTTACCCTATTTGTTCAATATGATTAGATTCCCTTTTTGCGGCTCGTATCATCACCTCTACTAAGACACTACGCTATCGAATGCCATGAATTGAATCGCGAGGACGCGATTCCTTTTAAGATGAGTAGACTGTAGCATCCGGTAATTTTTTCAAGGGTCAATTTTAATATTAAATTATATTTTTTATTAATTGTTTTTCATTTTGGACTTTCCCGAGTAAATTTGAACTTAAAAACAAGAACTTTATTGTAAAACGTGAAAGCTATTGAAACAATTTGGTTTATTAATTTAGTTAAATACGAGAAATTAATCGTGTGAATACTCGTCCTTATTGGAAAAAGTGTTCCGGACGCAATGGCGAAAATTTCGTAATTTAATTCGATCATTTACTAGTCTAAATGAGCCCAAACCTCTAAATCGTGAAAGTTTACAAAATTACTGCTTTGGTCCCTGGATTAAACTTCCACCGTAACCCCCTATACTTTGATAAATGTTGCAACTTGTTTTGAGCATGTAAATATAAAATGATTGAACCTAGGGATTTTCTGTCATTTCTTTTATCACAAACCCTAAAGTAGTCTCCCATATCTCACTGCCGCCGCCGGCTGCTATTTTTCCGGTCACATCCGACTGCCACCGCGCCACCACTACCGTACCACCATGTCTTTCCATCTACGACGCAAGAAACTAGACCTTGTTAGGCTGGTTTGTATTTGGTCATCATCTCCATCTCGCATCTACCTCTTTCTCTCGTTCCTTATGGGTATGTCAAAAACTGAATCAAAGTTTATCATTATTTTTGTTTTTATTCTAAACCGATTATGAATCGGTTGTAATACTTTTCGTGGATAAAAGAAAACTTTCTTTTAAATCCTTTTATGAATTCGTTTCGTGTGGTGAAAAAAAACTTAATGAAACGTGTTTAGGGATGTTGTAGTTGCGTGTCGGGTTGAACGGTGTAGTAGATTGAGTCTCGGATAGGATTCATTAACAAGGCTGTGTGGTAAAAATGTTTGGCAAGTAGTATAAATGGACTAACACATTTTATTTAGAATACGTATGGTTGGAATCGATTAAATAGGGGCTTGTGTGAGAAGTATAGTGTTAATTTTTTTATGATTTCAAACGGGTTAAATCATGAAGTCAAAAAGCTGCCTCGCGTGGTAACTGTTGTAAGAAGGTATATAGTGTTGTTATGGTAATGTCAAGTGTTTGTGTAACCGTGCTTTGTTTCAGTAGCAAGAAGGTGCGTTTGGTTTATTGTCGAATGGATCCGAATAAAATTATAAAGGGAGTATTGACTTGGATTGGCAAATGATTAAGAGTTGTTGCTGTTGTGGTAATTTGTGGTGAACTAGGCAGTAACGTACCCCACAATAGGTCTCTAATACAAAATAAATTAACTGGTCATTATAATTTATTTATTCTCATTAGCTATGACTAAAGTATACTTCATAGAAGCATAATCATATAGAATTAAATAGGCTTACTCTAAATTTGTAGCATAGAACGTCAGTTTGAAACAAATGTACATGAAGCATGAATGCATGATAAGTAAACAAATATTATACTGATTAGTAACATGATAATTATTATTATAAATAGTAGAATTTGCTAATGGGACTTAGTAGCCTAGTTAGGGTGCGTTGGGTTTGAAATTTGGTCATGGGCTCACACGCCCAAACATTTGAAAATTTGGGTTATGTAATTATTTTGTTAGATATATGATAACTATCGAATATGGATATTTGAATAACAAGTTTTATTTATCGGTTTAACACTTGTGACCATTAGTACGTTTCGAAAAAAATTGAACTTGGATTATGACTTGACGAACATTGGACATGTAATGGATGGGTATCGTTTGGACGACTATTAGACTCATATTGGATATAACTAGTTAGAATAATGTAAACTTGTAAACTTGAACTATTCGGTAAGTTAACTAACCGGAATAACAATTGTTAGACTAACCAAAACTAGACAATTGAACACAATTATTTAAAACAAAAATCTAAATGGAAACTATAATATTTTACAACATATTGAGAGCACGCATTTAAAATCAGTTTTACACAATTTAGAAGTTATATAAATAAATAGGTTATGCCCAAATCTTTATAAAATTTGGATGCATTTACTTATCTTTTTACAAAAGAAACTTTAACCATCAACTCATCTTATTACTTATTTGTTAATTGATTCATTCTTGTTTGAATTCTTTTATATGTTTTATTGCTTTAGTGTGTGTTCTTGAGTCTTAGGCAATATTTCTTGACTATTCCTTATAATGTTTTAGGATATATATTATGCTTTTGTGCGAGTTATGTTTGGCGTGAGTTACTAAACTCTTCTTACAAGAAACAACACTAAACATTTTATAAAATATCGATGCAAGTATTCCATGAAAATTAAGACACGTTGTCTTTCGAATATTCATTTGCTTTGCTAGATTTATTCTGAGATAGCATACTATTAGGTTGTGCCAATCCCATACCATTGTGCCTGTACTCTCATCACCGTTGTGTTATGCTTCTTGATGGCAGTCGTGGTCAGTTGTGATCCTTTCGTTACTTCATATCAAGGTGAGTTCATGGCCCCTACTTTACTTGTTTTGAAAACACTTTTGGGAGAGAATACATGCTTGTTTACTAAATTCCAATATTTGCAAATGACTTGGTTATTGAAAACTTTATGTGCTTCACTGAATAGCTTATTTAGCTATTCAATCATCATTACAATAACATTATTTCTTTCGCTGTGCTAAATTCATAATATTTCAATTTTGGACATATATGTGTATGTAATTGTGTGCACGAGTGTTTGTAGTGGTTGATAGATTTCATTTAGCCAGCCTCTTGGAATGGTTGGATATCCATGATTACATTTAGCCAATGCCTTTGGGATGGTTGACATATTCATTTATCCAATAGTTTAGCTCCATTTGGTTTGCGATAATAACTTATTGGATTCCTATTGTGCACGGGACCACGTGGTTGTCGGATTTCATGTTGTGGATTGCATTTCATTTTACTACTTGCTCAACACTATTACTTATACATATTTCCTACTTATTTATCATCGCACAGAAAAACTGATTTTACTACTTTATTTACAAACATATAAACTCACCAACCTCGTGTTGACATTTTTAGCATGTATTTTCAGGTTAGGCGCGACATCTTACTTTGGAGGTTTTTGGCAAGGCATGGCATGGTCATAGGATACTTTGACATATTTGGGACCGCTTTATTATTATTATGGGCCTGTATTTCCGCACTAATTTTGAATAATGTAAACTTTATACATTTGTTTATAAATTTTCTTAATGTAAAACCGTTGTTCTATACTTTGTGTTGTGATACCAATGAGTAGCACCCCATGACTCGAATGCTTCCGCTGTGCCAAATTTGGGGGTGTTACATTTCATACATGGGACTAGCTACATTTAGAAATTTTAAGTTGTATAAATTGTGCATTGTTCGTAAAAAAATAGTATGTGTTTGAAGCATAGAATCGGCAACTCCCATATTAAACAATATTAGGGGTTGCAAGATATTAAAAAAGTATATAGTTAGCAATGGTAGGTTGCAAGATATTAAAAAAGTATATAGTTAATCGGCAACCTCTGGGTCTGCTACCTTTCAAGTTTATAGGATTTTTTGATCGACTACTACAAAAAACTTTTGTATCCTAACGGCTTATTTCTTAATATTTCGCACATTGCATAATATTCTTTTGAACCTTGGTGAAAGGGTTGGATCAGAATTCGACCATGTGGCCATTGATGTTGCGGCGCTAATTGCAATGGTATCCATTTTTCTCTTTTGTCATTTACGAGTTATTATAGTGTACCATTGATTTGTTCACATATTGCATTGTATGCATTATGAGAGCATGATTGGAGGAACAGAGGGTATAACTAAAGATATAGACATCGCTCTTCGAGCAGTGTGTCCAAGGGACTAGGTGTTCTGTGCGGTCTATTACATGTTGGGCTTTAGTCGTCTTGAACACTCCTCTAAAGGTGATACATTTTTTATAACTTGCATTCTCTTGAGTTAGTATACTTCTTTTGGCAGATATAAACATTTAAGAGATAACATCGAGGCTAATTCAAGATTACATAACACTAAGGGGTGTTTGTTTTTTAAAAACCTCTTATGACCTCCGAATCGAACAGCTCGAGGCGGTCGAGACATTTTGACCGCCTCGACCGCCGTTTGTTTTTTTTCCCGTTCGACGCAATCGAGGCGATAAGATCTTAATAATTCAGGCTTGAGAGGGTGTCTTAACGCTTCATCATTTCTCACGACACAAAATAACTAAAAAAAAATTAAGACGAAGCAAGCGAAATGTGCGGTTCAAACACGAGTTTTATTTTCCGTTCGGATGTGATCAAATTCAGACATTTACGCCCAGTTATATTCGGATGTGCGGTTGATTGATTCAAAACTCTTAAAAACAAACACCACCTAAGTCACTCAATATTTAACTTTAAATTTAATAATGCTCATTAAATCCTTATGAAGGTGATAATGTTACATCTAAGATACGTAGAGACACCAAAATTTAGTATAGTGTTACATCCCCTCTTAAATTTTGGGGATACCATGAGACCAACACACCTCATGGTAACATTTGTCATTGGTTGTTTATTGTCTCAAAGTTCACGAATACACAGACACCACTCCAAACAAATTCATTTCTGGGTTTTTTGACACACACACAATAGCTGTGAAATGGGTTTCTGGTGATTTTTTGTGGTTTTTGATTTTTTAATGGGTGCCGAGATTCTTGATGTGTGTTAATTGTTTCAATTTTTTCCTTCCAGACTAACATGTTGTTGGATTTCTTTTCGGCTTCTGTTCCGAGTTCAAGGTAACCATTGAAATTTATAATTTTTTTTCAACAGCTTCTTAGTTTTAGATTAATGAATAAAGAAAGAAAGAATCTTTCGATTTTAAAGTTTTGCTATGGGTTCAAGTTGGACATGTGTTTGGAACTGCTTTTAGAGTTAGGATTTCAAGTGACTGGGGGTATTATTATCCCATTAACTTAAGCTGGAAACGCTGTTTAGCCCAAAAAGAAGAGTGGAATCGGATTTTTAAGTTAAACAATTGCCATCACCGGCTTATTTGATAACTATCATCAATCCTCATCATCTCAATTATTGATTTAGAACAACCGATGAGAAAAATGATGGTTTTGGTTCCACACGAACAGGTATGAAATTAAACAACAAAGTGATAATTTTTGCAGTTAAATGAATAGATGTTAAACTGCAAAAAACCACAGGTATGAAAAAAAAAATGGGTCAGGATTGGCAGAGTTGCAATTTTTCCAGTAGTCGCAAAAATTATCAATTTTTACTACAAAAATTGGTGATAATTTAACTGCAAAAATTATCAATTTTGACCCATTTATGAAAAAAAAATGGTGATAATTAATAGTAGTCGCAAGAGTTGCAATTTTTCCAGGTATGAAATTAAACAACACGAACAGGTGTGAAAAAGACACTAATGCGAACCCGCCCATCTACTCATAAATGGGTCAAAATTGACAATAACAAAGTGACAATTTTTGCAGTTAAATGAATATATCGAACTGCTGTTACTTACTGTTTTTTTTTTTTTTGGGTGCAAGTGATACATAGAATAGAGGAGGGGCAGAGGAACAGATTCTGCCATAATCTGTTAGAAGGTTGTATCGTTACAGCTTATTTGCGTATAACTAAAATCTATCTTACACAAGTTGTGGGGCTTGCTTCTATTGATGTGGAGTTGGTCAACGTAGTCCTGCTGGTCATGATGTAAAAGGCATGGAGGTTCTTTCGTCAGACCTTTGTGAGAGGTATGCGCCACCGTTTCACCTTTTACGCCTAAACATACCTTATTTATGAACTGGCTACTGAAATAACCATATCTTGAAATATGATTAACTGTATACTAATGAATGTCCTATTTCTGTTGGACATTATCTTGAGTCAGGTATGTCGAAGTTTACCTTAACAATATGGTTAATTGTATACTAATGAATGTCCGTTGAAAAAAAATACAGCTGCTGGCATTCACTCCGTACGCGCAAGAAAGAGGACAGGGTGGTAGGCGTTCCAAGGTTTGCGCACTTTCTAATTCTATAGGTACCCAGGCATGTGAATGGCTTTTCGGTTGTCTGTTGGCTTACCTTTCCTACTGCTGCTGTTTCTGTTACAGGATGTTCGCCACCATAAACAGGCCCTGAATTTTGTACACCCACAATGTCAAAATGGAGACGTGTCTAGCCAGGCAGTGACAAAATTGATAGCAAAGTCCAAACGACAGTGACGGCATTTGAATTTCAACGAGATGATTGCACCGAGGGCAGGTATGGTTACATGGATTAGGCCGGTATGCTGCAAATGTAGATGTTTTGTTTGTCGTGTTACACATTATATGGAACGGATTGTATACTGAAAAATGTTGACAAAATAATGTATCAAAACACCCCGCCGCAGCGCGGCGGGTTCGAATTACTTGTTTGTAATATGGTTTGTTTTTCTAATTAAAAATCTGAATAAATTATAAGAAGAAAAATATAAAAACAAATAATGCTCGTAACATTATTAGAAGTCAAACACCCCTAGAGATCTTAGCCCACCTTAATTTGGCTAAAACAACTACCTACTTTTTAAAATGAACGAAGTTTCGAGTTGTTTTCGCTTAAATGTTTACAGTAACAAACATGTTCACAGTTACCTGCACAAAATCCCTATAACACAAAGTAATAAACTACATAACTTGCAGATAACCTTGATGTCAATGTAAAAAACTTTGTAAGTAATAAACTACTTCAACTTCCCTGCCTATAATGAAGTGGTGAATTAGTAATAAACTACTGTTATGGTGTACTATTAGTTTTTCTAAAACAGAAGCAAAGTAACCAAAAAAAAGAAAAAAAACCTTTAGGATAATCATTATCCTCCTCATCATCCATTAAAATAACCTTGATGTCAATGTAAAAAACTTTATCTCATCCGTCTTTTCCACGCGCTCCAAAAAGAACGACTGTATCACTGCACCAAAAAAAACAGATGTTATAAAACTTGAATTTATAACCTGCTGGACAGTCATAGAGCCACCACTACCGGCGACGTTGACGTCACAGAACAGAATATTTGAGAGAACTGCAGGCCACCTGTTTGCATGGTAGGTTCTACTACCGGCGACGTCAACGTTTGAATAGCAGTTGTCAGCAACCAGCTATTATCTAAAATATTCTGTTTAGATAATTGAAATAGTAGTTGGTTGAAATAGTAGCTGTGGTCAAGCTAAAATATTCTGTTTTTGAAATATTCTGTTCAATTATCTATGTTTTTGGTGGACGTCAACGTCCACCAATTGTCAGCAACCAACTATTCAATCAAACCCGAATAATAGAGCCTACCATATCATTTGACGACAACTACTATTTCAAGGCTACCCTTGCAGACGTAACTGGAAGCATAATTGTAACATGCTTTAGCTGGTTGCTGACAAATGCAGGCCACCTGTTTGCATGATGTCTATTAAATCATTGGGTGCTATTGTTGTTCCAGTCCTTTGTTATGTTAGTTGATTACATACCTGCAAACCATTTTGCCCAGCAGGAGCCGACAACAATGATGACAGGTTGTTCCATTCCCGAGCATGGGTTGACTCTGAATCTGGTTGCCATTTAGTTCTAAATGGTAAATGTGATGCTGTTACCGCTGTAGTTGAAATATGATTGATAAGTTTTTGGACAATGGGGGTAATTTATGTAATATAAAGGTAGGTAAATGTACTTTAGATTTTGTATTTCGATATTTCTGCGTGATATACGATTGGTGGCTAGATCCGCAAACTCCTCTATGTTTCCGATATTGCGAATGATTCCAATGTAATCTGCTTACAAATATTTGAATGTTAATATATGACATATGTGTAAATATTTGTATTCAGTTTGTATTACCTGTGAGAATAAAATCGCTGGAATCAGCCATTCGACCCACTTCATTATAGCACAACATCGCTGCAAAGAATGAATAGCAGCCATAGGCTGCAACCACATTATAGCACAACAATCGTGCGAAAACCCACTGTTTCCTTTGTGTACAACTGAGGCTCAGACATGTGGCTCGAAAAAATGGGCGCACTCGCCATGGCTGCAACCTGAGCAGGCTACCATGCCAATAGGCGGGCACCTTGACCTTTAATCGATCCTACCCAGACTCATCATAGCCGATCACGACACAATTGTACAGCTTGCAAGGCACATAGTTGCAAACAAAAAAAAACTGAAATATGTTAAAAAATTGCAACGCAGAAAAGAATAAGTAAATCAAAGTTGCAAATATCCAAAATATAATATACCTTTTTTAACAAATAGCATTATAATTTTGCATCCGATACCAATGAATCTGTTTGCGAAGACAATTTGAACACTCATTTGGCAATTCACGAGAATTTTGGTATCTATACATAACTCTTAAACGAATTCGATCCATGTCCTGATGCTTACTAATTCATTACAAAACTAATGTAAAAACTAATCCATCACATGATCATGGTCAAATAACACTCTGTACTTGTTACTAACTAATCCATTTTATCCCATTTCAAAATAACATAATAATAGCAGCCACATGTCACTATCCGTAGCATAAACCGGTAACACCACCACTTTTAACATAGCAATAACTAAACCTGATAATATAATCAAAATTCAGAACCATCACAACACATCTCGCGAATCACAACCACACCAATGCAGCACATTGTACAATGATGAGAATAAAAATTGACAATTTAAAAAACTGTACCTTCAAAAACTCGAAATAACCCCACGGTTTCCTTTGTGTACAACTGTACTGAGGCTCAGACAGGTGGCTCGAAAAAATGGGCGCACTCGCCATGGCTGCAACCTGAGCAGGCTACCATGCCAATAGGCGGGCACCTTGACCTTTAATTGATCGTACCCAGACTCATCATAGCTGATCACGACACAATTGTACACTAAACCCACTGTTTCCTTTGTGTACAACTGTACTGAGGCTCAGACAGGTGGCTCGAAAAAATGGGCGCACTCGCCATGGCTGCAACCTGAGGAGGCTACCATGCCAATAGGCGGGCACCTTGACCTTTAATCGATCGTACTCAGACTCATCATAGCCTATCACGATACAATTGTACAGCTTGCAAGGCACATAGCTGCAAACCAAAAAACAAAATGAAATTTGTTAAAAAAATTGCAGCGCAGAAAAGAATAAGTAAATCAAAATTGCAAATATCCAAAATATAATATACCTTTCTTAACAAATAGCATTATAATTTTGCATCAGATACCAATGAATTTGTTTGTGAAGACAATTTGAACACTCATTTGGCAATAATCAAAATTTATAATCATCATAACACATCTCGCGAATCACAACCACACCAATGCAGCACATTGTACAATGATGAGAATAAAAACTGACAATTTAAACAGTTGTACCTTCAAAAACCCGAAATAAGCCCACCGTTTCCTTTGTGTACAATTGAGGTTCAGACAGGTGGCTCGAAAAAATCGGCGCACTCGCCATGGCTGCAACCTGAGCAGGCTACCATGCCAATAGGCGGGCACCTTGACCTTTAATCGATCCTACTCAGACTCATCATAGCCTATCACGATACAATTGTACAGCTTGCAAGGCACATAGCTGCAAACAAAAAAAACTGAAATCTGTTAAAAAATAAGTAAATCAAAGTTGCAAATATCCAAAACATAATATACCTTTTTTAACAAATAGCATTATAATTTTGCATCAGATACCAATGAATCTGTTTGTGAAGAGAATTTGAACACTCATTTGGCAATTGATGACAATTCTGTTATCTATACATAACTTTTAAACGAATTTGATCCATGTCCTGATGCTTACTAATTCGTTACAAAACTAATGTAAAAACTAATCCATCACATGATCATGGTCAAATAACACTCTGCACTTGTTACTAACTAATCCATTTTATCCCATTTCAAAATAACCTAATAATAGTAGCCGCATGTCACTTTCCGTAGCATAAACCTGTAACACCAATACTTTTAACATAGCAATAACTAAACGTCATAACATAATCAAAATTCAGAATCATCACAACACACCTCGTGAATCACAACCAAACAAATGCAGCACATTGTACAATGATGAGAAGTCCAAAAAATATACAAACTTGGCACCTTTTACTATTGTGACAATAAACTTTTAATTTTCCTATTAAAACAAAAAACTTTCTTAATGACTCTTATCAGAATCGAAAACTTTCTTAACGACTCTTATTGTACTAAAAACATTAACTAACCCTTAACAAAAAAAATCATTTATACAACATTAACTAAAGCATCTCTTCTTTCCACAGTCCAAATCTCCACCACCAACACCCTTATCGCCAACACCCTCAAACGTTGGACCTTTCACCGCGGAACCTCCACCGCGGAACCCCTCAACCGTCGGACCTCCACCTCCGACCTCACTTCCATAGATCCTCACCGCGAAACCAAACTATCACCGAAAATACCTCTCCACCATCGAGCCGTACCACCAACACCATCGAGATCTACAACTTCCCGAAACCCTCGAATAAGACCACCACCACCAAACGCCCGACATCACAACATGTTTCCGCTTTATTTTTTATAACTATTTATCTTTTGGTCATATCCGAATTTATATAATATTTTTTCGGATCTTGCGAATCCACCGTTGTCGTCATGCATGATGCTTCCGCCCCGCTTTTGCTTGACCAGCTCTTGCACCGATCTTATTGATCTGTTTGAGTTATATAATATGAGGTTTTGGGTCTTTTTCATATAAATATGAGTTTTTTTAAATCTTTAATCAAAGATTTTTTTTTTTAATATATGAAAAATCCGATTTTTAGTGTTATTTATTAGATCGATATTTGATTTTTAACTTTTATAGATTCGATTTTGAGATTTGTTTCTAATAATTCGAATTTTTATAAATCGATTCTATTGTATAGTTTTTATAACTCGATTTTTAATTTGCTTTTTACATCTAATTTTTCGAGTCTTGTCTTTTATAAATTTGAGTTTTAATGCTATATGAATATGATAATCTGTGTTTTTAATGCTATATGAATTATGAAACAGTATAAATGATTTTTTTAGGTTAAGGGTTAATTAATGTTGCTTGCGTGTCGGCTTTGGTTACAATAAAAGTCAATAAGAAAGTTTTTGGTTCTGATAAGAGTCATTAAAAAGTTTTTGTTTAATAAGAAAATTAAAAGTTTATTGTCACAATAGTAAAAGGTGGCAAGTTTGTATATTTTTTGGACCATTAACCCTTTAAACAACTGTACCTTCAAAAACCCGAAATCGACAGGAAACTTTTTCACGAAAACATCAATAACATTAATAGCATCATCAATCTTATCATCCTTAATCAAGGCGACCACTTTACACCTAATCGCATCTTCATCACTGGGTGCAACCGCCAAGATTACAAAAAAAACCCAAAAATTTAATAACACAAATACCTACAAATTAAAAAAAAAATGATTATAAAAAAAATGATTATAATGAATTTTATAAAAAAAATGATTATAATGAGTTTGTGATCTAAATTCGTGATCTAAATCTATCAAACAATAAACACTAATTCATTATTCAATAAAACCTAATTTAAATTTAAATCGATGAATATAGAGTGATTCTTTTTTTTTTTTTTTTTTTTGCTTGCTACAAATACTTTTTTATTAGCGATAATTGGATTCTGATAAGATGGCGAGCGAACGAAGAAGTGTGCCGCCACCGTCTTTGAATAAGAAACCAATTCTACTAAAATGAAATTTTGTGACTTAGGGTCAAAATTACTTTCTTAACTCGTTGAACCCTATCAAAACTCCATTTGTCGGTAGGAACCCAAATGATAAAAAGCAAAAGGATAAATAATTGAAAGAATATTCGATGGATCGAAGGTTACGATGAGATTCCGGTGTGAAGCGACGGTGGTGATCACGATGGTGGTGGTGGTTGTTGACGGAGGAGTAGATCTGATGGTAAAATTGGGGGTTCTAAGATACAATACTTGTGGTGTAAATAAACCACACAATCAAATCAGATGGTAGATAAATTTTTAGAGAGAGAAAGCGAAAGAGATAGAGATGGGGCTCCAACCAATAGGACCGGCAAAAAAAGCCACGTCATATTTTTTCTCTTTCTGCACTGTAGATAGGGATCCCAACAAATGTAAGATATTATAATTTGGGCAAATTGCATAAAAAGGTATCAAACTTATGTTCAATATCAATTTAAGGTACCAATCTTTTTTCTTCTCAATTTAAGGTATCAATCTTTTTTCTTGTTACAATCTTGGACGATTAGTAGGTTTGCAGGTTAAAATACCAAACACCCTTTTATCTCTTGATACACCTAATTCCAAACATCTTTTTCTTCAACATCCATCATTTATCACAACACATCTTCAACCTTCATCCCTTGTCAAGATACACCGGTTCATACTAATAAAGGTTTTAAATTTTCATGACAAAAAAAAAAAAAAAAAAAAAAAAAAAAAGTCATACGTGCTTACGAATCGTTCTAACCTGATAAGCATAACTATAATACTCGAGTCCTATTATACACTAGATAAACTCATTTATTGTTACATGTTCATAACATGACACATCATCAGTTATCAATTTTGATATTGATTGTTAATGGATAATTATTTGATGTTTGCTCAACTATAACATACATACGGAGTACATTGTAGTTATCAATTTTAAATTCTATTTGTATTGGTAACTGATAATACCAAATCCAAGCATAAACAGTAAATGTCAAAAGTTTTCATATTCATCACTCCGGAATCCATATAAATATTTTTCGATAATTGATGACGTATAGTTTGGTATCGGGTCATAAACCCGACCACAACCCAATACTAACAAGCCCGGTACGACCTGGGCCATTTTCAATAACGGTTTGGGCTCACGAAAGCCCAAGCCCAAATCTATTTATGGATTTGATACATGATATCTTCTAAAATACGAAGATAATCATTCCCAACCGACTTTGGCGGGATCGCGAAGGTTGGGGAACACGGAACCAACAAGGATTCCGATGCGTATATAAGGGAATCATATCCCTCGTTTAAGGTGCGATCTCATAACCCTAAAACTCCTTAAACCCTAAACCGATTACTCACTCACGCGGGAGGATAATCGTGGAGACAATCCCACGATAAGCCTAACGGTGTTTCTTGTCTCTTAGTGCGCAGTCTCGGCAAGCAATTCTCAATTGGTACGAGAACCGGAGCTCCAAATCGAGAACGTCCAACTTTTGTATCAACAAGTGGCGCCATCCGTGGGACTCTACACTAAGAATCGACACTAGAATGACAAAACACGGCAATCGCCGATCGCAATCGGATCTTATGGGAAGAAGTCGCGAGTGGACTAACCCCTAAGGACCTCACTGGACAACCAAATTGCTAAAATAAGGGGTCGGTCAAGATTTGATCTTCCTCCGGTAGAACCACACTCGGGAGTAACCCAAGTCACTACTGCCCACCACAGTGGAGTAGACCCATCTGCGACTCGGGAACAACCCGTCTTTACTACTCCCTTCCAATCGGTGCTAGAAACCGACTTGACAAAGGAACCAGAGGCACCAGTCGGGATAAAACGCAGCTGTAGAAACAAACGCACTCACTCGAGGGAGTCGCACTGCAATTAGCACCGAAACCTTCGTATCCCAAAACTACGAAGCATTGGCTCCCTCATGCAAGAGGAAGAAGAATAGATCGAGGCGGAACCTCGAAGCCCGACTCAATTTCGATTCGAATACGATACTTCTCCACCGCCAAAGGAAGGAAAAGCGCAGGAAAGCGGTCATAAAACCCCGTATTCAACGAGAATCGGGAGGAGGATCGAGGTGATGAGACATCCCACTCGCAACACACGAGTGATAGTGATAAAGAAGAACGGCGCATCGGTGTCTCGCCGGTTGGGTAGCCGTAGAGTACATGATAGACCTGGGCGAAAGTATTCCCAGTGAAAGCCCTTCGATCCGCACTATGAGTCGATTCTCAGGAAGGTTTAGCAAGCGCCCGCAAAAGGTAAATTCATCTTCCGACAACTCCTCGGACAACGAGGATAGTGATACTGAGGCATTGGAAATCCGAGCGGTAGCGATAGCCAAGAGGAAGACATGTCTCTCCATGGCGCCGTCGAGAAAGTGGATGCGTTCACCGGGCGCATTAGTGATTTCTCCGAGAACAAGAAAAGGCGATGCCCGCAAATGTTAAAACCTATGATGGGACAAAGCGATCCCGATGATCACCTAAAATTTTTGAATCACCGCGACCATCGAAACCGCCACAACCACTTGGTGCCACATGTTTAATTCCACACCGGTAGGAAGCGCGGAACGGTTCAACAAACTCCCACGAAGGCGTGAATGGTTTTGAAGAGTTGAGAAAGGCGTTCGCCTAAATTTTACTCAACGCAAAAGTGTGCTAAAAATCACATCGAACTCGCCAGGTAAAACAGAACCGTGGAGAATCCACGGCGCTCATGGAACGCTTTAAAGACGAATGCATGCAAGTTAAAGCATGCCCGAAGTCTTAAAAATCTCGGGCTTCATGAATGGGATTAATAACCCGTAACTCATCAAGAGGTTAAACGACAAGATCCACGAGACCTTTGATGAACTCATGAAGCGCTCTCGGTCTTTTGTCCGAGGAGAGGCGGCTGCGTGATAGTAAAAGAACTATTCGAGCTACGGTCACAGTGAACAACCCGGGAGACAATCCAACGAATCGAGGTAATAACCGTAATAGAAGCTATCGCAACCGGAGGAGCGGCAGGGCGAGATAATGACAGTATACTCCCCCGATCAAAACACCAAAGGAAATACTCGCAATGAAGGTGCGAACTTCCCAAGACCACCGCATGCGCATACACGTAAGATCGGCGCATCGGGAATGGATCATGTGACTACCATGCGCAAAAGGGTCACACCACTAGCGAGTGTGTCCACCGCGCCAACTCATCGACAAGATGGTCAAAGGGCGGTGGACCACTTAGTTAAAAACATTAAAGAGGAAGAGATAAGCAAAAGAATGAAAGCAAGAAGGAGACACCCAAGGATAAGGCCGACACAATCTATATGATACAGACGTGGCGGTGAACCACCGAATGAAGGTCGACCAAGAGTTTTCCGAAGAAGTGAAATCTCTTTCCTACTTTATTGCGGACAACGCAAAGATCGAGCCCTCACCATTGAAATTAGTGCGGGTGGTCACGACATACACCGCATGTACATCGATGGTGGGGCATCGGCAAATATTATGTATGAGCATTGCTTTAAAGACTACGACACAAATACGTGAGTCGGTTAAATCTGGTCAACACCGCACTCACCGTTTCACGGTGAGAAGATATACCTATGGGCCAATCGATGCTAGTCGGCCGTTGGCAACGCAGAGCACTCTACAACAACGGATGGATTTCATGGTGATCAAATCCCTTCATCATATAATGGCATTATTGGGAGGCCCGGATATCGCCCATGCGGCGGGTCGTCGACGACAAGACACCGGATGCTTAAATTCCAGTTGAAGGGGCATTGTCACTCTTTACAATGCCACGGTGCCAAACAGAATGTAACACGCTTATATGCGAAATGGAACCAATCAAGCAAAGGCGGTCAAAATCCCCAACTTTAAGGTCGCAATTCACCCGAATATCCGCACCGAGATAACCATTGGAGGTCATTGTCGGACAACGGCAAAGCGGTACCGCGGCGCTCCTACAAAAGAACGAGATATTTTCGCATGGGAGCCCAAACACATGACCGAGTACCACGCTCGATCACAGAGCATAAACTTAGAATCCGACAAGGATACTTACCGATCGCCAAGAAGCGTGGCCAAGCTCCGCAGGCGCAAGCAATTCGCAGAGGTACGTAAATTAGTTAAAGCGGGAATTATGCGTGAAGTCTATTACCACGATCGGCTTTCTAATCCAAGAATGGTCAAAAAGCGACGGTGGTGGCGAATGTGTGTAGACTTCACCGACCTTAATAAAGCATGCCGGGATCGCTATCCATTACCGAGATAGATTGGAAAATAGAGTCCTTGTGTGGATACCCGTTGAAGTGTTTTCTCGGCAGATAAGGATACCACCGATACAAATGGCTCAAGAAGACGAGGAAAGACAAATTCCACACAAGCCAAGGCGTTCTTGTTATACAAAAATGCCGTTCGGTTTGAAGAATGCGAGTGCCACCTATCGGTTGGTAGACAATGCCTTCAAAACAAAGGGCCGCAACACGAAGTCTATGTGGATGACCGGTCATTAAAAGCCATACCGAAAAGGAACCGTGCTGCGACATAGAAGAAACATTCAAAACTCTACGAGATTAACATGAAGCTAAATTAAGAAATGTACCTTGAGCTACAAGGCATGTTCTTAGGGTACCGATAGAACACGATGGCATAAAACCTTGTCCGAAAGACAAAAGCGGTAATAGAACTTCCTCACCACGCACATCAAGGAAGTCCAATCCTCAATGGAAAATCGGCGGCCTCAGCGGGTTCCTATCTAAATCGCAAAAAGTCATTGCCTCTTTCAAAACACTCAAGAAGTGTATAAAAGGTGACTTTCGTGGACAACGGGGAAGAAGCTTTCACCACACTCAAACAAAGACCTAGCAACGCCCCAACACTTGTGGCACCCGACCCGGAAGAGTCGATCATGTATTTATCAAGAACTCATGGAGCCGTCAAAAGTTACTACTCAGCGATAGAGACTCGGTGCAAACCCTATCTATTTTGTCGGCCAAAGCTCTCAAGAAGCGGAGATGAACTATAGTGCCATGGAAAAATTGGTCTTGGCATTAGTGTTTGCCGCTAGCGATCGCACGGTGATTTCAAGCGCACCCGATAGCGGTAATCACAGATCAAGCCATCAAGCGTATCATCTCCAAACCCGATCGTCGGGACGACTCCAGTGGAGTGTGTTGCTAGGCGAACATAACATCTCTTACGGACCACGTGCCGCAATAAAAGGACAAGTTCTCGGCGGACTTCATCATCGAGAAGCCGATCTTGACGAGGTACCTACACCAAGCGAGAAAGCACTACAAGATCCATGGATTTTGTTTACGATGGGTCCTCATGCGTGGATGGCTCGGAGTCGGCCTTATTCTCACAAACCCGTAGGAATGGAATTCACTTACGCATCGCGTTTGAATTTACCTCGACAAACAACGAGGCAATATGAAGCCACGATCACGGACTACGCATTGCACCGAATGGGTGTACGTAACTGGAAGCAAATGTGGACTCCAGACTAGCGGCCAACCATGTGTTGGGTGAATACGTGGCCAAAGAAGAAAATATGATTCAAGATCTTGAGAAGACTAAAGACCGATCGAGGCTTTGATGATTTACTATCAAGCAAGTCCCTGAGGAGAAAATCGCAGCGTATGCACCGAGCAAGATAGCCTCGATAAGCTTCGCACACTTATCAAAGCAAGTCTTGGTGGAAACACCTGAAAGCAAGTCAATAGCGGAGATGGAAGTCTCCGCAATCATAGAGGAGGATGGTCCTACATGGATGACACCAATTGCGATTTCTTAAGCAAAGGGACATTACCCCAAGAATGCATGAAGCTCGCGAGAATACGGCGCATACGCAGCGAGAGATTCGAATTGGCGACAACATACTTGTGTCGACGTTCTTTCCTCCAACCATGGCTTCGGCGCGTCGGCCCCATACAAGCAAATTATGTGTCTGCGAGAAATCCATGAGGGTTCATGTAGCATGCACGCAGACCACGGTTCGTTGTAGCATCGCCATGCGACGGGATACCATCGCCAACCATGCATAAAGATCGCTGGATTTGATAAGGAAGTGCAATGATTGCCAAGTTCATGACCCGCACTGCGCGCAAACCACGCGATGAGTTAACACCAATCACGGCCGCGCTATTCTACAAATGGGGCATTGATATCGCCGGTCCTTTTCCAATAGCAAAGAAAGCGGTCTCAAGTTTCTCATAGTCGCTATAGACTACTTCACCAAGTGGATCGAGGCAAAAGCAATGCGACAATTACGGCAACGGGTAAAGCGCTTTGTCGGGACAACATTGTATGCCGCCGGATTACCCGTGAAATCATCTCGGACAACGGGAAACAGTGCGACAACCCTTTAAAGATTGGTGCGAAAGTTAAACATCACCCAACACTTTATCGGTTACGCACTCCACAAACCAATGGTTTAGTCGGCGCAAAGCAAGCCTCAAGTGAAGGAATCAAAGCACGCTTGGACAAGCACAAAGGAAGGTGGGTCAAGAACTTTCACATGTACTGGGGCGCACCGCACCTCGCTTAAAACCAAGACAGGGATACCCCTTCTCTCTTGTATACGGATGTAGCGTTATACCAACCGAGATCGGCATGCCAACTATCCGCGACCGCGAGATTAATGTGACTACAAACGACGATGAAAGACGTGTCGACTTGACCCACTTGGAAGAAAGACGCGAACGCGGCGGCTATACGGGAGGCAAGGTCGAAGTCAAAATGAAAGGATACTATGATGCCAAGGTACGCAGGTGTTTCATCTGCACTGGTGACTTTGTCTCATCATGACAATGAGGCAAGCACCAAGATACTGTAAGCTCGGACCAAAGTGGGAAGGACCTTATGAGGTTATCAAGCAACGCAGGCACAAAGTGTGCACCGGCCACGAGGTTTGATGGTCGCGACTCATCACAAGACATGGAATATCAAGAACCTCAAGAGGTGCTACCTATAAGAATTACTACGGCATAGCGCATAGACGCCGCACTTTCGAGGCTCAATAAACATTCATGTACTCGCTTTTTATTTTTCATATTCTTTGTTTCTTTGTTATTTCTTGATAAACTTGCAAGTATTAATAAAGCGTCGCGTTTCTAGCTAACTCACGACATATTTTAAGTTGTTATTTCCATATACCGTATGTCTTAACAATTTTTCTTTCTTGCCCATGACGGGCGCATGCATGCACTACAAATAAACCCAATGATGGTAAAAGGATAAGTTGACCTACTAACTAACTTGTTGAGTAAGAGGGTTGCAAACCCATCAATACGGATCACGCATCCTTGTTAAACACCTTATTCTCAAGATGTTGGAATAAGCTATGCGCATCCCACGATGGTCGCAAGAAGAATGCACACGTCTTGCGTTTAACAACTCGGGAACCAAGACATTTGATTCCTTAACGAGATATTTCGATCTGACGCGAACTATAACATACACGATTATGATCAAATACTTAGAATTATTTTCCAAGTATGCTTAGGATCTTTATACATGATTATGCATTTCCTACATTCGCATTGGCTTAGACGTTTGTTTCTTTGGCAACCAATACATCTTTCACGCAAAGATATACTGAATACGTTTATATTACACGATCTACAACAAAATGCAAACTTATTCATAACTACGAGTTATTACAAAAGACATTGAACATGTCAACTACCAGCTGTTACAGCGTTTAAGTACAGAAGAACCAGTGTGACTCGTTGCTTCTTTGGCTACGCCAACGTCCTTCAACATACCTGCATCCTTACGAGATACGGTGGCCACGCTTACGGGCACCCCATCAGATCTTGGCAAATGGGCCGCACCAACCCCACACAAAATGGCCTTACCTGCGATACCCTTTTTCTTAGCAAGACGGGTCGCATGCGCCTCCAAGACCTCCTTTAGAGGTACCTCTTTTTCCAATGCAAAGGGATTCTGACTATCCCTGGGACGCGCAAACACAGGAACTTGGAGCTGCGACCCATGGGGCTTCAAATAAAGTCGGTACCTTTCGACATCCTCGACGATGACGCCGCCAAAGTCAATCTGTCATAATCACATTTATTGGGTAATCTTGATCGCTCAAGCTCCGATATCATTGGCACTCCAAGTCTTTCATTTTCGCATGGCGGCGACCAAATGATCATATGACTCATCATCACACTGGGTACCTTATCGCGGGCGTCTCCAGCAGTTTGGCAGTGTAGCTTTTCAATCGCCTCGATTTGCCACGCTCAAGAGCACACCGCACTACCTCCCGAAGGCATTGACCACCTACGGCGATTCCGTGGTACTCAGGCGCCTAGGCGCAGACCATGGCCTATGAGCCACCACAGCCCGCTATCACGCTGCACATCACCGCGGATACAATTCCTCGTCATACTCAATGCTTAGCTTACGCAGCCTTTGCCTCTTGCACCTCTAAGGACCAGCTCACGCCTCCAAGCTCCCTAATTGCGCAAACATTTTGTCCTTACCCTGCTCCGTATGTTTCAAGCTTCAAGAAGACGCAGACTTATACTGGCAAGATCAAGACGCTCTTGGTTTATTTGGCACATTAGCGCCATCTTGTCCTCGACTGCTTTTGAGCGTATGTGCTCGGGACCTTGGCCTCGCATGGGCGCTATCTAGTTGTGCCCGGCATTGCCAGCTTGCGCCTCAAAGAAAGAAATAGTTTGGTCCTTTTGGAGTCTTGGTTTTCCATCGATACTCGCTCTTTCAACTTCACAATCAGCGAAGCCTGGTGAGCAGAAACTTGAACCAATTCTTCAACTAATTGCCCCAGCGGCACATTTGCATCGGACTGGCCTTCCTTATCCTGGCTCTGCGGCTCAGAATGCGTTGAGCGTGTCGGACTAGCCTTAGGAGGTGACTCTATGACCTGCTCCACCCTGCGAATGATCACCAGTGCAACATTAGAATCACAAATAGCACATTCACCAATTGACAAACGGTTATACATATATGGTGTTACTTACTTTGGCTCCGCGTCATCGCGAGATGGAGTGCGACGACGCTTCATCGATGGAGGACAACTCACGATCGAATCACGGACGCTTCTTCCTTGACGGGCCCGCACCATGATCTTGTCGGGTCCTTTTGCGATCGAGCCTTCTTCTTCTTCTTCCTCTTCGTGATGAGTTACACCACGAGCGATGATTGCGCTACCACCGAGTCACCTCGAGTTGGGACGGCTTTGCAAAGGCGTGGCCTCCACCGCAACGGAGGAACGGTCCTCGTATCCCCGCGCCGCCCATGACACGCCCCGTCCGCAGACTAATATGGGCTCCTCGTCATCCTCAACTGGTCGATTACGCCTCACGCGGTGGTGCTTCGCTAGTCAGACGATCAGAAATGATCCATCTCTGCGCAAACCAAAACACATATACACACCGCTTATATTATCGCAACATGTATGGAAGATTGTTCTTACAATATTTACACCTCAAGTCTGAGGAACAAGTACCCACCCGGCCATTGGCGTCTAAGAAAATAGGGATCTCATCTTGAGGCCATAATAATACTATTCCCATGTGCACCAAAATCCCTCGTGATATGCACCGATGGGGATGCGGTTTGCATTATCGCCCGCATCCTCGACGTTATCGACCCGTGCATCGGGTACTCATCCCTCAGCGATCCCTTGGTATAAAATCATAATTCCAAGGAAAACATGTATCATCTACCCGTAAGAAGTATTCCTCTAATTCCTAAGCGCATCTAACTTATCCGTAGCATCAGAATCTACCAGCTGCTTTGAAAAGGATACCCACCCATGCGCCCATGTGGTGTGATAAAAGCGCGAAGAGGTGGATGGTGGGATTAATCCCAAAGAAACGGCAATTTACTTCAAATTAGTAATTTTGGCCGCCCGATGCGATTAGAATCTGCGATATGTGCAACGATAATAGTTTAACACATCGCACGTAAAGCGTGATAGGGCACACGTTGATTCGCAAATTGAATAACCGTGTATACGCCTACCTTTCCGCCGGAAATCCGCATTGTGGCTCGTGCATCCAACCGGATGCACGTCCTATAAGTGATGATGAATATAATAAACATATAAATATCAAATAAACGCAATGAATCATCACCAACAACGGATCCATATTGCCATATGATCAATCAAATAAAACAAAGATTAGGTTTATACCTTTGTAGCGTGATTCGGTAGCGAGACACCAATCACCTCCACGAATGGAACCAAGAAACCAAAAGACCAATAAGGTTGGTCTTTCCCAATGTGTGAAACACACTACACGTCCAACGAACACCCTTTGATGCTAGTCTAAACCCTTGTATCAATCCTTGCACAAGACTACCAATAGAATTATCAAGGAGAGAAAAACCAAAACAAAAACCCTTTGAGTGTGTGTGTTTTGGCCGTTCAATGAGAGGAGGGGAGGAGAGGTTTAAAGGCTAATTTGTAACTTCCTCAATCACATTCAATTATCATCAATTAGCATTAAAGCTAATTGATGTCAAATCTATAGTTACATATTAGGCCCTTCAAAGTCCAAAAGCTCCACTTTACACCCTTATGTATCAAAGGTTATTCATAATGAAAATACAATAAATGCATTATGATAATGGTGTCTAAGTGTATTTGTGTGTGACCCCATAGGCTCACATATGACTAGCCATATAATTATTTATTATGACACGAGCATACTCCAACAGCTCCCACTTGCGACGTCATAATAGACAAGTAATTATACAAGCAATGGTTAGCGTCTAGCAACACGCCAATGCCCCTAGTGATATGTGGTCGGTTCTCAAACATTTCATTAAATGGTTTATATGTCATATATCCCTTTGTTTCGTATACTATGTTGAATATTAGACATGGATCATAAGTCATTCTAATTTTTCAACTATTATGTTCTCGATCTTGATATTGAACAAGATTACCAAGTGAATTAAGATTCATCTTAATCTCATTTGGGTACTGACCATACAAACATCTGTTCAAATCATCGAGGGCCCAATAGTATCTAACTCCACACCATGTGGAGGAACAAATCTATTTTGATCGCACGTGTCATTCATGTGCTTCAAATCATTCCCGATAGTGGCCTTTATAACTACCTTGTTCGTGATGGTGTTTAACCATATCAAGGAATAAACTCCACATGCAAGACCCGCTTGCATCTCAAGTCTAAGGATAATAGACATAACCATTTTCGAGATTCACTATGTGGCCGATCCATGCAAATAATACTGTGAGGTTGGGTCACCAATGCTCATCACCATGAACAACATGTGAGTTTGGCAATAAGGTCACCAACACACTCACAATTGTCTTAATTTGATGGTACTCCGCATCAGTCAACGACAATGGACAAGTTTTGAATGAAGAAAATCATTCATGGATTTAAACATGCAAATATAGAATACAGCTTGATATGAATGAAAACGATAATAACCATTAAATCAATTCATTACAAAATATAAAGCGCTTAGCATTCCAATTATTCATAATACTAAAATAAATGATCTACATGAGACTATTAATGGTCAAGTCCAATGTTCCTAGCATGCCCAACATGTTTCGTGCAAGGCATAGCTTTAGTAAGAGGATCGACTAAGTTGTCATCCGTGTGAACTTTTAGAAGATCGAATATCACCACTTTCGATAACTTCTCGAATGTAATGAACTTTCCGACGAAAGTGTTTGGCACCCTTTGAACACCGGTTCATTTGCAATGATAATGGCACCAGATTATCACAAGACATATCCATGGGTAGTTCATTCTTGGAACAACGCCAAGCCCGTAAATGAATTTTGAATCCAAATCGCCTCCATTGCGACACAAGCGGCAATGTATTCTGCTCAGAGGACATTGCTATCGTGCTCGCTTTGAACTCTTCCAATCAATACCCCTCCATTCATGATGAAAACGAATCCGGTTTGGGACTTGGTGTCATCACGATCGGTCTGCCAACCGGCATCGAGATAGCAAGTGATACCGAGCTCTCGGTTGTCATCACCACCATAAACAAGAAACATATCTTTAGTATTACGAAGATACTTTAATATGTTCTTATAAAGCGATCGATGACATTCACCGATTCTCTGATACCTACTGTCGTTTACGAGCGAACGCTACATCGTGTCTAGTGCACCTATCGCGATACATGATGGATCCCACAAGAAGCATATGGGATACCCTTCATCCTTTTCACCTCTTGGTGTAGAAGGTTCTTGAGTTTTACTCAATTCCGTATTCGGTTGCATTGGAAGATTTCCACGTTTGGAATCTTGCATCCTAAACCGCTTTAGGATTTTGTCAATGTATGCACTTTGACTCAAGCCGATTAACCGCTTTGATCTATCCACAGAGATCTTGACTCAAGTATGTACGCAGTCGCTAAGTCTTTCATTTCAAAACAATTTCCAAGCGAGATTTTACATCTTGTAGCATTGGAATGTTGTTTCCATGAGTAATATGTCATCGACATATAAGACTAGAATCGACATTACTTTCACTAGTTTTCTTATATACACATGGCTCATCAAAGTTTTGAGCGAAACCAATCTTTTGATTTCTTCATCAAATCTCTTGTTCCAACTTCTAGATGCTTGCTTTAATCCATAAATGGATCTTTGAAGCTTGCAAACTTTGTTGGGATGTTTGATTCACGAAGCCCTCGGGTTGCACCATGTAAACATCTTCGTTTAGGTGGCCGTTCAAGAAGGTCATCTTGACATCCATTTGCCAAATCTCATAGTCATAGTACTGTTGCTATGGCTATAAGAATCCTAATAGCTTTAACGTCGACAATAAAGTGAGAAGGTCTCTTCATAGTCAATCCCGTAGGTTTGAGTGTGACCTTTTGCTACTAGACGCGCTTTATAGGTGTGTACATTGCCATCCATGTCGGTCTTCTTCTTGAAGAGCCATTTACTCCCAACGGTCTTAGCATTAGGGCGGGTCAACTTCGACCCGCACTTCATTGTCTTTCATGGATTGCATCTCCGATTTCATAGCACCGAGCCATTTATCGCGTTCGTAACTCGATAATGCACTCGATAGTTAGCGAGTTCATCTTGATCCCCAACTCATGTTCCTCAAAGATCGACATAGAAACCATATCGCTCGGTGCTTGAGGTATCCTTGCAGATCTACGAATCGGAGCAACATCTCTAAGAGGCTCGACATTTCATGTTCGGTCTCATTTTGATGTCGACTAGTGTTACCGAAGGTTGTGCATCTTCACTTTGAATTTCGTCAAAGTCTACGGTACTCCCACTGCTTCTTGTGAAATGAGACTATTCTCAAGAAACTCAAAGATAACGAGCAACAAATATTTTGTTCTCGGGTGGGTAGTAAGTAGTAACCCATCGCTTCCTTTGGGTATCCTACGAAGACACACTGATAGATCTAGACTCAAGTTTGTTTGGCGTTTCTCGCTTCACGAGGCCTCACAACCCGCACCTTCAAGTAAGACAAGTTAGGGACTTTCCCATGCCATATTTCGTATGGTGTCTTATCTACCTTCTTGGTTGGAACCATGTTGAGAATGCGGCCAGCAGACTCTAGGGCATAACCCCAAAAGGACATTGGCAACGTTGTTAGACTCATCATAGATCGAACCATGTCTAGCAAAGTACGATTTCTCCTTTCAGATACACCATTATGTTGTGGTGTATGTGGAGGAGTGAATTGTGAGACTATCCCACACTTTTTTAGATGATCTAAAAACTCTTGACTCATATATTCGCCTCCACGATCGGATCGAAGAGCTTTTATAGTCTTATCGAGTTGATTTTCTACCTCACTTTGAAATACTTTGAACGTTTAAAGACTTCATGTTTATGTTTAATCAAGTAAACATAACCATATCGACCAAATCGTCGGTAAAAGTGACGAAGTAGTTAGCTCCTTCCCTAGACATGATCCTAAATGGGCCACATACATCGGTATGTATGAGTCCAAGTAGGTCTTTAGCTCTTTCTCCAACATGGGAAAAGGCTTGCGTGTCATCTTACGGATATGCAAGAAACACATTTATCAAAAGACGCATCAATTGATTCTAAAAGCCCATCTTGTTGCGACTTCAGAATGCTTTCTTGTTTATGTGGCAAAGACGACAATGCCATAGAAAAGTTGAATCCATGTTACGCTTAGATTTCTTGTTGCTAACATTATATATAGAACCATTGTTTGAATTAGGATCACGATATCAATTTCAAAATACCATCTCTAGGAATAGCATTAAAATAAAAACATTATCCTTAGAAACCGAAATGCCAAAATCCGTAAAACATGAATGAAACCATCATCCTTCAAACGAAAGTGAAACAACACCTCTAGTAATAGTAGGTGCGAAATGACAATTATTCAAAACAATAACTAGTCCATTAGGAAGGATTAAATCATAGCTTCCTATCGCTTTGACCGTGCACGATTCCCATTACCAACGTGACAGTCCAAAGCGCCATGCTTCAACTTTCGACTTCCCAAGAGCTCGCACATCATTACAAATGTGAGTCCCACAACCTGTATCATATACCCGTGATTTATTAGGAAAAGTATAGAGTTCTATAGTGAAGATACGATGTACTAGCCCCGCTAGCCTTGTTCTTCTTCAACTCGCCAGTACACCGGACGGTTTCTCTTCAAAGCCCTACCATTCCACGGTGATGGCGGGGTCGTCCTTGTCGAGTGCTCCTTCAGCGGTGGGGGACTTTAGGTTTGGGGCGTAAGCAAACTTACCTTGCCTCTCCCTTGTCCCTTGCCGGTGCTTGCGGTTTCCCTTGTTCTTTTTCTCGATTTTGCCTTGCTTGATAGCTAGGACAACCGAGCTTTCTTGGGCATACCTTTTTCTCGCAAGTTTGAGCATATTATGCGCTCATGTATGGTCTTGCCCATGTTGTGCATGTTGTAGTTTTGCACAAATTGTTCAAATTCCTTTGAAAGTGAGGTTAGTATCATGCTCACTCCAAGGATCCGAGGCATGGGGTATCCAAGCCGCTCCATCTCGATCCGGATAGCCTTTCATTTTCATGATGTGGCTCGACCGATTGTCCTTCCTCCCGCTTGCAAGCATGGAATGATCCGACAGCTTCAAATAATTCTGCCGCCGACTTCTTTGCTCGAACATAGTTCTTAGTTCGGTTATCATGTCAAATGTCATGAGGTCCTCTAAATTCTTTTGAATTTCGGGATCATGCTCGCAAGCATAAGACAGCGACTTCCTTGCTCATTAAACCTACGAGTGTAGGCATTACGCGCCAGCAAGCGGTGGCATTTTCAGCAGGAGGCTCAGGTAAAGCCTGTTCCAGATGGTAAAACTTTTGTTCAGACTTGAGGACAATCCTCAAGTTCCGAAACCAGTCCAAAAAGTTGTTACCATTCAATCTCTCTTTCTCGAGAATTGATCTGATTGACGAGTTGTTGATGGTTTGAGTTGGAGTTGTCATCTACAAAACAAACAAAAATTCAAATTTTAGTATCTTACAATAATTAATCCTTTTTAAAATTAACTACCCAAGTTTTAAAAGAAAAACAATTAATTTTGCGAAAAGGCTAAGATCCTCATTGAGATTCCACCATCACATCAGTTGATCTGCTAGTAATGGTGGATTCAATAGGTAGGTAACGTCGACCAATTGCAAATTAAGTGCAACTCTTAGATCCTTATGGGACCCATGGCACTAGTGAACAAGCATCTAGTGTCAAGCTGGCATGTTTAGTCCCATCCTTGCCTCGGGTCAAGGTCTCACCGCTTAACTCGATTAAGTCATCCAATTTGAGAACGTGCGAAAATAAATCTAGGTCCCACGCATAGACAATAATCACCTTGGATTACAATTCAACCTAGGTCCCACGCATAGGCAAAAAGTAATTGCAAGTGTTCTCAAGCGATTGGACGGCATGACTTAAATTTGTGACGGGTAAAATATTTTGATGTGAATCAAAAAAGGTGTACGAAAAAAGCATGCATTCATTCTTCGTAGCACAAGTTAAAAAACTCTTCTTAACTTTAAGTCTAATCATTGTTTTAATTTATGTGTGTCAAGTTGTCCATATTCAAGTCTAATATAGAACCTATGTGGATTATAAAAGAGATAGGACAATACATAAATAGAATAACATTCATAACAAGTTAAGTGTTATTTTTAAAACAATGATTTTAAGTTAAATCCATATTTAAACTTAGTTAAACTAAATCATAAGATTTAGTTTGAAAATGGTTTGTGTTATGCTTAAGTTTTAGAAAACTATTTGCAAGTTATATACATTCACAACATACATAATAAGCAAACAACCAACACACAACCACAATATGCAAAGCCTCAACCGATGAAAGAACCTATGCTTGGTCTCGTGAGCCATCACGAGAACCAAGAGTCATCTAGGGACATAAACCACAACCACACGGAGGACTCCCACTTGCTCCAAGACCAAGCAAGGACAAGTAGAAGCCCATAATGCATATGAAAAGTGAATCTGCCAGCCCAGAATTTCTGCATTCGGAGGCCCAAAAGGCCTAGATGGAGTCATCCCCGAGCTTAGCACCAAACTACAAAGTTGTGGGCCCATGAGTTGTCTATCTGCAAAAAAAATTTGGTTAAAAAATACGCCACCAATCATCGGGAAACGCCGTTTTACTGCAGCTTGTACGAGCAGCCATTTTGAGTCTTTATGTCTTTTATGCTACGCCATTCCATTCCAAGCATCGGTTACAATATATAGAATGTAAAATACAACTAATGTACTATCTATCTATTGTAACATGCCCAAACAATGGCAAAAACCAAATTAAGATTCATACATAAAAGCCGAAACAATGGCAAACCCCAAATAACAAGAAATTAACGACAATCACAATCATTCATAGCACAAGTGGTCTAGGTTTTCATCGGCTTTGCATATACACATAATAATACCATAAAATTATGATCATAACAAGTTGTTGGCTAATCCCATGAGCAAACATGCATGTATTTGCCATGGGAACAATGAATAGCATGAAATAAAAGATTTAGCCAACGAATCGAAGAAATAATCAACAAGAATTAAAACCCGATTGGTACGCGAGTAAAATGGATTTAGGTTCTCAAACCTACTGATATTAGACCTTCTAAAAATCATTTTACCACAGAAAATTAAGCCTTAGGGGCTGTTTTCAAATCGCTTCAAGAACCGATTAAAACAACGCGATTAAAGCCATTTTAGCGTCATCAACACATTGTTTAATTAACAAATGCGAAACCAATGGCCATAGTACCAAAAATCACAGATGTTTATATTAATATTAACATTCTTAATCCATGAAAAATGGAGCCCTCGGGCTTTTTTGAAAGTGGTTTCAAAAACACTTAAAACACGCGTTTTGACCATTTTTTCAAGATACCGATAATCATATGGCACATATGATGGCTCGTGATACCACTATAGGTGATGATGAATATAATAAACATATAAATATCAAATAAACGCAGCGGAATCATCACCAACAACGGATCCATATTGCCATATGATCAATCAAATAAAACAAAGATTAGGTTTATACCTTTGTAGCGTGATTCCGGTAACGAGACACCAATCACCTCCACGAATGGAACCAAGAAACCAAAAGACCAATAAGGTTGGTCTTTCCCAATGTGTGAAACACACTACACGTCCAACGAACACCCTTTGATGCTAGTCTAAACCCTTGTATCAATCCTTGCACAAGACTACCAATAGAATTATCAAGGAGAGAAAAACCAAAACAAAAACCCTTTGAGTGTGTGTGTTTTGGCCGTTCAATGAGAGGAGGGGAGGAGAGGGTTTAAAGGCTAATTTGTAACTTCCTCAATCACATTCAATTATCATCAATTAGCATTAAAGCTAATTGATGTCAAATCTATAGTTACATATTAGGCCCTTCAAAGTCCAAAAGCTCCACTTTACACCCTTATGTATCAAAGGTTATTCATAATGAAAATACAATAAATGCATTATGATAATGGTGTCTAAGTGTATTTGTGTGTGACCCCATAGGCTCACATATGACTAGCCATATAATTATTTATTATGACACGAGCATACTCCAACACGTCCCGGGGTATAAAATAATCTGAGGAAAATTCCATCAGATCGATTAAATTAAGGTCGGAGGTAAAGTCAGACAATTGTTTAACCATGATGATATACTTTTTTGATCTGTCGCACGCGCGATTACCTCTGTGGTGGGTTACTTTTGGGATAACAACTCTTGGAATGCTTTAGAGATGGCGGATGGTGTTTTTACTGTGAGGAATTCGGTGAAAATGAATCGCCAAGTTATATACTTCTTCTCTCCCACACGATGGGCGACACGTGGATTCCACTAGTCTTCTTTGTGTGGTCGAGATGGCTTGATGTGACATCGGAGCAGTAACTTTCCCCCGATTAACGAGGCATTACCTATTCACTTGGGTGTCTAGATACATTGCACCTACGGGTAGGTGTATGGCTTCTTGGATACGTTTCGTACGTTACTTGTTTTTTGGACTATGGTCATTAGTCTAGCATCCGCAGTTACGCACTGCGCATACTAGACCTGGGGACATGATGACGTATAGTCGGTATCGGGTCATAAACCCGACCACAACCCAATACTAACAAGCCCGTCACGACGGGCCATTTTCAATAACGGTTTGGGCTCACGAAGCCCAAGCCCAAATCTATTTATGGATTTGATACATGATATCTTCTAAAATACGAAGATAATCATTCCCAACCGACTTTGGCGGGATACTGCGAAGGTTGGGGAACACGGAACCAACAAGGATTCCGTGCGTATATAAGGGAATCATATCCCTCGTTTAAGGTACGATCTCATAACCCTAAAACTCCTTAAACCCTAAACCGATTACTCACTCTCACGCGGAGGATAATCGTGGAGACAATCCACGATAAGCCTAACGGTGTTTCTTGTCTCTTAGTGCGCAGGTCTCAAGCGGCAATTCTCAATTGGTACGAGAACCGAGCTCCAAATCGAGAACGTCCAACTTTTGTATCAACAATAATCAAAACTTTATTTCATGAACAAATTTCATGAGCAATATACTATCTCTGTGTGACTAATCCAAACATTTTATATTTAGCAATTGATTTGACTTTACAGATGAGAAATTTTGACTGGTCGTGGTATTTGATGATGGTGGTGGATGAAATGTACAAGAAAAAGAGTGTTTGGATTTAAGTTTAGTGACCCGTTACCTAACTAGCAGGTAAAAATATCTTTAAATTGCGCAACATTATAAGTTAGATACCTTAAATTGAGATAAAAATAGTCGGATACCTTAAATTGAAATTAAACATAAGTTGAATACCTTTTTATGCAATTTGCCCTTATAATTTAACATTGGCACAACTCAGGATGTTTGAATTTAAAATAAAAATTGTCAAACTATAAACCCGAACAGTCGAACACGATAGAAGTCAATATACATTTCAATCTTATCGAATATGATTCATTGTATTAAGACAAACCAATAGTTAAAATGAATTAGTTGTTTGAACTATAGAGTTAGCGCTATGTAAGAGACACACTAAGCCAAATATTGTGTTTTAAAAGTTCAACTAGTTACCGATAAAACTATAACAATTTTAGAGAAAAGTTCAAATATTTACTCTTATTTTGGTGCTTACTAAGGGACAAATCTCCACTATCTATATTTAGTTTGATCTAATGGTGAAAATTAACCTAAGATTTAAAGATAAACTTAAGTCCATGTTTTTTTTTTTTTTTATCTTTTTGTCTTTCTTTTTAATTAACATTTTTTTTTAAATTTAATTCACGTTTTTATGTTTAAATTCACTTTTTTTTAATCACGTCTTTATTTTTATTTTTATAATTCACGTTTTTTTAATTCGCGTTTTTTTTCTTCTTTGCTTTCATACGTTTTCGTCTGTTTTCATACATTTTCGTCCGTTTTCATACGTTTTCATCTGTTTCCGTCTGTTTTCTTATGTTTTCGCTCGTTTTCATACATTTTCGTCCGTTTCATATGTTTTCGTCCGTTTTCATACGTTATTCATACATTTTCGTCCGTTTTCATCTGTTTCCATACGTGTTTTTACGCTTTCATACGTATTCATCCGTTTTCTTACGTTTTCGTCTGTTTTCATACGTTTTCGTCCGTTTTAAATGTTTTAGGCCATTTTCAGTGTGATATTCAGAATATCACAAGTGATATTTAGAATATCACTGTGATATTCAAAATATCACAAGTAAAATTATGTGATATTCTGTAATATTCATCACTTGTGATATTCTGAATATCACTTGTGATATTCTGAATATCATAATTGATTTTCAACTAATGTTTTGTAACATGAAAATCACAAGTGATATTCATAATATCACAAAGTGATATCCAGAAAATCACAAGTGATATTTATAATATCACAATGTGATATTCAGAATATTACAAAGTGATATTGAAAATATCACAAGTGATTTTCAACTAATGTTTTGTAACATGAAAATCACAAGTGATATTCAGAATATCACAAAGTGATATCCAGAAAATCAAAAGTGATATTCAGAATAACACAAAGTGATATCCAGAAAATCAGAAGTGATATTCATAATATCACAAATCAGAAAAATCATAAATGATATTCTGAATATCACAAAGTGATATTCACAAAATATCACTTGTGATTTTCTGAATATATATAGTACACATAATGCACGAAGGCACCTCACTCTTAATTTTAAGACGTACAAGATAAAAAGCATAATGTACACCACTTTAATGCACATTCACACTTTTAATTTTCAGACTTACAAAACACGAAGCATAATGTACACCACTTTAATGCACATATTAAAAAGACAAAACATCACTTTAATGCTATTAATGTAGTCAAAATATTTAATGTAGTCAATTAATTAATTGTTCAATAAATACAATTAATGAAATTATTAAAACACCCTTTACATAAAAAAAAAATACAAATTATCAATCATATTGTACAACCAACTTAAACACAATTCCTGTATTAAATGTCACTAATACAAATAATAAAGCACATTATACCAATATCCAAACCCGAACGGGAAACGGCCAAATGGGCTCGAGCCCGAACGGGCACGGCCCAAACGGGCACGGGCCAAACGGGCACGAGCCAAACGGGCTCGAGCCCTAACTGGCACGGGCCAGACGTGCACGGGCTAAATGGACACGTAGCAAACGGGCTCATGTTATACGAATTGCTAAAAGATCCAAAAAGACGAAATAAATTACTTAGTTAAGGAATTAAAACACGTCACATGAAACTCTTGATATCCATAAATTTATTGTCAAAAAGAGAATAATAAACTAAAATACATGATTTACCGAAAAATTTTATTTCAGGGTACCCGCCGCCGCAACGCGCGGGTACCCTGCTAGTCACTTTGTAATATTCAGATAATCACAAGTGATATTCTGAATACCACTTGTGATAGTCATAAACGTATGAAAGTAGATGAAAACGTAAGAAAACAGACGAAAACGAACGAATACGTATGAAAACGGACAAAAACGTATGAAAGAGTAAAAAACGTTTGAAAACAGACGAAAACGTATGAAAAATGAACGGAAATGAAAGAAAAATGATTAAACCGGATGAAAACGTATGAAAACGGGCAAAAACGTAAGAAAACGTACGAAAACGTAAGAAAACGGATGAAAACGGACAAAAACATATGAAAACGTATGTAAACGGATGAAAACAGTCAAAAACGTATAAAAGCGAAGAAAAACAACGCGAAAAAAAAACGCTTATTAAAGAAAAAATGCTAATTAAAGAGAAAGACAAAAAGACAAAAAAAATTGGATTTAAGTTTACCTTTTAAGAGGGTGTTTGGGATTGCTTATTGAAAATAGATTATTCGTTTTGAAAACGGATAATCAGATAATCAGCTGTCGCAAAACGTGATTTTGAAATATAGTGTTTGGATTTGATTATGATGTTTGATATCGCAATAATCAAATAATCAGTTCTTATAGTGTTTGGCAAATCTGATTATTTTGTTACTTAATGCACAAAGTTACCAAAATAGACATTTGCATGTTGATTGGATCCGAACCGTCAAGTTATATCACTCAAGCTAACCACTTATGAATGGCTAACCGTAATAAACTTAAAGCGCTCGAAACCAATGCAATGAAGATCCGAGAATATAGTGGATTCCGGTCGTTAAGTCCCACTGAGACTCAATGGTGTGTAAACACTTTCAGAGATAGAATGATCACTAAGGATAGTGATCGGTGAGGATTGGATGGATGATTACTCTCTTGATTGATTGGAAAGATATTTTGGAAGCAGAATTGGAAAGCACAACAATCGGATAAAACAACGTAAATACGTGCGTTTAAAAACTACGTAAACGCACAAAAGTAAAAATGAGATCTAAGAAATAAAAGACCTAAAATATGAAAATGACATTTTGGAATCCTAAAATAAAAGAAACTTATTAGAAAAGAAAATTATTTTTACAACTATTTATTTAATTATTATTAATTAAAAACTATTTTAAACTATTTAATAATACTCTAAAATAAAAGAAAATACAAAATAAAGCTAGAAAAATGAAATTATGATTTGGAAAAATCTAAAATATTATAAAACTTATTTTAAAATTGAAAATATATTTTTTACACTTTTTATCTATTTATTACTAATTAATTACTATTTAAAATACACTTAAATACTAGAAAATATAAAATTAACCTGGAAAAATAAAATTTTAACTTAGAAAAATCTAGAATATTATAAAACTAATTTTAAAACTGAAAAGATATTTTTTATGCTTTTTAATTATTTATTACTAATTATTTAATACTTTTAACTATTAAAAATTCTAATAAATACTAAGCAGTTAGGAAAATTATGAAACTTTTTCTAAAAATAACTTAAGGTGACGAAAACTAAGAAAATATAAAACTAGATTTGCTTAATAATAAGTGAAAAGAAAAATCAAAAAGCTAAAATCTATTAAATAAACGCTATCACTAATTTAAAATTGATGTTTTTCTCGATTTTCTTTTGAAAACTATTATACTACTTAAAATATGAAACTTTAATAAACACAAAATTTTACAACTTAATAATAAGTCGTTTGATAAGCTTATGAGCTAACAGTTAAGATTATGAGCTTATTTTGGTGTTTTAAACTCAAAGAAGCTTGTGAACTGAAACAAAAGCTGAAATAAGATACAACAAACTACAAGCTACTCAAATGAAGCTAAAAAAAACACAATCAAGCATACTGAAAAGCTACTAAAAAGCAAATAAGCACTTATGACTCTTGTGTTAAAAGACAGAAATGGGACAAGGTTTAGGCTATAAGCAGCCCTATCAAATAAGCTTCAAAATAAAAACTTAAGCTTGGGACCTCAAGATGGCTAGGTCAGCTTTCCAAAGAACCAAGAATCACAAGATTAGACCAACAATTAAGCTCTGTGCAAGCTTGTAAAAGTGGGCTTAAAACTGTGCACAGGGCACTATTTTGAAACAGGTACTCTAAAGAAGCTGAAAAATAAGCACTTACTAAGCTGATTAAAAGTAAGATAGTATTTTTCTAATTAAGTTTAGCAGCTAAACTTTAATATTCCAAAAGATTTTAGGCTAAAACTCAATATTAAACACACACTAAAATTATCTATTTTATTCAAAATCGACCAAATTGAAAATTTTGACTTTTATAAAACTAACTAAGTTGACTTTTATGAACTATAAATCACTACTACTTCTCGATTATGTTATGATAAGCTATAATAAGGTTGAAATAAGCTAGATTAACAAATTTTAAGCTAATATGAGGAGATTGACAAACTAAGACTTTGTGATTAACAACTAAATGAGATCAAAGAGATTTTTGACTTTTTAACAAATGACCACTGGTTTTTCTTGTTAAACTGAGATATAGAAACTTAAAAATTATACTAGATGTCTCTCCACATCTTTATAATGACTTTTGAGACTCCTTGTTGACCTCTGAAACTTTCTCACTCATTTCCAGCCATTGGATTGGCTAAAATCATCATATTCGTACAAGTGTAGTTTTGGCGCCAAAAGTCTATTAGCGAGTTTTAGCATTAATGAAGTGGTTTGAAGCAATTAAAGATCTTTGGGTGTTAGTGAAGGTGGAGGGGACAAGGTAAGGTGGGGATGGAGCAAATCAAGGAAACCACCATGGTTTCGGTTTGGCGTTTCGTGAGGAAGATGAGCAGTGGCAAGGTTTGACTTATTTGACCGGGTGGTATTAATAAGGGGTCCAAAATTGGAAATGGCGGTCGGTGGGTATTTGGACTAGCTCAAGTGGAGAGGCCAAGGTTCAAGGGTCAAGGCATTGGGCTTGGGTTTGCATTTGGGCCAGCCGGTTGTGGATTGGGTTTGATATTAGATCCGTTTGGTATAGTAGTATCACAAGGACCATTGTTGCAATTTGACCAAAGATAAAGGACTGAACTTGCCCATTTTCCAAAGTTATGATAAGGACAATTTTTGCCATTCTTTAATAGTACAAGGACCAGTTTTGCTTAAAAATCCATTTTTACAAATCCAAGGAGTATTTTTGACACTTTTCAAACTTGAAGGACCTTTTCTGCCATTTGACCAAAGAATCAATCAAGGACCATTTTGACAATTTAGAATATTTCAGGGACCTTGAATGATATTTTTCTTGATTTTGATATACCGGGACCTGTTTTTGACAACTTTTGAAACTTGGGGACTAAAGCGCCAATTTTGCAAACTTGATCTGCTTTTCATCCGATTTTGATATTTTGCATTTAAAACACATAAAACATCGATTTGTGATATTTTCATCATTTTATTTTTGAGTGTTTTCGATGATTTTGCAGCTTTAGATGGTACAAAATGATGAGTATATGACACTCATCAATCCCCACACTAAGATATTGCTAGTCCTAGCAATGTTTTAGAACTTTAATGGATTTTAAAGAACTCTTTACCAAAAGCCATCACTGGAGTAGCCAATTGTTTTGGTTCAAGTAAGAACCTTGGTACAACGATAACCAAATGATTTTGAGCAAATCATAAGTCAGAAGCGGATTTGATTTGTCTTTACGAGCCGTTTGCTCTGGACTAGCCAACTCTTAGATAAATTATCGATTTATCTTTGGTGAGTGAATACCAATTATGGTTTTTCCATCGCCTTTACCACAAGCCATAAACTTGCGGGCTAGCCAACTCTTCACTTTTTAGGATATGGTGAGTTGAATACCATACAATTTTGGGCAAATTGTAAGCCGTCAACGGTTTGATAAATCTTTACCAAGAGCCGTTTGCTCTGGATTAGCCAATCCTTTTGTTTTTAGACATGGCGGATGATTACCATTTGTTTGAGTAAGTGAAAACACTTACTCCAAAAAATTTTGGCCAAAACGGGAATTGGGTGGAATAATTACATGATAAAATTCGTGAGAATTCCTCCCACACTTAGAAATGAATATTGCCCTCAATATTCAAAGTACCTACGGTTATGCGAAACTAAAACGTAAAAGGAAATACTACGCCATTATTTTGAAATGATTTTTTTTTTTTTTTTTGAGAAGATTTTATATACAACGGTGGGGCAACTCCCCCACACTAGGGTGGTAGAACAGAGAAAGAAGACAGAAATATGGGTGAAAACCCATATGGTGTGTGTGCTATTGTTTTTGATTCCCGAGTCATTAGCTTGACTCGATCCCCGCATTCATTGGTTCATGGGGAATGTTTGTAGATCCGGGACAACTACAGGAGGAATGTCCTCTCCAAAATAATGCTTTAATCGATGACCATTCACTTTAAAGTTTGGACCATCGGGCTGAGATAACTCAATGGTACCATAAGGATAAACCTTAGCAATGGTGAATGGACCAGACCAACGGGACTTGAGCTTTCCAGAGAAAATCTTCAATCTTGAATTGAAAAGAAGGACTCGATCACCAACGTTGAAAACGCGGTTCTTGATTTTAGAGTCATGAATCTTCTTTGTCTTTTGCTTGTAGATCAAAGAGTTCTCGTATGCTTGATCACGGAGTTACAAAAGTTGGTTTTGTTAAAGTTTCTTATATTTAGCTTATTATTAGTTTTGCAAAAAGAAAATCAAAAAAATAAAATGTTTGCCAAAAGGTGGGGAGGCGGCTCGAACACGAGACCTCCCACCTTGTGGCCAGCGTTAGTGTGTACTGTATAGCCAATTGCCCTTGGGTCTTTGTTGGTCATATCATGCACACTTTAATACTTAAGTATACCTTGTTCAATAAGCTTATTCGAGCTTAATAGCTTAATTCGACTTATTTGAAACGACTTTTCAAGTTTTGTATTTTTCTTATCTTAGTATTAGTATAAAGTATTTTACGTAAAATTTTGATTTTTCGATTAGTTTTAGTATTTTTAACATTTAATTAGTGTAAAATCTTATTTAATTCATAATAAAAAATATAAAAGTCTAAAAATATAAATCTTTTTCTAAAATTTCTTTTATCATATATTTTGTAAGAAAATTGATTTTACACTTGTAGACCTTTTATTTCAATAAATTTACGTTTTATCTTGCGCTCAAATGCCTTTTCGTAAATAACGCTGCGTTTAGTTTTAAGTAACGTTTTTAGATAATTTGAGTTTACGTTTTAGTTAAGATAGTTTATTTAAGTCATTTTGTTTTATAAATCATAAACGTTCATCGATTTGTAAAAATAGTGATAGCGTTTATTTAATAGATTTTAACTTTTATTTTCTTTAATTTGCATTTAAGTCGCTAAGACATGCAAATCCCTACTATAGTTATAATCGTTTTGTTTTTATACGTTTACGTATTAGTTAAACGTATGTTTGTATATCTTTACGTTTTTAGGTTTCGATTATGCGTTTTAACAACATAGGCGTGAGAGCTATTACTATTCACATTCGGTGTTAGTCAATCGATTCTGCTTTCCTATACTAATATTATTTTTCAACAACTCACAAGTCATTGTACGAATATCACGCCTCACCGGGACATAAACGATCCAAGTATATTTTAATCCTTGGTAAACATGCATTTTCTCCCGGTTGTCGCCTTTTATCATCTCACGGTTGACCGTTCGCAAGCGGTTGATAAGCGTGACGGAGAAATAAAGAAGGTGGTTCGGGAGAAATCAAATTGGCGCGCCACTGCGGGAGGCTAGTCACGTATTATGACTTGTATTTTGTACTTTGTTCAAATACCTATCCTTGTATGTAAATAACATATACTTCATTTCATATAAACAATATAAAATACAAAAGATTTTATGATTGAAATCTATCGTGCTTTGATTTGCATTTGATTGTCAATCTTCCTAATCTTGATATTCCTAGGTCTAAATTTTGGCTAAACACCATGTTTACACTAAAAAGGATTTCTTGTGCTTAGTATAATTCACGGAATGTGATAGATTAGGTTTAAATCGATCATGTATTAAAAATCTCATTTAGGTTTCCTTTTAGCCATTTCTTTGTGTATATATATAAAAGATATAAAATACAAAACATTTTTTCCTTTGCACACAACTTGCCCGGTTTGATAAGTCCCTCGTTACAACATTTGGTTGTTGGTCATTTCTGATTCTTGAGCTCTGTCGCACCAGATTCCCTTTCGAGGCGGTTGTTAGGAATTTCTTTTGTACATATATATAAACCTTAAAAATACAAAAATATTTTCCATTTTTTATAAAATCAAAAATCAAAAGATTCTTCTAGCTTTTCTACGAGTTTCTTTCTAAGATTCTTAGACTCATCTTAATGATGATTATTCATAATTACGTAGTGGCAATCCCACTCCAATTTCTCACCCATTCTTTGGTGGCAATCCCACCCGGTTCCCCATGAACAATTTAATTGGGGTCAAGTCAAGCTAGTGACTTGGTTATCAAAAACAAGCCATACAATATGGGTTTTCACCCATATTTCTGTCTTTTTCCCCTTTCTACCACCTAGTGTGGGGGTAATAACCCACCTGTTGTATATATAAAAACTTTGAAAATTGTATATATTAAAAAATAAAATAATTGTTGTGTTTACCCCACTTAGTTTTGAATATTGAGGACAATATTCATTTCTAAGTGTGGGGGGAAATTCTGGCGAATTTGATCATAAATGTACCCTTTTAGTCCCTTTTTCCCCCAAAATGGCCAAATTTTAAAATTTTTTATTTAGTGGAAGTACTATGTACTAAACACAACAAATGGTAATCAGTCCACCATGTCTAACCCACATAAGGATTGGCTAATCCAGGAGCAAACGGCTCTTGGTAAAGATATATCAAATCCGTTTATGGCTTGCAATTTGCCTAAAATTGTATGGTGTTCAGCTCACCATATCTTTAAACTAGTAAAGAGTTGGCTAGCCCGCAAGTTTATGGCTTGTGGTAAAGGCTGTGGAAAACCATAATTGGTAATTAACTCACCAAAGATAATTCTGATAATTTATCTAAGAGTTGGCTAGTCCTGAGCAAACGGCTACAGGTAAAGACACATCAAATCCGTTATATGGTTTATGATTTGCCAATAAATCGGATGGTTATCGGTGTACCAAGGTTCTTACTTGAACTGAAACATTTGGCTACTCCAAGTAATGGCTTTTGGTAAAGAGTTTTCAAATCCATTAAAATCTCAAATCATTGCTAGGGACTAGCAATATCTCGATGTGGGGATTTGATATGTGTCAAATACACATATATTTTATCTTTGTTTAAACCACAAAACAACTAAAAACACACAAATGACTCATAAAATGTTATAAATATCAATGAAATGTGTTTTAATGTGATTCAGGTACAAAAGATTGAAAAACAAGTGAAAAGTGATCAATTTCACAACAATTGTCGTTTTCAGTCCCTGGAGTTACACAAATTGTCAAAACTAGTCCCTAAATGTTTTAAATGAATGAAAAGTCAACTTAAGTCCTTGGGAAGTCAAAAATATTTACAAATGATCCACGGATGAAAGTTTACACAACCGGCAACTTTACCCTCAGTATCAAAATTGGCAAAATTAGTCCACTGGTATTTAAAATGGAATTTTATCACAAAATACCCTTGTACTATGCATGAACTTACAATTTGGAACAATTTTGATAAACTCTTGAAATTTACACTTTAGTCCTCAAGAATCCAAAATTTACACAATGGTCCTTTTAAGCATTAAAATGTTTTAATTAACAATATTGGTCCTTGTGTTTATATAAATGACAGGTTTGGCCCTTTAAAGGAAGTTTGGAATGATTGCATAATAGGTCCCTCAAGTTTGGCAGTTTTCACTTTTGGTCCTTGGGCTTTTGTTACTAATAATACCAAACGGACCCTATTTATTTCAAAATCCAAACAAAACCCAACCCAGCTGATGACCCATTATAACCTAAGCCCAAGTCAACCCCCATCCCTGGTCAAACCCACCAAAACGCGCCAAATACCAGACACTATTCACCTCTCCTCTCCACACCACTCAGTCACCATACCAGGTGGTTTTTACCACCTGTTTTCACCCTCCACCTCACTACTCTACTCAACCACTACCTCCACCACCTCTGTGACTACAACCCACCACAATAAATGCATTCCACACCACTTTTTCCCTCCAAACCATACTCATCCCCTGTTTTCTTCCTTATCACACCAATTGGCCTCCAAAATATCTATATTGTCTCTTACAACTCTCCACAACACAACAAGAGTCTTTAATTATACTCAAACCACCTCAATTCCACGTGGAGAGTTTTGGCGCCAAAATCTGTTTGAATGGCTAAGATCATTTCTGCTCAATCAAAGGCTGTAAATTAAAGTGGGATTTGACTAACAAGTTGGGGAGGACTCAGAAGGTTATAAAAGGTTGAGGATGAAAGAGAGAAGAGTACCTTGGCCTTAAGCCAATGTCACCTTAGACTAGTGTAATTTTTTAATGCTTTCATTTAAATTAAATGTCATTTACAGCTTTAATTAGTGTAATGGAACTCATATTAGTGTAATATAATTCTAATCTCAGTTTAATTATAAGTCTCTTTTACATTTCAAGTTTTCATATTTTCCTTTATTTCAAGTTATTTGCATTTACATTGGATTATTGTTGTTTGATGGACTCTTTAGGTCACATAAGCTCGACAAAGCTTGTTAAGCTTTTAGATACATTAAATCGGTTTGGTCTTTTCAAAATCAAAATCACTAAAAATAGAGAAAAATAGGAAATAATCAAAAATCAGATTTATGAAGAAGGTGATGAAGCAGGGCTGGATTTGGAATGCTATGGGGTATTAGGAGCTTAATGGGAAGCTATTGGGTGTAACCTTGTCCTTGGTTTCTACGTCTTTGTCCACTTTCTCATTTGTAAGCATGTTTCTAATTTTTGCAATTTACTGTTTCAAGGTCTTATTTACTTTAATTTCCATGTTTCTGTGTTTATTAGTTGTTATTAAGTGTTTTCATAGTTTGATATTGTATGTTTATGTTTGGTATTTCAAAGTTGCTAAGATTTCATTTTTTCACTGTATTAATGGATCATGAGTAATCTTTGTTGGATTGTTATTATAGGTGTTGTTTTTCTGTTCAATTGTTCTTGTTATATGTTAATATGATGTTTAGAACCTGGTTCATTGGCAGATTCATTGAAAACCTTGAAATTCATGTGACAAGTGGAAGTTGAGGGACTGTTTGTATTTGCTATGATTTAGGATCATGAGGTTGTTTGAGTTGTTTATTTCTGTGTATACATGACCCATTAGGCCATTTGAGGAAGTGACAAGCCTTTAAGTTCGGTGGTCTTATATATGGTCAAATTCATCTTATTCTCATCTCAGTGTCCACTGTTGTAATTTTAGATTTCATAAATGGATTTGCTGTCTTTTCTGTGTTTAAGGTGGTGTGTGTTGCTATTCTTATTTGATGTATGATGCATATTGATCATATAACTCAGTTAAGTATCCAAATCCAGTCCTTATATAGTTAATAGTCAAATTACCTTTAATCTTTTCTAATTCCTTGTCTGTTTAAGTTTTTCAAGTCATTTTCATAACATTAGCTTAAAAGTTGTTAAGTTAGTTTTATTTCATGTTTTTATTGCTTAATATAGCTTATTTAATCAGTAGTGTAATTTCTAAATTCACTTTAGTCAAACTTTATGTTCTTGTAAAAAGTCAAATTTTCAAAATAGTCGTTTTTGAATAAAATGTATAATTTTAGTGTGTGTTCAATTTTAAGATTTAGTCTATAAGCTTCTAGGATGTTTAAATTTTGCTGCTCATCTAAATAAGAAAAATATAATTTTACTTTTAATTAGCTTTTTAATAGCTTATTTTCAGTCTTATTTTAGATACCTGTTCTAAAACATGCCCTGCACCACAGTTATGGTGTCAAGTTAATGAGCTTGCATAAGCTTCATTACTTGACCCTAGCTTGTGCATTTTACTTATTTGTGTAGCCTTTCTAGTCTTTTTATTATCTGTGAGCTTGTTTTTACATTTTCAGCTTATTTAGATAGCTTAATCACCAAAATCTTTTGTCCCATCTCATCCACTTCACTGAAGCAAACAGTGAAGTGGATTTGTTATCAAAAGCTTATAAAAAGTTCCTAACTAAGCTTGAGCTTGTGAACTTTAGCTTTTCACAAAGCTGAGCAACATATTCTCTAGTGCAGTGATTGTAGAGCTCTTATTAGCCTATTGGATAAGTCTTGTGAGCTTGTGTTTGCCCATTCCTACAGTTCAAACCATGAACTTGCACCATTTCCACAAGCTCACACCAAGCTCCTTAGTGATCATTACTCTTTGTGGCTTGGCTTTTTAGGAAGCCAAGCTACCCAGCTTTATGATCATGTGCTTAAATCTCACCTTGCAGCTTATTAACCGTGTGCAAGTAGTTTTGTGTCCCATTTTACTCGGCATTCACCGAGTCAAAGCGAAGGAAATGGGAGACTTTTCATAAGCTTCCTACAAGCTCACTAGTGGACCCACTGGGTGAGCTTGAGCTTTGGAAAGCCAACCAGGCATGTCTTGCTATTGCAATGTTCACTTTGGATTTTTGAGCTTATTTAATAAGCTTAAATTGTCCATTTATTAGCTGCAGGATTGTTTGAAACCGAGGTTTATTGGGATTTGCTTATTAGCTTATTACAAGCTTATTTGCTTATTCCAGTACACTATCTTGTATAAATATGATAATCATACATGCACTATATACATACTTTTGTTTCAACCTTTATAGCTTTTTCAAGCTTATTGTGAGCCGATGAGTCTCTGTGAGCCCATCGACTAAAGCGAATGACTAATAAGCTCATAATATGCTTATTTCTAGGTTGTAGCTTTCCATTTTCCTTAAACTTATTCATATTACATGTACATACATACCTTTTCCTTTTGTTTCCTTTGTTAAGCTTATTCAAAGCTTATAAGCCAAACGATGAGTTAAAAGCTCACTTTTAAGCTTATAAGCTAAGAATTGCTTATTTCTTTGTTTGTAAAGCTTATAATTCATTACATGTACTTATTATCTCAGATATATGCTAGTCCTAAAAGCAAAAAGCCCAAAATAGCTTTAACAACTAGTGTTAGCTTATATGTGGAAGCTTATGGCTTATTTGGCTATTGTCATGGAAATAAGCTCCCATGAGCTTATTTCCAAGTTTTACAAAAGTTGGTTTTGTTAAAGTTTCTTATATTTAGCTTATTATTAGTTTTGCAAAAGAAAATCAAAAAATAAAATGTTTGCCAAAAGGTGGGGAGGCGAGCTCGAACACGAGACCTCCCACCTTGTGAGCGTTAGTGTGTACAGTATAGCCAATTGCCCTTGGGTCTTTGTTGGTCATATCATGCACACTTTAATACTTAAGTATACCTTGTTCAATAAGCTTATTCGAGCTTAATAGCTTAATTCGACTTATTTGAAACGACTTTTTCAAGTTTTGTATTTTTCTTATCTTAGTATTAGTATAAAGTATTTTCTGTAAAATTTTCAGATTTTTCTGATTAGTTTTAGTATTTTTTAACATTTAATTAGTGTAAAATCTTATTTAATTCATAATAAAAAATATAAAAGTCTAAAAAATATAAATCTTTTTTCTAAAATTTTCTTTTATCATATATTTTGTAAGAAAATTGATTTTACACTTGTAGACCTTTTATTTCAATAAATTTACGTTTTATCTTGCGCTCCAGCGCCTTTTTCGTAAATAACGCTCGTTTTAGTTTTAAGTAACGTTTTTAGATAATTTGAGTTTACGTTTTAGTTAAGATAGTTTATTTAAGTCATTTTGTTTTATAAATCATAAACGTTCATCGATTTGTAAAAATAGTGATAGCGTTTATTTAATAGATTTTAACTTTTATTTTCTTTAATTTGCATTTAAGTCGCTAAGACATGCAAATCCCTACTATAGTTATAATCGTTTTGTTTTTATACGTTTACGTATTAGTTAAACGTATGTTTGTATATCTTTTACGTTTTAGGTTTTCGATTATGCGTTTTTAACAACATAGTCGTGACGAGCTATTACTATTCACATTCGGTGTTAGTCAATCGATTCTGTTTTCCTATACTAATATTATTTTTCAACAACTCACAAGTCATTGTACCGAATATCACGCCTCACCGGGACATAAGCGATCCAAGTATATTTTAATCCTTGGTAAACATGCATTTTCTCCCGGCCGCCCTTTTATCATCTATTACGGTTGACCGTTCATGCGGTTGATAAGCGTGACGGAGAAATAAAAGAAGGTGGTTCGGGAGAAATCACGTTGACAAGCGTCATAGGTTTTGACAAAATCGTGGGCATCCTTGTAAATTGTGGGCCAATAAAACCCGGAATCAAACACCTTTTTGGCGGTGTAGTTTGGACTATGATGGCCCCGTGGGTCCAAGATGGCAAGCTTTGATAATATCCATAGCTTCGTCCAAAACACACCGTCGGATGACTTGATCATACAGATTTTTGAATAAGTAGGGTCGTCCCAAAAGTAATGTTTAACATCTTTGAAGAATTTGTTCTTCCGTTGGGTCGACATCCTTTCACTATGAAGTTACCCGCATGGTAATTTGCAAAGTCGACAAACCATGGGGTGAAGAATTTCCACGAAAAGAAACCGCATTGAGTGTCTCGAGAGAAATGTTTCGTTTATTTCCTTTTCTAGAAAACATCTTGGTGAGGGTTTTCTAATCAGACAGATGATCGTGACCCGAGTTCTCGGCTCCTTTTTATCACGTATAATGATATCAAATTCTTGCAGAGGAGAATCCAACGAGCAATCTCGGCTTTGCATCTTGTTTTGCAAAGAGATATTTGAGCCGAGTGATCCGTATACACCACGCATTTGGTCAAGATTAAATATGGCGAAACTTCTCAAATGCATACACCACGCCTAGTAATTCTTTTACGTGGTGGTGTAATGAGTTTGAGCTTCGATCATAGTCTTACTTGCGTAGTGGATAGTGAAAATGCTTAGCTCTCGTTGCCCTAGGATTGCACCGATAGCAAAATCACTTGCATCGCACATGAGCTCAAAAGGCAAGTCCCACGGGAGCAACGAGAATGGGTGCTTGATGGCTTTTTCTTTAATGTTTCAAAAGCTTGATGCACTCGGATGAGAAGATAAAGGAGCATCCTTTTCAAGAAGATGAGTCATAGGTCGGGCGATTTTAGAAAAATCTTGTATGAATCTGCGATAAAACCGGCATGACCTAAAAACTCCTAATAGCTTTGATGGTAGTAGGATGAGGCAATTTAGCAATAACATCGACTTTTGCTCTATCTACCTCAATCCGTTTTTGAAATCTTATGGCCACGGACTATGCCTTCTTTGACCATAAGTGACTTTTCTCCCAATTTAGACAAAGATTGGTGTCTTCACACCGTTGAAGCATTTTTTCTAAATGGGAGAGACATGTTTGAAATGAGTCCCCAATGACCGAGAAGTCATCCATAAACACCTCCATTGTTTCCCCGATCATGTCGTGGAAAATGGCCATCATACATCGTTGGAACGTGCCAGGAGCATTACATAAGCCAAAAGGCATACGTTTGTAGGCAAAAGTTCCGTATGGGCAGGTGAATGTGGTTTTCTCTTGATCCTTTGGATCAATGGGGATTTGAAAGTAACCCGAGAAACCATCAAGAAAACAATAGTATTCGTTCCCTGCTAATCTCTCAAGCATTTGGTCCATAAAGGGTAGAGGAAAATGGTCTTTACGAGTGGCGTCATTCAACTTACGATAGTCAATGCACACACGCCATCCCGTAACCAGCCGAGTTGGAATTAACTCGTTTTCTTCATTTGTGACAACAGTTATGCCACCCTTTTTAGGAACACAATGAATTGGGCTAACCAAGGACTATCTCGAGATCGGTTAAATCAATCACGCATCAAGAAGTTTGATAACCTCCTGTTTGATAACATCATGGATTTTGGATTCACCGCCTTCTCTCGATGTTGAATCTCTGGTTTGAAGTCATCCTCCATCAAGATTTTATGAGTACAAAACTCGGGGTTGATACCTTAATGTGGGAGAGTTTCCAAGCAATTGCTTGCTTGTGCGACTTCAAGACCTTTATGAGAGCTGACTTTTCATCTTTACTCAAATCTCGAGCAATAATGACGGGTAATTTATCATCACCCTCAAGGAATGCATACTCTAGATGAGGTGGTAAGTCCTTAATTTCGACTTCAGAAATTCTTGATTTTCTCAACCGACTTGACTTCCTTGTTATGAAGTTCGACGGGAGGAGAGGAGGAGAAGTGTCTGATTTAACAACTTCTCAAGAAGAATATCTCCCTCAGTTAATCTCATTTTGATTAATCTCATCCGGAATTGAATCACTAGTGTGAGGAGTTGATGATGGATCATCATTAAGCAACTTCTCAATGAGAAGTATGTCCCCTCAATGTCAATTGGGCGTGATCAATTTCCCATGGAATGAATCACTAGCCAAGTATGCTTCAATCTCTTCCAAGACGAAGTCTCTTCCCTCAAACGGAGTGATAGAAGGAGTAAATTGGCTATGATAGGTTGAGAAGATGTGGTGGGATCCCCACTCACGTAATTATGAGAATAACCAAGAACTTCTTGAGAGTACTCTTGAAGCAACATTAATGATATCTATTCGGTTAACCGACTCGGAATCATAGTTTGCGGAGTACCTCAAGTTTGATCAAGGTTAAAGGTGATGACTTCATTACCAACACGTAATGTGATTTCTTGCTCAAATACATCAATGAGAGCACGGCCCGTTCTCGTGAATCCTCGACCAACAATGAGAGGAACCCGATGATCGCATCGAAATCAACAACCACAAAGTCGGTGGAAAATGGAACTTTCCTACTTTCACAAATCGTCCTCAAGAATGCCAAGAGGATGGGATATGGAACGATCTGCAAGCTCGAGAGTCATGCATGTAGGAGTAAGTTCCGGAGGAGAGAGTTTCTTCCATCTTGAATAAGGCATCGAGTTGATGCTTGCACCAAGATCTGCTAAGGCAAAGCATTCAACCATTCACGAAATACACAGGTAAGAGAAATTTTCCGGGATCTCCAAGTTTTCAGAAGCTTTTTCAAGATAACTGCAGAAAGTTCTCGTTCGATGGAGTTTTGCCATTTCAAACAACTTTTCCTTGTTGCTTAACATGTGTTTGAGAGTTGATGCAAACTTGGGCATCAAGATGATAGCATCCGCAAAGCTTATGTCAAAATGTAACTCTTGGAAAATTTGGAAAAATTTGTCCATTTGATGACCGGCTTTTCATGGAGCTTTTGCTCATTCAAACGTGATGGGTAAGGAATAGAAGATTTGGATTCGGTTTTCAACAGAGCTACTTGGAGGTTCAAAACAACTCCCGGACTTGATTTGGGTTTCGGACAACGAGGTTGGACTACCGGGTGGGACGTGTCTTGATGCCGTGGGCTTGAAAATGCACCTTGTCTTTGTATCCTTGGTAACTTGACTCATTGCTCCTAGTGGAGGAGGCATTGGAGTCAAAGGTCCATTGTGTGTTCTAGGTTCACTTTCCACTACCTTTGGGAGAGAAGAAGAAGAGGTAGTAGGAATAGCAGTCCATCATATGAAACACCACTTCGGTTGTGATCGCTTTTGCATCGCCTCTCGGGTTAGCGATCGTGTTGCTCGGAAGTTTTCTGAGCCCGAGGGTTGATCATTTAAAGACTTCTTAAGATCGTGATCCGACCGACCAACAACCTGTTCATTTCATCTTGGGATTTCATGAATTGTTTCAATAACTCATCGGATGATGGTCCGTTGGAACAATGGCGGGAGGTGGATTAGGAAAATTCGGCCTCTAATGTTAGGATTAGGGCCTTGATTTTGAAAATTTCCTTGATTAGGATTCATATTCCATGAAATTGATTCCCTTGATTGAAATTGTTTTGATTAAGGTTCCTTGATGTTGGAAACCTTGATTTGGTCCAGATAGAAATTACCTTGGTTTTGATAACCTTGGTTCATTCTCGGTTGGTTACGATTCGGTTTTGCATGTTATGATTCGGTTAAAACCGGTGGTGCTCGATTAGTGTTAGCACGGTAGTGTGGTTCATTTGAGGACGGTATTGATTACCTCCCGATGTGAAGTACCGCTAGAGCATTGGCTTCAAACGGACTACCATCGGTGGCGATCTGATTGTAGTATGCATGAGGCCGCCACAAGTAACACAAACTTCAACTTTCTTCACCTCACCATGTGTTGGTGTCGTGAAAGTCACTTTCTTTTGGTTAGCAAGAACCAAAGCACGAACAATATCCGTGAGTTTGTCAATCTTAGCATCGGTGCTAGATGTACTCACAGGAGATGAAGAAGAAGGTCCACATGAGACCGATATGTCTTTGCTCGTAAAGAGGCGGACCCGAGACTTGTTCTCAATGATTTGTAAGGCTTCTTTGGTGGTCTTGCTTAGGAAATTACCTCCGCGGAGGCATTTAAAGAGTCTTGATTGGTCCGATTCGGACCATTGTAGAAAGTATCCATTTGCATTAACTCGGTAAAACCATGATGCGGACACTTCGAAGCAACTCTTTGTAACGATCCCATGCCTCCCGAATGATTCATCAAATCTTTGAGAAAATTTCATTATCTCATTCTTAAGACTTGTAGTTCGGGATGGAGGATAGAATTAGATTAACGAATTTGGTGACTAGATCCTCCCATGTCTCAATAGAGCGAGGGGTTGTTTCTCAAGCCAATTCCGGCTTGTCCTCTACAGAAAATGGGAGCGAAGAAGCTTGATGGCTTCATGTGGGACATTCTTGTACTTGATGGTAGATGCAATCTTGTTAAACCATCGAATGTGTGCATGAGGATCATCCCTCCAAAACCATAGAATTGGCTTTGGGTTGCAGTTAAGCAACCCGGTTTTGAGCTCAAAGGTATCGACCCACGATGGTTTGGGACAACAATGGCATCTCCGTAACCCTCGATGGGTGCTTGGAGAAGCTCATTCATGGGCTTATCTTCGCCATTACGACGGTGGTGGTGGTGGTAGACGCCTCGATCACTGAAGGAGCGAACGTCCTCCACGTCTCACGAGGAATATTTGCAAGCTCGGAAAGTGGACTTGTAGAATCGGAAGGACGAGTGCGCATGCACTAAGTATAAAAATCGTTTTCAAAACAAATGCGAGGCAAAACGACAAGTGAACTTAAACCAATAATCACAAATGAAATGGCTTCTTTGAAAAAGGTACACCAAATCACAAGGACACAAAGGCAAGTTTTAAATCATTGTTAGGGAACTTATTATGGTCACACCCCAGCCAGTAGGTGTCTTGCCTTGATTTGCGGTGGTTGATTTTATGTATATATTAAGTACCACTGAAAAGACGTAGGTATGGATATGTGCTGATGGTTTAAAAACTTTTGGACAATATTTTTGGTATCGTCTCGTTTAACCAAATCGTATTTCTTTAAGAATCACCTTAAAGGAAACACAAGATAGAAAACGTTACGATTGTTTTGTTGTTTTATATTTTGTTTGGTGTTGTTAACACTTTAGGAAAAGTGTTAATGAACTTTTTAGGTTTATGATATCTTTACAAAAAAACTTTTACAAAATATGGTATATGTGCAAGAATGGGTCCGAAAAGGTTTAAAACACGCTAAAGCCTCCCAAGAATGGCGCCAACATTTGATTGGATCCGAACCGTCAAGTTATATCACTCAAGCTAACCACTTGTGAATGGCTAACCGTAATAAACTTAAAACCGCTCGAAACCAATGCAATGAAGATCCGGAGAATATAGTGGATTCCCGGTCGTTAAGTCCCACTGGAGACTCGATGGTGTGTAAACACTTTCAGAGATACAATGATCACTAAGGATAGTGATCGAAGGATTTGGATGGATGATTACTCTCTGATTGATTGGAAAGATATTTTGGAAACGAATTGGAAAGCACAACAATCGGATAAAACAACGAAAATCGTGCGTTTAAAAACTACGTAAACGTACAAAAGTAAAAATGAGATCTAAGAAATAAAAGACCTAAAAATATGAAAATGACATTTTGGAATCCTAAAATAAAAGAAAATTATTAGAAAAGAAAATTATTTTACAACTATTTATTTAATTATTATTAATTAAAAACTATTTTAAACTATTTAATAATACTCTAAAATAAAAGAAAATACAAAACAAAGCTAGAAAAATGAAATTATGATTTGTAAAAATCTAAAATATTATAAAACTTATTTTAAAATTTAAAATATATTTTTTACATTTTTTATTACTAATTAATTACTATTTAAAATACACTTAAATACTAGAAAATATAAAATTAACCTGGAAAAATAAAATTTTAACTTAGAAAAATCTAGAATATTATAAAACTAATTTTAAAACTGAAAAGATATTTTTTTTTTGCTTTTTAATTATTTATTACTAATTATTTAATACTTTTAACTATTAAAAATTCTAATAAATACTAAACAGATTAGGAAAATTATGAAACTTTTCTAAAAATAACTTATGGTGACAAAAACTAAGAAAATATAAAACTAGATTTGCTTAATAATAAGTGAAAAGAAAAATCAAAAGCTAAAATCTATTAAATAAACGCTATCACTATTTTAAAATGATGTTTTTCTCGGATTTTCTTTTGAAAACTATTATACTACTTAAAATATGAAACTTTAATAAACACAAAAATTTTACAACTTAATAATAAGTCGTTTGATAAGCTTATGAGCTAACGATTAAGATTATGAGCTTATTTTGGTGTTTTAAACTCAAAAAGCTTGTGAATGAAACAAAAGTGAAATAAGATACAACAAACTACAAGCTACTCAAATGAAGCTAAAAAACACAATCAAGCATCTTGAAAAGCTACTAAAAGCAAATAAGCACTTATGACTCTTGTGTTAAAAGACGAAATGGGACAAGGTTTAGGCTATAAGCGACCTATCAAATAAGCTTCAAAATAAAACTTAAGCTTGGGACCTCAAGATGGCTAGGTCGACTTTCCAAAGAACCAAGAATCACAAGATTAGACCAACAATTAAGCTCTGTGCAAGCTTGTAAAAGTGGGCTTAAACTGCGCATGTGGCACTATTTTGAAACAGTACTCTAAAGAAGTGAAAATAAGCACTTACTAAGTCGATTAAAAGTAAGATAGTATTTTCTAATTAAGTTTAGCAACTAAACTTTAATATTCCAAAAGATTTTAGGCTAAAACTCAATATTAAACACACACTTAAATTATCTATTTTATTCAAAATCGACCAAATTGAAAATTTTGACTTTTATAAAAACTAACTAAGTTGACTTTTATGAACTTTAAATCACTACTACTTACTGATTATGTTATGATAAGCTATAATAAGGTTGAAATAAGCTAGATTAACAAATTTTAAGCTAATATGAGGAGATTGACAAACTAAGACTTTGATAGTTAACAACTAAATGAGATCAAAGAGATTTTTGACTTTTTAACAAATGACCACTGGTTTTTCTTGTTAAACTGAGATATTGAGACCTAATGAGACATGTAACAATAATAAGTAACAACTACAATGACCTCTATTACAGTTAACAAAGGAAATCCAAACACCACTTAATGAGACTGCTTTGACACTTTTCAAAGATTTTAACAGATTAATACCATGAACTTGATTAAAGATCTTATTATATCATATATTAGGACTAAATAAACATAAAACAACAGCAATAGCAACATAAAACAGTTAAGTACCCAAGTTGAGCAAAAGGCTTACAAAATGAGTCCAAGCACAAACCGAGAACTGAGGCACAAACACACAACCTATAGCTTCCCAAGCACTAAACCAAAGGGCAATCCTTTATCTACCACCGCTCCAGACTTTGATCACCATCTTCATGGATTTTTTATTTTTATCTAATTTTTTTTGTATTTTTGGTTATTTTTTTCTTTTTAACTTCTAAACTGATTTTTATTGTTTCTAATAGCTTAATAAAGCTATCTAGGAGCTTACATGAGTTATCTCAGTCCATAAAAACAACCAACAACAACATTAGAACACTTTGAAATTTTGATCAAAAGTGAAATTTTGCATAAACTGAAATAGAACTTGATACTGAAATTGATGTTTTACAAAAGCTTTATTATGTAATAAAAACTTGAAATACAGAGTTTAAAGGCTAAGACATACACCTGAAATTTAAAAGTAAACTAAAACGACATAGAAACTTAAAATTATACTAGATGTCTCTCCACATCTTTATAATGACTTTGAGACTCCTTGTTGACCTCTCAAACTTTCCCACTCATTTCCAGCCATTGGATTGGCTAAAATCATCATATTCGTATAAGTGTAGTTTTGGCGCCAAAAGTCTATTAGCGTGTTTTAGCATTAATGAAGTGGTTTGAAGCAATTAAAGATCTTTGGGTGTTAGCGAAGGTGGAGGGGACAAGGTAAGGTGGGGATGGAGCAAATCAAGGAAACCACCTTGGTTTCGGTTTACGCGTTTCGTGAGGAAGATGAACAGTGGCAAGGTTTGACTTATTTGACCAAGTGGTATTAATAAGGGGGGTCCAAATTGAAATGGAAGGGTCAGGTGGGTATTTGGACTAGCTCAGTGGAGAGGCCAAGGTTCAAGGTCAAGCATTGGGCTTGGGTTTGCATTTGGGCCAACCGGTTGTGGATTGGGTTTGATATTAGATCCGTTTGGTATAGTAGTATCACAAGGACCATTGTTGCAATTTGACCAAAGATAAAGGATCGAACTTACCCATTTTCCAAAGTTATGATAAGGACCATTTTTGCCATTCTTTAATAGTACAAGGACCACTTTTGCATAAAATCCATTTTACAAATCCAAGGACTATTTTTGACACTTTTCAAACTTCAAGGACCTTTTACGCCATTTGACCAAAGAATCAATCAAGGACCATTTTGACAATTTAGAATATTTCGGGGACCTTGAATGATTTTTTCTTGATTTTGATATACCGAGGGTTGTTTTTGACAACTTTTGAAACTTGGGGACTAAAGCGCCAATTTTGCAAACTTGATCTGCTTTTCATCCGATTTTGATATTTTGCATTTAAAACACATAAAACACGATTTGTGATATTTTCATCATTTTGATGCATTTTGAGTGTTTTCGGATGATTTTAGCTTAGATGATGACAAAATGATGAGTATATAGACACTCATCACATGTGTCATATGAAAATTAAATCAAAGGGCAATAGAGGTATTTTAATGTGGGCCACTTGAGAAATAAATGAAAGTCAACAATGTATCAAAACTGTGTTTTGTAAAAGTAGTTAGCACCTCACTTCTCCAAAACTGCGTTTTGGTCCTTCCAAAACGCAAATAATCACTTTTTCAACTTTTTTAGCCAAACACTTAAAACCGATTATTTGAGTTTGCAAAACGCAATAAGCAGATAATCAATTTCATAACGCAATCCCAAACACCCCAAAAATTTTAGGTTAATCATCATCATTAGATCAAACTAGATGGATGATGACGATTTGTCCTTTTATAAACATGGATTTATATGTAAACAAAATAAAGTAATTCAATTTTATAGTGACAACCGTTGACACTGAAAGCCCGTTGAGAGGTGGTAGGTCGGTTTTTTAGTTGACTATAACTTATATTCCACTTTAGAGCACCCGCAATGGGTCAAATGGAGAAAAGCTTTTTCCTGTTCTAAAAAGATTTTTAGTAGTGTTTTTACCATTGCATCAATGGGTATGTTTAAGCAAAACCACCAGAATCAGACATCTTTATCAGAATATAATTGTAGTTGTAGTTGGTAAAACTATTAACACGAGCTATAAGTCGTATTTTTTTCAATAAAAGTGTTTGGTAAATTAATTGTTAATTGTAATTATAAATTTGTTAACATAATTTTATGTTTTAACAACTACGAAATTTTTAAAAGCTTCTCGAATCGCTTTTCATTTTGAGCTCTTGTTTAAAATAAAAGCTTGAAGTTGATCGATCCAATAGAGTTCTTGTTTTGGAAGAGATTATTTTTAAACAAAAGTTTTATACCCATAAAAGCTCCAAAAAAATGCCTACCAAACAAACCTATTTTATAAAGACTTGACACACACCAAATCTTTCTCAAAAGCTATATATAATACATATAGTATCCATTAAATGTATTAAATGATTCAAGTCATTGAAAACTTGAAGCATTGTAAATGCTCTTAAAATCAAGCAATGCACTATCAACTCACAACGACTATTAATGCCCATATATAAAACACCAACACCATCTCCCACAACCTTATCTAAAAACCAATTCGATCTTGACATCTTAAGCAAAAAGTTGATAACTGAAAACGCTAAAACTACATCACCATTCACTTCAATGGAATCTCCAAGTGTTGAAATCATCTCGGACTGTTTCATCAAACCAATATCTATATCCGAACAAACCGAAAACCAATATACTTCTCTCCATGGGATCTTTTAATGATCTCAGTAAACTACATTCAAAAGGGTCTTCTTTTCCCATTACCAAAAACCAAGATTTCAACATGAACACTTTTTACAAGACCTAAAAGACTCGCTCTCCATAACACTTGCTCATTTTCACCCACTAGCCGCACGTTTAACCACAGTGAAAAACAAAACCCTCCTTCATTGGTTGTTTTATGAGCCATGAAAACAGCCCTGGTGCTAGGTTTATTCATGCAAAGGTGAATGTAACTATAGATGATGTTCTAACACCTAAGGATGTTCTGTGATTGTGCAATCATTTTTTGACCATGATAAAGCTATAGGTCATGATGGTCATGAAATGTCCTTGTTGTCGGTACAAGTAAGTGAGTTAAAAGATGGTGTTTTTATTGGTTGTTCGATTAATCATATGGTTGCTGATGGATCTTCGTTTTGGCATTTCTTTAACTCTTGGTCTGAAGTTTTCAACTCCAAAGGGCAAAATGGTAAATATACCTTCCACATGATGATTTCTTTTTTTTTAGATATTTATCTGGGGTTTTTTAATTTGCGGTGTTGACTTTTTATTGTGAGAAAATTATTTCCTTTTATGCCATTTTTAGAGTACTTTTTCTCTGATCGAGTTTTTGAGTACTTTTGTATAGAAATAAGTGGTACAAAAAGTATATTCTTAAAAAAAGACTGAAATTTATTGCAATTTTGGTAGATACACATATTCTTATGACATTGTGATAAAAGATACACATTTGACTTTTGATTTGCACATTTCAAAGTTAAAGTAAATTTACAAACAGTACATGTTAGAGTGTACCAATAAAAAGGTAGAATTTACGAAAAACATATAATTAAAAATATTACTCGTTGAAAATTTAACTACAGAGCATCGATTGTCGCAATGTGTAGGTACATGCTATTTTTTTTTTAAGGCAATACATGTTTTTAATAAATAATTGCTAGCAAAATGCTACGAAATCACACACATTAGAAAATACATCTAGCCACAATGACTCAAAAAGTACAACCACTTTAGCAATTTCAACTCCGACAATCTTATCAACAAAGAAAAACCCTCGCAAAACAACCTCCGACCCATTTGAAACAACACCATACGACACAACCATGACCTTGCAAAACAACTCCAATGACATGCCCCTGACTCTTGTAAAACTTTTTTATACGACACACCCATAACCCTTGCGAAAACAAACTCCAAACAACACTCAGCCTCCGCATGACCTTGCAAATAACCCCACAACGAAACTCCACGACCCTTCCTAAAGCACCAAACACCACCATAGCCATCCGACCTAACATGAACCCTTTACCAATTCTAATGACCTGACCACGAACCTCAACCAAAACCGTCATCTCAACAACCCAACCAATGGTTCTAAACGACAACCCGATCTATACTAACCTGAACCAAAACAAACCAATCTGAACTACAACACTATCAATCTCAATCACGACACCTGTGGAACTGAACCACGACACTACAAACCCACCAAATGGATCAGTTAATTTATGATAGTATGTATTTTAATAAAGAGTTAATTGCATTTTTGGTCCTTGTCGTATGGCCAAATTGCAGATTTGGTTCCTAAAACTTTGAAAGTGCACTAGACGTCCCCATTTTGGAGTTTCCGTTGCATTTTTGGTCCCCTAGGCTCAGACGACGTTAAAGTTTCAGGGACCAAATCTGCAATTTGGCAATACCACAGGGACCAATTCTGCAATTTGGCCATACAACAAGGACCAAAAATGCAACGAAAACTTCAAAATGGAGACGTCAAGTGCACTTTCAAAGTTTTAGATTAGGAACCAAATATGCAATTTAGCCATACCACAAGGACCCAAAATGCAATTAACTCTTTAATGAATTACTATTAAAATAGTATTGTTTTTATTTATACCAAGAACACTTATAAACCTCATAAATGACTCTTTTTATATGCTTAGGAAAATATTCTGGCTTCACTCCTATCTCGCGTCCTCCTGTTATCGAAAGATGGACTCCACCAGGATGCGGCCTGATACTCACCCTTCCGTTTACTCGTGAGGATGAGTACATTGACAGGCCGTATACTCCATTGCTGAGAGAACCAATATTTCATATATCGTCAGATTCTCTTGCTAAACTGAAAGCAAAAGTGAATTCGGAGTGCAATACAACGAAGATTTCGAGTTTGCAGACACTATCGGCCGTTGTGTGGAGGTGCATTACACGTGCACGTCTCTTTTCAAAGGATCAGGAAACGGGTTGCAGATTGGCTACAAACAATAGAGGCAGACTATCCCCACCTTTATCACAAGATTACTTTGGTAAATGCTACTATTTTAAATTTCCTTACATGCATTTGAGTTACTTAAAGGATGTATTACGATTATTATAGTAAGTTTAACTGTAAAAGAAACTTAACTCTGGTTAAGACTCATATCTATGGTTAAACTTATGTGTTATACAAATACAATATTAATGACGAGAATTTACCAAATCAATTTCAGGTAATTGCATACAGGCAATTAAAAAGCTAACCACTGCGGGAGAATTGCTTGATCAAAGTGTCGGGTGGGTTGCAAGGTGTTTGCATGAAGCAGTGGTTAACCATGGCGATAAAGAGATTAGGGAACATGTGGATTCATGGGTAAAGAGTCCATATGTGTATAAAATGAATCTGTTTTTTGATGGAAATAGCATACAAATGGGAAGCTCACCGAGGTTCAATATGTATGGAAATGAATTCGGACTAGGGAAAGGATTGGCGGTTTTGAGTGGTTATGCTAATAAGTTCGATGGGAAAGTGACATTGTATGAAGGACGAGAAGGCGGAGGAAGTATGGATTTGGAAGTTTGTATGCTGCCCGAAAACATGGATCGTTTTGAACGTGATGAAGAGTTCATGAGTCTAGTTGATGAAAAGAAAGCCATTTAAAACAATGTCAAATGATGCTAATAAAAGTTGTAGATTTGAATTGCAAGTGTACACTTCAACATTGAATCTGAATAAAGTGGGGAATATATTTTTTTATGTTCATGTATTTAACAAACTAGTTGGATCACACAAGACAATGGCGATAAAAGATAATTATATGTGTTTAACTACCGTTTAGTGAATTTGTTTACAACACTTGAATATATATGTGTGTTGAGTTTATGATATATAAAATACAATAAAACATAAAGACATCAAGAGTACACAATGAAGACTTAAAGATCATAACAAATAAATTAATTAACCGAAAGTATGCGTAACGCACTCTCTTGCGAATGTCAAATCCTTTGAGCAAAACAAAAAGTGGTTTGAAGAGTTGTCCTCACTGCTCTACAACTCAAACCAATATGGTGTAAGAATAGTGTCTACCCACGCTTCTTGTACACACGAATTAACCAACGAATCAAGCGATTGCTAGATCTAACACAAGTCCTCGCTTAAGAAAAACGAAACCAAACTCCCTTACAAGGGGTGTTCGGCCAAAATGGGACAAGAGAGAGAGGAGAGATCTGGTTAATTCAATGCACCCTAGTGTATGAAACCCTAAACCTAACCTCTTTATATAGTAGATGGAATACTTTGGGAACAAGTTATGGATTAGGGCTTGGAAAGCCCTATGGCCGACCACCCATGCAAAGCCCAAAGAAACCCATAACTTTTCCAAGTTTTCCATTTCTAGTCCTTTCTCTTTCATTTAACGGTCGTTAGTCATTTTTCCGTTAAATACTTAACGATCGTTAACCGGACTTAATGTGCAATAATTAATCGTAAACATAAACATTAATTATTAACTTTAATTCTCATTCGCTAATGTGTGCAATCCCGTGGTCACGAGTTCGAATCCGGACATTCACATGTTTGTAAATATATACATTTCCAACAGCCCCACTGGATATGTTTACAAACGTGAAATGACATTGGTTAGCGCTCTAGCAACACGCCAATGCCCCGACAACTCGTGTATGGTTTTCGGAGAAAACCAAGTTTGATGATTCATCATCATATTCATCATTTTGTTTCTAATACCATGTTAATAAGAATATGGATCTTACTCATTTCTTAATTAACTATTATGTTTCTCGCTTTATGTGATTGATTAAGATTACCAATTCTTCCGAACATATTCCGTAAGACCTGGGTATGGCCATACAAACATCTTAACAACCCTACGAGGGCCCAAGAGTATTATACTTCAAAATAAATTTGAAGGAAACAAATCCCATTTTGACTACAAGCGAGATTCATAAATTTCGCAACACTTCGAAAACAACCCTTATAACTACCGCCACGTGTAGCGTTAGATTGCTTCACAAAATGCACTACATCCATGACATATCTCTTGTATCTCAAGTCGAGGATAAATATTCATGATATACTTAATGACAAAGATCCATAAAGTATCATCATGCGGGTGGGATAAGTCCTATACTCAATTCATTGAATATCATCTCGAATTAGTCATGCTACGCATCAATATACTTTCAAGTATATTCTAACTAATACTCGATTTGTCTTAATTCAATATCATTCCCATGTTATTGATTGACAACGGACTATTTAGAATAACTTAAGTTATTCAAGGATTTAAACATGCAAATACAGGACACAATATTATAAATGAAATTAAACGATACCGTACTTTAATTCATTATAAATAATAATTGTTTAACATCCTTTATCCAAATACTAAATAGATCAATGCATGATAATTCTCGCTTAATGAATTTTGCCACAAGTCATGCAACTCATACTTGTTGACAAGGCATAATTTCAACTAACTTTGATCTACAAGAATTTTGAGAATACTTATTTCAAGAATTCAATAATTGAATTTCTTGTATGTGTTTACACATATCTTGATATTGTCATATCATTCCATAAGGTGCGTGATAACCGAACCACCTTTATATGACAATCATCTTTCAAAACTTTAAAGTTTTAAAGTATTCTTCATTCTTTAATGTATAATGCAACTATGCTCTTAGTTGAGCATAACTAGTCAACATGGTCATCATCAAGGATACCATGACTAGAATCGAGTGTCATCTCAATTATACCAAAGATCATTGTGTACAACAATATGCTCTTTAAACATCCGTAAACTTTGAATATTATAGTGTAATGTTGGTGCCTACCAAACTCAAGTTTGTTGGCAATGACAATTATGAAATAATTGCCATATTTTCATCCATAGAATCTAGGAGCATATCCAGTCGTGGAATGTGATTCTAAATCCAAACATATTCCTTTTAAAATATTTATTACACTAACAACTTTCAATGTTGTCAAATCATCTTGTAATCAAGCATGACACAACAATCTTATACACAACATGATGTACATGATGAATCTTCAAGTTAGACTTTAAGATCTCATTCATATATATCTTGTTAAAGATATGTATTTATCATGTTTTATTAGACTCATTTATTTTACCGCATATGTTTATAAACATATATTCCAAGGTTGTATGTCTTGTTTCCAAATCTTACAAACAAAGTTTCATTCCCAACTAAAACTTAATTTAGGTGGAATGTAGTTGGCCATACAACATATAAGATTTAAGAAAATAATACTCCCACTAGCTTTCAGGAATACTTATGAGCTATCTTATTTTAATTATTAAATCAAACATGGATTTAATATTAAACATAAGAATCATCTCCTAGATGCATGCATATATCCATTCATGGATTCTTGCAGTTTGTACATATTCAAAGATTATTTGAATTCATAAAACTACTTTGTATTACTTATCGTCCTCGCAAAAGTAATTCCACAACAAAGAGTTTTGATATTCATTGTCAAAATTTCATATCAATGAAACTAAGTATGACAATTATAATCTTTATACTTCTATTTAATGTATCTAGAAAAGAATATTCAATCATAGTTAATTGCTTAAATATGATTAATATTATTATCACTAGACATGCATTAAATATGTGTACAATATTGTCCATATGATTTCTACACAAAGATTTAAACCACTAGGGTTTCCATCCTTTGAAGAAACTCATCTTCATTTAGATAAACCAAGTATCTAAAGTTGATTATCTTTATGGACAACATCTCAACATTCATAGTATGATTGATTTACCACAATTCAACATTTGGTAAATTCATCATCATGATTAACATGCTTACCATGATCCTCAGAACTCATAATCCTCAAAGATATTAAATATCCGAGATATCCTTACGGATCTATGAATGACAATTCCATCATATTGAGGTCTATCATTTACATGTTTAGCCTCATCATGATATTTGCTAGTGCATTTTAGAAGATTATGTATTTTGTAATTCAATCTTTCAAGATCTAAACAAAACTCCCACTTGCCTTTAACAATTTAAAGATTACCTTTAAATAGTTTAGCAAGTAGAGCAACAATACATTGTTCTCTTTTGGGACATTACAAAAAACATTGATGCTTCCTAACATTAGTTTGTTACAACTCACTCTATAAGTAGTTTAACAAATTCAACTTCATTTATAAGACTTAATGTGATTCATCACATTCCATAAACAAATGGTGTCTTATCAATCTTCTAGGTTGGAGTCTTATTGAGTATATTCAATCTATACTCAATCTACTAACCTTGATAACTTTTGGAAGAAACTATAGTTATCTTGAATCAAACATGCCAATAGATTTTGATTCTTCTAACTCGAACATACCATAAAACTATGGTATTTCATTAGAATTAATATTGTAAGATAATCTAACAATATTTAAGATAACCATCTACTCTTTGGCTTACCTATTTACCAACAAAGTAAAACTTAATGGTACAATAGAATTACCAAGTCAATTGCATACATTATAACACAAGTATTTTGACCAAGTCAAAAGACATATCGCTTATAATCCCACTATACGTTATAAGTCATTGATCAACTCATTGACTTCATGCATATGTCTTAAAACATAGCAAGTTAACGTCTTACTTTATATTGTAAGTCTTGTATTAAAGACTTCATGTTTGTGACTTTACAAAATCATAAACATTTATAATTAAAGTAATTATGAACACCACCTCGGGTTTCAATTAATATTTCAAGTTAATATTTACTACATATATTTAAGTCATTCAACGAATACTTAAATTCAAAGTAGTATTAGATTACTTCATTTAATTATGTCATTCCATGAAATGTTCAACGAAGAAACGCAAAATCATCCATGCTCGCTCACGACACGTGGATATTTTACCTTGGGCTACAATCTAGTTCACGCTCTCACGTAACATAAATTGTAACTACAAGTGTTTCTTAAATATTGAATGACATAAATATTTAAAATAAAGTAGTCTTTGTTATCATCTTGACACATGTTCTTAATAAGGCAATCATACATATTTAAATGTATAATTCCTATTGAACGTTACTCTCTTACCTTACGGTCAAGAGAATCCATTTAAATCATATTTATATGTGTTGTACCTTGCACACAATAAAGATTTCTCCCACTTGTGCATGGAACAACATCATGTAGCGATAAACAACACGATACACGCTCGCTTATTTGATTAATATGATTTGTGTCATAGATATAACAAGTAGATGTAGGACTATATTGATTAGTAAGTAAACGCACATGACAATCCTTGAAAACCATAAGTGCCTACAATTGGAAAGTAATTATCTTTGAAGATAATCAAGGTTACTACACGTGAAATAAGGCATGTAGCTCCCACCGAATTAGAAATCATTAAAACAACTTCTTATTCAATAATGCAACACAAATGCTCCCACCGAATCGACAACATTGTAAGTGTTGCATAACTAGTGAAACCAACGTGCTTGCTTATTACTTTCCTACACCTTTAAAGAACCATACGTAATCATTACTAAGGTACTAAAAGGTGTATTCTACTCTAAGAATGATGGGTTATTGTAAGATATTAGTTTTCACATACACATCAAACCATAACAACAAGGTGGCGATAAGATGGAATTCTAGAGAGAAAAGTTCGAGGTTTAGGGAACTTTAGTGAGAGAAAGAAAATTTTATTATGAGCTCCAACTCTAGGGACCTTGGGAGGTAGAGTATTTATAGTCTTACATAAATCGCCACACATCGGGCTTTGGTCTGGATCGTGCATACATTGGGTAAAGACCCGTCCGTCCTCCACGGTGTTACTTAACTAAATACTACTTAACTTAAAAGAACTACGACTACGAGCTTAACGATTACATATACTTGAGGTGACCGACTTTTAATACCGGAATTTCTAATTCCTAACAATCTCCCTAAGGAGGTCACCTCAATCATGTACCAAAATTACATTGAATACAAATAGATATTACATTAACAATTGATCTTGCATTCTTGATGTAGTCCTTTGCTCATAAGCTCATAGTCATTGATTCTTCACATTGCATGTTTGGTTATTCCAAGTGGAGGTCTTTACCGATCCACGTGATGATAAGTTTGAGCCATCTTTGGAGATCATCACTATCAACAATCTCGAGACATCCTTTGTGGTGTTGGTATTATGTGATGTTGTGACTTTAGGACCGACATGCTCACATTCGGATCATGATATCTTCTCATCGAGTAGCGGAAGCTTTTGTTGATTCATGATATTGGCGCAGCAGTAGCGAAGCATGGAGTGAAAATATCGAGTCATTGATGCACTAATCATGATTTCTTTTGAGTTGAATGTGTTAAGTGAGCATGCGGCTATGGATTGACCGCTTCATTCGATCACCGCAAACGCCGGGCGTACCGCATACAACAAGCTAGCAATAAATCGCACGAAGTGTCTTTGATCACTTCGTTGAATTGAGGTACACGCCCACGGTTCCCGCTGATCAAGACATGTATTGCTGTGATCGTATAATTCAAGAATTTCCTTGACAGGGTTTCGCAATGCTCTAGTCGTTCTCAAACCGAACATCTCAAAGAAGACAACACGGAGTGAGTGAACCAAATAATTTTAAGTCCACCGATTGATGAAAAGAGATTTGAAAACAATCGTATTGCTCAATAGAAATTGTTTTGCAATACAACGAAGGTTTTATTGAAAATCAATTATCAATCATAAAATACCTTTTGGTTTGAAAATGAGTACACGGTCGATGTGCTAAAGAAAAGAGTTTATTAAGCACAAAGACCGGTTTTTCAAAGGTATCCGTCAATCCATAACTCGAACCAGATTGATTCAAGAGATTGAATCACCCCATTGTTTCTGCTCGCTTGTCACATGGTTGATCTATATAATAGATCTCACATGCCACCTACCAGAGCTTGTTTGATGTTGGCTCGAAGGCTTTCCATCTTCATTGTGAATATGTAAACACATCACTCGGATGTTCGGCAATACCACAAGGATAATGCGTGGACTCAAGATATAATCTCTTTCCACATTGTGTGAAATGCAGAGTCTTCATTGAAAGTGTCCTAATGAGATTTATTGATGATCTCGTGGCTCTAGACTCAATTTGTGCATATTTGGATCCTATAACGGAGACTAGGAGAGGTCTCCTTCTTCAATATCAACCATCTCTAAGAGAAAGTCGATAGATAATGTCGGTTCCCGTGAGAATGAAACAAGTCCTTTAAGAGGAACTTGAGTGGTTTGGAAAGTTGAAGTGCAGCACCACCGGGTCCATGACGCCTTGTCTTCAATACCGATGTTACCATCGTAAACACCAAGAGCATATGAATTGAACCCGGTTTCACGCTCTAAGGTTGAATAAATGGAGGCTATTTGTTTTCACCCTTTTCTCATTCAATTCTTTTAATTCTTCAACCCTTCAAGCTTACCGAGACTTCATAGCTAGAACCTTGTTGGGTTTATTCCAAGACTAGCTCGCCTTAGTCCGCACTCTTCCCATATCTCATTTTTCTCCTTTTATCATCATACCTAAGAACTCTACACTAACTAGTGGATTGTCCTCGGTAGATCCCTCCGGTTCAGCGGATCATGGGAACAATACCTAACCTTATCATCCTTATATCACCGTACATAAAGTAAAGTTGGTCGGTCTATTTGGTATTGTTCATCCGCCATTGGATCCAATTGAAAACCATTTGAAAATCAATTCGATACTTGTGATATATTATCAAAGCATTTTGTACCGAATTGTTTTTGATATTTTAGAACGAGAACTCCCTCAACATGTGCATCAAGTATTTGAAAATGTTTTGCACACGGAGGCAAGAGAAAGAATTAACTTTTTGATTACCATTTTCTAAAGATATCAACATCACTTCCTCAATCAAATCAAGTAGATATAGCATTTCGGGAAGGATGAGGTTTCCATAATTTTGCTCCCCTCAATATGTGCCTCGAGGTTTGAAAAGAGTTTTGCACATACTAGAGGAACCCGCATATCGAGATAAATGATCACGCTTCAAATCAAAGGTTTAAGATAGATGCCCCCTCAACATGTGCATTGAAAAATTGAAATCGCTTGTCACATGTGGGAAGGACAAGATGTACATCCTTATAAAACCATTTACCAAATTATCGCTTTAAACCAATTTAAATCACACATTCTCCCCGATCACAATTATCAAATCATTTGAGATTTGTGATCTCGTATAGATTTAAATTGATTTTGAAAGCTTTTAAGGAGAATTGTGACTTGATTGTGAAAGCGTTTTAACCGATAATGATCGGATTTTAAGACTTTAAACTCCATTGATAAAACATGCATGTATATCTTTTGAAAACAATTTAATGCCAAATAACTTTTAATTTAATTGAAATCATTCTCCCCTCAATCAATGACATAGGTTGTTGATTGAGAGATAGAGATTTTGACAAATAAGTCCCGATGATTATCAAAAATAGAGATTGAGTTATTTTTCAAAGCATTTAGTTTTCAAGCAGATAAATGTTTATAGAATCGAGCATGGAATTTTGAAAACATGATAAAACATGGCTCGTTTTTTCTTTAAAACCGGTTATTGCTTGAAATGACAATAAACCATTTTCTCTTTCTCCCAAAAATATTTTTGATTTTTTTTTTTTTTTTTTTTTAAAATTTAACAACATCTAAAGTCCCGTGTCATTCTTTGAATGACAACAACAAAGACCGTAGATATAATCGAATCGAAAAAAACATGACAAAATGACAATATTTTTTTTTTTTTTTTTTTTTTTTTTTCAATTTTTCAATTTTTTTTTTTTTTTTTTTATATTTTTCTATGGATTTTGAAGGTTTTATAATTTTGTATTTTGTTTTTCTAATAAATATATACAAGAGATAGATGAAGATAGACCTTTACTCCTCGCCTTCCTCCTCAAGACGCTTGAGAGTTTCGTTGAAGGCTTTTCAAACCAAGACGTGGAAGAATAAACTCAAAACGTTCTCTTGGAAGAGCTTTGGTGAAGATGTCCGCTAACCGATATTCGCACCTCACAAAATATAGTTCCACCACACCTTTTTCCACTTGTTCCCGATGAAATGATGTCGAATGTCGATATGCTTTGCTCTTGAGTGTTGAACGTTGTTGCATGAGAGAGCAATAGCACTTTTATTATCACAAGACAGAGGATTTTGTTGAATTCAAAGCCATAGTCGATAATCGAGATCTCATCCATAAGATTTGAGCACAACAAGATGACATGGCTATGTATTCACCTCTCCGGAGGAAATAGAAGTACTCATTTGCTTTTTGAAGACCACTCACAAGCTTATCACCCAAAACCGAGCACCTCCGACGCATTTGACGTGTATCTTGACAACTCGCATGATCAAGATCCGCATAGGCCGTTAGTGACATACCGGTGTCCTTCGGTACCATAGTCCCATATTGATGGTTCCTTGGAGATACCGAAGACCCGCTTAATCGCTTCAAGGTGCTTTTTAGTAGGCTTAGCTCGGTATCTAGCACACATGCACACAAATAACAAGATGTCCGGTCTACTAGCAGTGAGATACATCGTGGATCCAATCATACTACGATATTTCGTTTGGTCAATCATGATCCCCGAGAGGTCCTCATCTAGTTTGGTTCGGTCAATCATGGGGTGTCAACAGGTCACTTGAATCAAATCCAAATTTCTTTAAAATCTCATTGCATATTTAGATTGATTTATGAAAATGCCTCCGGACTTTGTGAAATTTGTAATCCCAAGAAAATGACATTTGTCCCATCATTGACATTTGAAACTTTGAACTCATTTCATTTGAAAACGATCACATTCCATTGGGTCACGAGGCAAAATAATATCATCAACATAAATTTGAACATGAATCAAATGTTTGCTCGACTTCCGGTGAACAATGTAGGATCAATCGCTCCTTTGATGAATCCGTAGATAGAAGAAACTTTGATGAGGTATCATACCATGCCCTTGGAGCTTGCTTTAAACCGTAAAGAGCCTTCTTCAAACGATAAACGTGAGTAGGATGCTCTTGATTCACAAATCCTTCAGTTACCGACGAGACGACTTCTTTAAGATCTCCGCTCGAAATGCCGCCTTCACATCCATCCGATAAACTACCATGTTCTTACTAGCAAGATTAGCCGTAAAGATTCGATTGCCTCGATTCGAGCAACCGGAGCAAAAGATTCTTCAAAGTCTATACCTCCTCTTGACGATATCCTTTAGCAACTAATCGAGCCTTGTTCTTCAACACATCACCATGCTCATCAAGTTTTACTTTGAAGATCCATTTTAGAGCTATAATCATAGCACGCCCTGAGCAGTACTAACTCCCATACATCAAGTCGATCAAACTCATGAATTTCATCTTGCATGGCATTGAACCAACTATCTTCATTCATGGCGGCTTTAACATCTTTTGGTTCGATCTTAGATAGTACGGAGTTGAAGAAGCACCATAAGGCATCGGTTGCAAGTTGTTTCCGGGTTGATACAGACGAGAGGGATTTCCAATGATGTTGTCTAATGGATGATCGTGAGTCCATTTTCCGAGGTGTTCATGTGGCGCTTGTTGAGGAACCGAGGTAGCCGAGTCGATGTCTCCTCAAGAAGATGGTTCGATGATGATTCGTGAGTAGCAAATATGTTTTCAAATGGAGCATCTTCGTGAGTAGCAAAGGGATTAACTTCATCATTGATGCGAAACATTTCCATGATGTACATTTGAAGAATGATGATTTGTTGATGAGATCAAGGATCAAGCAGCAGTGCTTCTTGACTTAAAGATATTGAGACCGAGGATTGACTTCATTCACGGAATATGAGCATCCTCTTTTGTAGGATCAACACCTCATTAGTAGTTGAATCATAAAGTTCATCAAACATAGGATCAAACAATTTCTTTACATCATCTTCGGATGGAGGTACATATGGAGTTTCTTGAGAGGAGTTTGGAACAAGGGATGAACCAATGGGACTGTTTTGAAGTGCGGGTCCCGAATGGAGTGTCCAGAGCCATTTGACCGGTCACCATCAAACGTAACGTGAATTGTTTCCATGATATTTCGGGTTCTTTTGTTGTAGATTCGGTATCCCTTTTGTTTGGTGCATATCCTACAAATACTCCAATGTCGCTTTAGCCCTAAGTTTGCCTAAGTCTTGACCTCATTAGTTGGATAGCACAATGCACCAAACACACGAAGGAAAGATAGATTAGGTTTTCTGTTGTGGACAAGTTCATATGGAGTTTTTCCATGAATGGTGTGAATCGTGGAACGATTTTGTGTGTAGCATGCAGGGCAATTGCTTCACCCGAGAAACATTGGAACCTTTGAGTAAATCAAGATTGTTCTAGCGGCTTCAACAAGAGTACGATTTCGCCTTTCAACTACACCGCTCGCTGAGGAGTTCGTGGAACACTTCTTTGATGGTCGATTCCAACGCTTTCATAGAATTCACTAAGTTGTTTGTTGACAAACCCGGCCCATTGTCTGCTCGATAATTCGACGGTTTTGTTTAGTCGAACTCGCAATGTTTGATGAGTTTGATGATGATATCGTGAGTTTCATCCTTTGTCCTTAAGAACTTGACCTGTGAATCTAGAGTAATCATCAACCACAACTAACACATATTTCTTCCCAAAGATATTCTGCACCCTCATTGGTCCACATAAATCCATATGAATCATATGAAGAACTTCGTGATGAGTTAGTAGGTTTGGGTTTATGGGCATACTTCTTGCTTTTTCCCAATTGACATGTCGAACAAAGATGATCCTTTTCATACTTTAGTCTAGGTAAACCTACAACTAAGTCCTTTCTCGAAAGATCGTTGATGGTGCCAAGTTCAAGTGATTGAGACGACGATGCCATAACCATGACTTTGTTTTAGAAGCCTTTGATAACAAGCGATTGGAGATGCCTCATCATGTCATCGATAGAGATGGTGTAAAGGTTTGAGCCACGAGTTCCTTTCAACAGCCTTTCCATTAAGATCTCTAACAAAGGTGTATGTTTTCAAGGCTACTTAGATCGTAATCACGTAATTGACCAACAGAGAATGATTATGACCTAAACCTTCCACATAGTATACTCTAGAGATGACACTATCACCAACAACATAATCTCCATAACCCATAATAGCACCGAAATGATCATTACCAAATCTAATAGATCCGATGAATTTGCTCACGGTTCATGAGTCGCGACCGGTCTCCAAATATATGCTTGGAACAAATGAGTCCGTGTACCACGTAATCGATTTGAACGATCCGCAGTTGAACATGCATAAGAATGGATAATCGGATAATTGGGATCCCCATGCAAGAATGGGTTCCATTTGGTTAGTAACAATGGTTGGACCACCCACATCGTAAATAGAAGCATTCATATCGAAAATGAGGTAATGGAATCATTGTGAATAGATGCAATACTAGTGTCTCAGATAGCCCTATTCACAGTGTGACCACTTCTTAAGGAATAGTTCTACCAAGAGGCATCCATTTTCTAGTGGGCATTATCTCGATTAGTCTTATGACCAATGTGTATCCAATAAAAGCCTATTCTCAATAATGTTCTTCCTGGGTTTCCATTGTTTTCTAACTTTCTTTCGCTTTTGCCTTTTAGCCTTTTTAGCATGAATTTTAGCATTAACAATATTAATCGGACAATTAACATCATTAGGCAAAACATTAACATCACATTCATGATTAGAAACATAATTCAAGCAATCATCAATACAAGGTTTGCAAATAGTATCGAATTCAATTAATTACAAGACGCCTATGGCTAATACTAGAATCAACACGATTCGCTTTATTCGATTCAAACTTAAAGTTCCTAGATTGTTCTTCTACTCTTTCCAAAGGCACATTCTTAGCTTGAGAGGTCCTATCATTCCTTGTATTGTCTTGAGACTTTGACCGCTCCCTTTAATGTCACCGACACTACTCTGTAGAGGAATGGGAACATTAGTTTGTTTTACTACTTTTGCACCACCGCTTAGATGTGCCGATCCGAACTACATGCAGTGCACTAAGGTTCACTTTCTTAAAACTAGAAGTATTGAGATTTGAACTCCTAGAAGGCACACTTGAGTTCACTTTCTTAGCATTGATGGATCTAGAATCGAACTACTCAAAGGTACACTACGGTTCACATTCAAAACATTGGGAATCGAGTGCATATCATACTTGGCCTTAGGCATCGAGCATGGAATCAAAGGGTTAACTCTCTCACCTAATGTCTTTGGGCATATTGTGATCAAGCATTCTAAGATTTCTTGAGATCGTTTGGCATATAAGCATGCATGTCCAATTGCATTATCATGAGGTTTCTCTAGCTTATCCTCTTCAACAATCTCACGCAGACATTCTAAGCAATCCTTAAGGGATGAGAAGTATGTTTGAATGGCAAGTTTGTTGTTCCTTAGATGAGGAGGACATATGTCACGATAAAGCATATTTATTACAAGAGTGAACCTTAGATACAACATTCTCCCCATTGATCATTGGCATTTTCCTTTACGACTCTTCGATTCTCAATTTCCTTTGCAATGAAGCTATTTGTTCGTTGTTTTTGTTACGAGTGACTTTAATTGATTCAAATAACTCATTGAAATGACGTTTAACCTTTTCATTTTCTTCTAGAAAACTTTCGCTTTCCTTTTGTAAAGCATTTACTAGGTTTTGAAGATGAAACGTTTGAGAATTCCGAGAATCTAAAGGAGGAGGCATTTGGGAGCCCGTCATATTGTTCGTTTGACCCTTTAATTGAGAGATTTGGACTTTCAACTTTCTCGATCGTGTTACATCGAGCTTGAATCGCTCATCTCGCTTGTTAATTTGAAAACTACATCAAACTCGAGCATCCGAAGATGTCTTGATATTTGAAGTTTTGACATTTTCTTTGAGATGTTGATATTTTAGTTGTAGATTAAAATACTCAACTTCTAGTTTAGAAAAATGTTTAACCAAATTGTCGTGATCATCCGGTTCAATTTTCTCATTTAGTTTAGAATTAGTTTTTCAAGCTCAATGACACGATCATGGGAGACTTTCGTACCACCGATAGTTCATGAAATTTGGAAGCATTAATAGAGCAATTTGAAGCGTTGAAAACACATCTTGAGCAACACATTCAAAATAAGATTCTCATTTAATGTATGCAAGTTCTTCCTCTCAATCTCATTATATTTTAATGCACGCTCATAGTCACTAACTTCAACTATCATTGCATCAAATTCCTTTTCCATTCCCTTAATATCGCTTTCTATCCCTTTTAAGACTCTCAAAGTGATCTTTTAGAAGTTTAAAGAAAGGCATGACCTCGCTTAAATAACATTCTTTCATTTGTTCAAACCCCTTTCTCCTTCCGTTATACCAAAGGTGTGATCCTTTTCTTGCAAGTTTTCTCAAAATCAACAAATAGTTGAAATATAACGATTGGCTAATTAAGGTCTTGCTTTTAGTGGCAATTGTTCTAGGAACAAGATGCATTGGTGTATTAGGAGGATACACAGTTGCTTCAGGCATTTTCCAAAGGGAGGGTTTGTTTCAACAATATTTTCCGCTTTTGCTTATCTAAATCCATTTTCCGTAAGACTTGTTCGGAGTCAACAAAGTCTCGAGGCTTAAACTTGTTCAATGAAATCCAGCTTTTCCTTCTTGTAATCATGAGGAGTGATAATTATGTTCTTCTCTTTGCATTTGGGATCATCTAATTTTTGTTCATCTTTTCCCTAGTGACTTCATCTTGATTTCTTATCTTCCTCGGTGCACTCAACGCAACTAGGTTTCGCCTAGGCTTAAGGATTTCATTACCATCATAAAGAACCTTATGAGCATTTCTAGCCTTTTAATTACCTCTGATTTGGTTCCTCAACAAGGGAATGCTATGCTTATCGCTAAGACCCTCGATGCTTAGTGACCATGTGAGCAATCGAATGGTGTTTCCTTGTATGTACAACTTGTTTTCAAGTTTGTTTTTCAAAGTTTTCGATTAGAAAAGTCTTTCAAGAGTTTTGATTCCTTTGCATTAAATTCTTGCTTAAGCATTTTCACATTTTCTTGAAGTTCTTGTTTTTGCTTAGCGTTTTAGAAAGCTTTTCTTGCAAAGAATTTAATTCTTGTTTCAATACTTCTTCTAAAATTACTTTTTCTAATTATCGACGCACTTGGTCATCCATTTCCGCTCACGAGTGGTCAACTCAAATTTTGCACGTTGTTCATAAATAGCAACACGTTCCTTATAGGCATTTAGTTCGAAATTACGGAATCATCAGAGCACATGCGGTGTATTCATCAAAGACATAGTCATTGTTGATCGCAGAAGATGCATCACTTGGTACAACTTCACTTTCACTTTGTTTCACGATTGATCGTATGGGACAATATTGATATTACCCATATTTTCAACATTTGATTCAATAGTTTCGTTGATTGTACTTTGTCATGCATCCGCTGCACATCAAGATCATCGATAGTTTTAATACCTCGAGATGAGTTTGTCTTTGGATGGGCCACCTTGTGGTGAAGAAGAGACCTTGGGAGAAACCATTGGAGAAATGCTAGCCATAAAAATTGTGTGTGCAGAGGTCCATCATCTACATCGTAGTCGTATGCATCACAATCAATGACTTGAAAGGCATTCGATGATTGTGACCTATCTCCTCGAATAGGCGCTCATCCACATCTCGCATCATAGGTCTTGGCATTGCCTCGCCTAGAAACAAGAATTCCTCTTCATCCAAAGCAACTCCATTGTCCCGAGCTTGTGCCAACATCTTATCTCTCTCAAGTAATCGCGATTCTCGGACGCTTTGGAGATGTGCGCCTTGCAATGTGTCCTCACCACCACGCTTATAGCATTTGATTGGTTTAGCTTGACCTTGGTTACCATTCCTTCCTCGATTCGATTGCCAACATAACCTCTACCAAAGACCACCTCTTCCCCGATCATACTGCCTTTCCCGAACTGGTTGCACCACGATCCTTCCATCTTTAACAAGAGCTTGATTGTGTGGGTTAGATGTCGCTCGAGGTTGTTGTTGGTTTGTGGGAGAGAATTCATGTTTTGACTAATCGAAGAGCTAGTTGATTAATGAAGTTACCCACGTGTGCATCAAAGATCGCCTTGTTTGAACATAGGATCGTGAATGAGTTTGTGATTACCATTACCCAAGGGTATGACTTGTGAAGCTTTGGTTGTGATTCCGATGTTTGAGTAGAAGGCGTTGAGTCATTAGACGAGCTTGTCTCTCCCCGTTGGTTTTGAACCGATTGAGAATCAATTTTTCAAACATAGCATGTCTCTCATTCTCAAGGAGGAAGGCATAGAGTTGCTCATAGTTTGTATTCTTCAATCCTTTAGTGAGCTTCATGAGGTAACAAACTTGTGCCATTCGGGATTCATGTTGTTCACAAATTTTGAGTTCAATGAATGTTAGGCATAGTCATTCGATGTTCCTCATGTCATTCACTAACTTATGAAATCTCACATAGTACTCATAGACACTCTCATCCGGTTTCATCTTGAAGTGCTCAAATTCGCCATAGAGTTGTGATTCTCTGCCTTCCATAGTTAATTCAACCCGAGAGAAGCATCTTGACATTATCCCAAACCGCCTTTGCATCGTGTTATGATTGATCGCCTTGTAGATGTCTTTAGGAAGACCTTGAAGAACAATGTTAAAGCCCCGATATCTCGCATCGAATCTCTTTTTCTCCTTATCATCAAGCTCATCATACATCTTAGGTCCGTCCATTCCGTAAATAGAGTACCATCTTCATTAGTATCAAGTATGTCTCTAGTCGCCTCAACTCGATATGGTCCTTCATCAATGGATTTGAGAATGTTGACACCATTTTCCTTTCCAAGGCAATACAACTGATTCGTTGAGCCCAAGAATCGTAGTCGGCCTGGCAAGCATGGGTGGACGAGTATCCGAGCCACCGCTTGAACATCCTCGAACAAAGGAGATGATAGTGGGAACGTTGGTAGACATGTTAACAGTTATACGGGATTTTATAACTCTATGATTAAACCGGAAATAGATTCTTTCACGGATTTTACTAAATCAAGAGAAAACCGTAAACAATCACTCAAGTCGCTAGATGATAAAGCACTAAGTCGCTAGAAGATAATGCACCAAGTCGCTAGAAACACTAATTCGCTAACCTTACCCACAAGTCGCTAGAGTCCCAAGTCGCTAGACAAAAGCAAGTCGCTAAGTAGTAACTCGCTAAGCCTCAAGTCGCTAGCAAAATTTTGGCAAGAATTGCTACACAAGTCGCTAGAAGATACAAGTCGCTAAAGAGCAACTCACATGACCAAGTCGCTACCATTAAGTCGCTACCCGTAGTGGAGAGTCCACTACTTGTACTTTAACTCGCTAGTTCTAACTCGCTAGGTCTAAAACAAGAAGTCGCTACAAAATTGTGAAGCAAGTCGCTACCAAGAAAATAATTCCGTGAGCTAAGTCGCTAGCTTGAAAAACCATATAAACATCACTTTTCAATCCAAAACAACCCAACCAAGATGATTCAAGCTTACCAAATGAAAACCTAAACACTTGTGATGATTCTAAACATAAAAGTACCAACAAAATTCAAACTTTAACACAAGAAATCAACCAAATGATGCAAAACCACTAAACTTTTTCAAACTCAAAACCACCTAAAACCACTATAAATCCAAAGATGTGCAAGATATGATCTAACCATGGCTCTTGATACCAATTGTAAGATATAACTTTTCACATACACATCAAACCATAACACAAGGTGGCGATAAGATGGAATTCTAGAGAGAAAGTTAGAGGTTTAGGGAACTTAGTGAGAGAAAGAAAGATATTATTATGAGCTCCAACTCTACCTTGGGAGGTAGAGAGTATTTATAGTCTTACATAAATCGCCACACATCGGGTCATGGATCGTGCATACATTGGTAAAGACCCGTCCGTCCTCCACGGTGTTACTTAACTAAATACTACTTAACTTAAAATAACTACGAACTACGACTACGAGCTTTCTAATTTCGATTACATATACTTATAACTAGAGGTGACCGACTCCTTAATAAGTGCCTGAATTTCTAATTCCTTACTACACGCTTAACCATCAATGTTATTAACTCTCCCACCGAAAAACATTGGGTATAATTTCTTCCTACACCTTTGAGAACCTACCATCCCATGATGGGTTATCCATCAATATTATTAACTCGGTATGAGCACCTTTAAAGGCTAAAGCAAAACAACTAGATAAAATATGCTAGTTTGCCTTTTACCAATTTTCGCGTAATTAGTCTAGCTTCTAATTTAGTAACTCATATACATATTTTCCAGCTAACCAACATTCATGTTGTTACAAAAGGATTCATTCACCAAATGAAGGTAATGAAATCTTTATGGAAAATAAGATGTGCAATTCATTGCTATGAGTTACATTAGAATTTAGACAATTCAAATGTTCCTATTATACCTTTCTCATTCATGAAAAGGAATAGGATTGAGTCTCATGCTTCTCCCATGGAAAAGAGACTTCGCTTGTCTTTTCGGTAAATTATTCTCGATCAAACATTTGTTTGAAAGCGTAAATGGATCAATTTATCGATCAAAGACTAAACCTCGCTTACGGTTAAATGTTGCATTTATACATTCAAAAGAATTACAAAATTCAATTTTAGTATTTTCGATAATTTTCCTTTTCAAGAAACAATTAAATACCCAAGGTTCATATTCATATAACCAATTAATTTTTATTGAAAACTAGGATCCAAATTGTCATAATCTCATCACGCCGCTTGATCCGCTAGTAATGAACCTTATACAAAATGGTAGAGCTTTTGCTCAATTGCCAATATCAATTGCAATTCCTAGATTTATGGGATTTACATATAGCCAATTTCAATCGCCATGTAAACATGTTTTATCCCATCTTATGCCTTGAGTTGCCGCTCACCGCCTAACTCAATTAAGTTGTCCAACTTAAGAAACGCAAAATCGTCCATGCCCGCTCTCACGACACGTGGACATTTTACCCTTTGATTACGATCTAAGTCACGTTCTCACGCAAATAGAAAGTAATCTTAGGTGTTTCCGTTTCGTTGGATGGCATATAACTTAAATTAAAGGGTAATAATTTTGATGTTAAATCAAATATGTACAAAGATGTCATGCATTCATCTTCGTAACATAGGTTTTATTAAAACATTTATATCTTGTTTTAATGTTTAAGTTTTCATCATCAAACTTTAATTGAGGTATTGGTTTCACCAATCAAGGAATTTAGTGTTAATTATCATCCATTATACCGTACTTTTGCATAAGTGTAAACACTTAGTGTTTCGGATAATTACCACCGGTGGCGCATGGAATTAACACTAATTCGCCTTAAGATGAGCTTGCACATTTAATGGCTTACTAAGTAGCTCCATTCGAACTTACAGAGGGCGAGAGGACCGTGTACGGGCTAAAGCACAACCTTAGACATCCTTTCAAAGCGATCGCATGCACTTCTTTTAATAACCCTTTATAGTTCATTCTCATGGGTGAGCTGCTCACTATTTGTACCAAAGTCATCAATCAATTAAACGATTATGATTACTATTCTTAAAAATACATGTTTCACCATTGTTTAGGTCGGTTTATTTTTCTTGTAAAATACCCTTGTTACACATAACAAACAAGCAAGTATTTGTAAAATAAACAAATAAACAATGAATGCATAACAAATAAAAGTCATGCATATCAAATAGCCACATGCAAACGCTAAATTTATTAATAACCAATTCTAGATTAATATGCATATATTTAATTAAGACTTCCACCCGTTTCATTATGTACAAGGTGAGCCACATGCATTTCATCGATCTAAGTCAAAATTAAATATATACCACATAGCACATAATTGATTAAATTAATAATTATTGAGGTCTTCCCAATTTTAGATCTATCATAATTTAGTGTATATCACTTAAACAAGAAAACATACAATAAAAGCGGATCCATGATAAAACATGCATATAATTATCATGGACATTAAATTACACTTAACAATTAATGCAATTAAATCAGAGTTACGATATACACATAAAGTTGCATGCATCTTAGGGTTTCTAATCCAATTAAAACATTAGTTTACAAAACCCTAATTAGGGTACCAAAATAAACGCCCCTCAAAATTAGGGTTTAGGTTTTGCAAACCCTAGATCTATGCATACAAATAATAACACAACATGTTTATTTTATTTATGTGTTTCAAGAATTAATTACTTGTTATACAAGGCTCGTGATGCCACCGTTGAGTTTATGATATATAAAATACAATAAAACATAAAGACATCAAGAGTACACAAATGGAAGACTTAAAGATCATAACAAATAAATTAATTAACGAAAGTATGCGTAACGCACTCTTGCGAATGTCAAATCCTTTGAGCAAAACAAAGAAGTGGTTTAAAGAGTTGTCCTCACTGCTCTACAACTCAAACCAATATGGTGTAAGAATAGTGTCTTACTACCACGTTCTTGTACACACGAATTAACCAACGAATCAAGCGATTGCTAGATCTAACACAAGTCCTCGCTTAAGAAAAACGAAACCAAACTCCCTTACAAGGGTGTTCGGCGAAAATGGGACAAGAGAGAGAGAGATCTAGGGTTAATTCAATGCATGTGTATGAAACCCTAGAACCTAACCTCTTTATATAGTAGATGGAATACTTTGGGAACAAGTTAGGGATTAGGGCTTGGGAAAGCCCTATGGCCGCCACTATGCAAAGCCCAAAAGAAACCCATAACTTTTCCAAGTTTTCCATTTCTAGTCCTTTCTTTTCATTTAACGGTCGTTAGTCATTTTTCCGTTAAATACTTAACGATCGTTAACCGGACTTAATGTGCAATAATTAATCGTAAACATAAACATTAATTATTAACTTTAATTCTCATTCGCTAATGTGTGCAATCCCGTGGTCACGAGTTCGAATCCGGACATTCACATGTTTGTAAATATATATATTTCCAACAATGTGTTAGTTGTATGTGTTTGTTTGGGTTACCCGTAGCTTTTCCCGTGACATCATTATTCCCGCATATAGAAATACCCTCGCAATCTCTTACACGTCAAACACTCCCCCAAAAGTATATGATTTTGACGAATCAAGATTGTATTGATTGAAATAAAGGTTAAAGTCGTAAATATTTGAATTAAAATAAAATAAACCTACTAAAAATATAAAAAACTAAAAACTCATAAAAATATATAAAAATAAATGTTGAATTAAAGAGCATAAAATTTTAGAAAATATTATGAAATTAGATTATAAAAAAATAAATAGATAAAAAGATATTTCAATTTGAAAATAAAGATAAATTTTTAGTTGAGAAGTGACACATGTCATTTTATAATTGGAGCTCCTTATCTTACTTTTTAGTGGTTAAGAGTTAGGCTTGGAGTTTGTTAAGAAGTGACACATGTCATCTCATGATTGGAGCTCCTTATCTTAATTTTTGGTTAGGAGTTAGGCTTGGAATGAGGTTTGGCTTTTACATGCATTATAATATAGTATAGACTAGGCGAGTATCCGTGCCTAGTGACAGCAGTTTCTAGCGTCAGATAATTAATGATTTGTGATATTCTGGTGAGTGTTTTGTGTAGCGTTTAAAATAGGACGTGAACCGATGAAAATGCAATTGCAAACGGTTGTACTATACGATAACTAAAGTCTAGACAAAATTCTTAATATCTATCAAACAACATATAAAAGGATTTAATGAAAATGAAAGTAAACATTACATTAGTTATGAGATAAAAACTAACAACACACATTACTTGTCGCGTAAAAACTAACAAAGATTGGATTAATTGTGCCGTTGTTAAGAAAAACGCAAGTACCAAATTTAGCATAAATGTGATTAGCCCAAAATAAAAATAAAATGGGCTAATTTCGGCTATTTTGTAAAAGATTTGGGCACACTTAGCCCCATCTTTTTTTAAATGGGCTTATTTAGTCTATTGAAAGAAACAGCACTAACGCACATATTTTCTCTTAATTGTAAAACATTATAATCGCTTTTGAAGAAAAACTTATATATCTCTATATTATATATAACAGGAGGCATTTGGCATTAATGACACCTCAATGCCATGTCAATGCCACCTCAATGCCACATAAGCATTTTTGTCCAACTAAGCAATGTTTTTATCCATCTAATTATTAATATTTAATTTTCTGATTTAATTTATGAATTTTCGGATTTTTAAAGGTATTATTTATAAAATTCGTTTTTAGTAAAAAATGTGCATGGTGAGATTCGAACTTGGGTTGTTTGTAGGATTAGTATAAATAACTTGTGTGTTTACCACTTAGGCAACAAGTTATTTTGATAATTATGTTGCATACTATAATATATAAATGGCTATAATTTATCTACAAAAATTATATTAAGTAATTATCTTTTTTAAAACTTAGTATACATATATTTTCCTTAAATATATTTTCACAATATACGGTATTTTATATATTTATCATACAAAACCCTAATTCTTCTTCTTTCATCTTCCCTAATGAATGACTTTTTGATGTGGACGCTTGGTTAGATAAAAGGCTTAAGAGCTCAAACGCATGTCATCCAAGGTATTGAGTTTGTAAAGTTTTAGTACCGTGTTGTTGGTTTTAGTTTATCAATTCTTCACCATATAACTCGTTGATGTGTTGTATTATATAGTATAAACTCAATTACAAGTTTTTACCTCATGTTGTGATTTATAGGTGACTTTGAACTGCGACAGCTGAGAAGAGGTTTTAACACGCTCAACAAAGGAGTAGCCAAAGTTACAAACTCATCATTCATCTGCATTCATCATGTGTTCATCATTCATGCATCATATATTTTCATAGTAACAAGAACATCACATACGTGAGGTTTGACAGCTTTGGCAAATCTAATCTAATCTCGAATAAAGCATCGTGATAACATGTTTGATCTTTTACGTGCTTCTTTATAATGCAATTGATGCTTTGCCAATCGTAGAATGAATACGTGAGGTCGCCAAGGTACTTCATGCTTTCTTTTCTATCATGTTACTTAAAGTCTAAGATCACCACAAGCATCTATTCATCGCTTTTCAATGATGCATATACCGTGAAGTGTACATGTGTTCCATCGTGTAAAAGAAGTAAATATAGAGCGGATGAGTTTCAATAATTATTACAACTTCATGTTGCAATATTCGTCTAAACACTCGAAACTATAGTTATTGCGACTTCAAGTTGCAATAGTCGGTCTAATCTCACATCAGAGCGTATGATTATGATCATCTTAGGTTTATTTTTTTCTCTACTCATGGTAGATTGGCAGCAGTAGATATCAAAAGGAGTAGCCACACATAAATTTTCTATGATACTAAAGCTATAAGTTTTTTTTGAGAAATAACTTTGGTAAAAATCTTTCTTTGTTTTACTTTTTATTTCGGTTATTCTGTTGGTGCTTCCTCTCTTATGTGAAACTGATACCCATGTGTATTAATGATATATGCATATCTTCATCCTAATGTAAGTTTTAAAAATTCGATAAGCTACCAATAATTTGAATTAATAAAGAATCAATGGATAATTCAAATAAATTGTTTCTTTTGTAAATGCAAGGTCATCCCATGTTCAAGCGAGTCGATGGCCTTAGTGAACTGTTGTGACAAAGAACCGTAAGGTACATTACTTGCCATTTTCGTAGTCATCTTCTCATTTTGTAGCGCTTTTCGATGGTGATTTGGTAGTAATTTTCCGATTTTTTTTCAAATGAGATTTCAGATTACTAAGATATGTGAAAGATGGGAGACCAAAGAAGTCGCAATTGTATTATATAGTTGTGTAACAAGCGAGAAAGGGTAAAACATCTCATAGATTGATGCTTTGTCAATCGTAGAATGAATATGAGAGGTCGCTCAAGGTACTTCATGCTTTCTCTTTTCTATCATGTTACTTAAAGTCTAAGATCACCACAAGCATCTATTCATCGCTTTTCAATGATGCATATACCGTGAAGTGTACATGTGTTCCATTAGGTAAAAAGAAGTAAATATAGAGCGAATGAGTTTCAATAATTATTGCAACTTCATGTTGCAATATTCGTCTAAACACTCTCTAAACTATAGTTATTGCGACTTCAAGTTGCAATAGTCGGTCTAATCTCACATCAGAGCGTATGATTATGATCATCTTAAGTTTATTTTTATGCATATCTTCATCCTAATGTAAGTTTTTAAAATTCTGATAAGCCTACCAATAATTTGAATTAATAAAGAATCAATGGATAATTCAAATAAATTGTTTCTTTTGTAGATGCAAGGTCATCCCATGTTCAAGCGAGTCGATGGCCTTAGTGAACTGTTGTGACAAAGAGCCGAAGGTACATTACTTTCCATTTTAGTAGTCATCTTCTCATTTTCTAGCGCTTTCGATGGTGATTTCGTAGTACTATTCGATTTTTTCTCAAATGAGATTTCCATTACGGAAGATATGTGAAAGATGGGAGACCAAGTGAATTGAGACACATACATATTAGGATCGTCCTAATATTACGGTGATACCTTCCTTGATACTTTCCTTTTATCATATAATATAGAAATGCCAAATTGGGTAGTTGGTGATGCTTACTTGCGTGTCTAAATTGGTAAACTTTTGGTGATTCGAAATGGATTGGGTCTCGATTTCATGGTTTTGTAGATCGATGGCTACCAAGAGTGGCGAGTCTTTATCCCAAACCGTAGAAAAAGAAATAGCTATTGAATCGTGTTGTTGCACTTATGGACTTGAAACCTCTGACATCAACAAAGCAATTAAAATTAAGGTATACCGGAAATGGACCGCCAAAAGTGTTCCAGACCTGAATCCAGTAACGTTAGAGCTCAAGGTTTGTGTCTATTATCAGTAACTGCTACATTCATTTTAAAGGGCGGAAAATGGATGGGTTGGTCATTGTAGGTAACGAGTAAACTTTCAACTTTGTGCAGGTCCGTACATTTTGTCGGTACACTCTGATCTTTTATTCTCTATTTTTATTTTGTTAGTTTTCTTTAAATTATCTGATGAATCGGGCATTGGAATCCACAAAAGGGAGACGAAAAATGAGGATAATGGGAAAACTGAATCATGCCATGTCTAGACTTCACTTCTTGCCATTCATATAATTCCATGTGAACTAAATTACAAAAAGATGTTTCTTTAACCTTCGTATATTGCACAAGGGCTGAAAAAGGCAGACCAACAAACCATATTGGACGACTTCAACAAATGCGGATCCGGGTTTCTCGAATCACCAGTCACGGGACAAGCAATTCAGGTGTCGCAGATGGTGGTGGCTCTTGTGCCTCCTCCCGTGACCAGTACACCTTCAGTTGTAGTTATCGCCTCGAGAGTGGATGTACTTACCAGAGCAGCAGCCCTTGGTAGAGGTGCCGCCACAACTAGAGTCAAAATATTTCTTGCTTTGACTGAAGCAACAAAAGACCGAAAAGATGGACCTCTCCGGAAACTTTTCAATGCCTAATCACGGGAAATTTTAAAGTCTATGCACTTTAAGGTTCTACCAACTATTCTTACCTTTTTATTTCATTTTTTTATACAGAAAAATGGGTGGTCTGGATGACGAGATGAAGTCGATATGGGTTAACCACTTAACCAAAACTCTTTTTGTCCACATTTTTTCTGAGTTTACCCGTTAACCTGTTACTATGTTAGATCTAACATACCCGAGTTGACCCATTAACAATTAATGTTTAAAATTGCCACATTTAGCTGTTTTACATGCAAACCACAACAAAAACGACCATCAAACACACGCACCTTCCATAGTTACGCCATCGGCTCGAATATTGAGAACTCTCATGCTGCAACTGCACATGCAGGATCTCACCTTATGCAAGCCTTAAAAACTCAAAGAGCCAACTCTTCCATGGTAAGCACTTGAAAGTTCTTGGTTGTTGAATCACTTGACTTACGTTGTTTATATTATCAGGTGATATTAGCTTTTAAGGAAGCTGTTGCAGGCATGTCTTTATGTTATAAAGTAACTGGTATAGTCAATCATATTAATTTAACTTGGCTATCACATAAAGGTTCCAAGTTTACATGGTATAAAAAGAGTACAAACCAACAGCATGTCACCGTTACAAGCTCAAGTTGGCTCACCAGCGCAAGGCCAAGTGGTAATGCAGATCCTTTAGTATGAATCAGAACTCTATTTACTATGAATCGGTGTATATTTTTACCATCACTAAAATTTTGACGACAAGCCCTGCCTTATACTTACAAAGATTATAATCAATGTTTGATTTAATATGAAATACCTATTTATAACCCAAAAAGTAAATAACCATGTGATCATGTGTAATTTATTTTAAATTGCAGGTTGTTGCTAGATTTGGGCATGATGTTTTGTGAATTTTGGAAGATTGAAGCCCCGGGAGGAAGGAGAAAAAAGAAGTTGACAAAAACGGTCAACAAGGCCTTCACTGCTCCCACTCATGTAATTGCTCTTAAAGAAAAAGAAAAGCTTCCGGTTGACTTTTTGCCCCACGGTTGGACTTCTGGCACTGAAGCTGTGAAAGATAATAGTAAACCGAAAGATGTGCAGCAGCCAAAGAAGAAAGTTGGTGCATAATCAAAGGAAGAAAAGAAAGAGTGAAAGGTATATGCTTTGGTTGTACTATATGCTCTCTATTACCTTTTTTGGTTATCCCTGATTACCTATGGTACTTCTGAATCTGAAGCACTCGTGGAGTAAATCTTTTCATGGAAAATTTCAAAGCACATGTTTATTTTTGCGATAAATGGCATTTTGTTTCATGCAGGCTGCTGTGAAGGAGAAAAAACGAGAGGCACAGCATGCTAAGAAGGATCTCAAGGAGTTATACAAGTCTGAATCTCATCAAGCTCAGAAAGAGGTTAAAAAGATAATATTTGATATGTGATGATGTATCAGGTATTCAGTTTCTTTGGTTCCCAAGAATGAGTATCCATCTGGTCAGTATGGTCTTGGAGTTGGAGGTAACGATATTTACAATTTACAGTAACTTAATGGCTTTATATCTCTAATCGTGTTTGAGTAACTAGAAGAAAAGATCTGCATAAAGTATTTTTTGTTCAATGATTAATCATTAATATACCATGCATTTATGCTTGCAGGATACGTAGCAAAAGAAACTGCCAAACTAGGACCTCGACCTGAAAAGCCTATCGAGATATATGAGTTTGAAGGGTATGCAAAGATATACGCTTTGTTTTCATATTATATTTTTCATTTTGAAGTTTTGACTATTAAAAATTCGACCGACTCCACGACACCTTCTCCTCATTATGCGCTTACGTGGAAACTTCATCCGCCTCTTTCCGCCGGAAGGTAAGATTTATGTTTAAGGATTATTGTTTCTTAAGAATAGGAACTAAGGAGTTAAGCATGGATAGTACCAAAATGATTTGCATGCTGTTGTTTTCTTATTTATGGAATTACAGGTGAGGGAAATTGTTGCAGTGTTGGATCTTGATGTATTATTTTATCCATGCCCAAGAAATGGTCCAAATTTCCGTCCCAAGGTTGGTCAGCTGGTTGGCAAACAGATGTTTCCTTACATGGTATATGCTAATATTCCTTTCGTATCAATATCTTATCTAATTTTCTCAATATAACCTGATAAGTATCAACAGTTTCAGTTTGTATAATGCAAGTACAAAGAAGGAAATAGAGGTGCATAAAAGGCATAAATAAATATGATGAATGACATTGTCTTCATATTGTTTTTTGCTACAGGTAGATCCAAATACAGGAGTTTCAATGTATGAATCAAATGACATTATATAGTATCTTATCCAGAAATATGGTTAGCATTGCTTCTTCACATCTATTTTGTTTTCTTGTGGTCTTCATCATTATGATGTTACCTTTAGTTTAAAAAGTAGGCAGGTCAACTGTGTCGGGTATGGGTCATTATGGTATTTTTGTGTAGGTTTCAATGGGATGGGTTGACGAAACACTTTAATCAAACATCTAAATTATGGGATCATCTTTAGCCAACATTGCAAGCGCATAAAGGTAATTTGAATCTATTTCAACGGTCCCATTAAGACGGTATGACCAAAAGGGCTTTTCTAATGTCTAATGTTCAGGTGCAGCCAATCAATATCAACGAGCAATGATGAAGTTGATGGAGAACTTTGAGAACCCATGAGGCCATGATCATGGAACCATAACCCAATCAGCATAAGGATGGAAAAGCCAAAGCACACTTATTAATATTAATTAGTAAATGTTAGGAGTTGAATATGATCATAAAAATCAAATACATCTGAAAATAGTATTATTAGACATCCTGACTTGAGTTTTGGTTTGAATAGAAATACTACTTATAGGATTCCCTCCTTTACAACAGATATCAAAGCATCACCACGGGTAAAAGTAGAAGGCTATTGCTAGAGATCAAGGTGATCACTTTCAGTTAATCAAAGGTAAGTATTCAAATTTACGTGATCCATTCTATTGAATTGAGGCATATTTGATTCATCATTGGATTGGATTAAACCAAAATTTGTTATGTCGCACATATTGGTATGGTAACCTCACATATGAATCAATAACATAAAACGTTAACCTCACATGTCTAAAGTTACAGTTCTACTGTTTACTCGCATATACATGTTCTTCTGTTTACTCGCATATTGGTATGGTGTAGGTTCAAGGGCTAATGATGGACATCGCTACAGCCAAAAAAGTAAGTCGTTATAGGCAGCAGTATCAGCAGGGGGTTAAGGCATGGCTATTGTTTTTATAGGTTTTATCACTAGAGATATGTATGCTGGTGAGTGGTTTAAAGGGCAGTGTCATGGTAGTAAGTATTCGGGCGAGTTTAAATACGGTATTGAACATGCGATTGGTCATTGTCATTTTAGGTAAATCTTCACTTAACTTTGATAATATCGATAGTCTTTGACTATTTATATGTTACTGATTCACTAATATGTTTGTGTGTTATGTTTAATTGATTAGGTATGTTTTAGTTTGATATTTTGTTTAGTTTAGCTCATTAGAGACTCGATAATCATGCTTATGATTTAACAGCAACATGCTTTAAGTTCTATTGTTGGCGTATTTGCTTACATTAATTTTTGTTAAAAGAACGGAAATGATTGCCACGGCGTTTCATCATGTAGAATCAAGATGTAGTTTTTATGATGAATAGTCGTGCGGTACTAAAAATGATTAATGTTCAGTTTAGATTTTTGAAATCTTGGCTCATTTATACAAAATCACCTTCCATTAGTGTATTAAATTTGTGCCGTTCGTGTTGATGGCAGTATAGGTGGGTGGGTAACCGGAAAAAAACATGTTTAGGCAACTTAGCTAGATTTTTTAGATGGGTCAAATTACACCAGGTCGGGTTGCATATATGCCAATATATTGTTGAGTTCTTTAATGTGACAACTTTTTCTTTGAACGGAAAAGAAGTTTTATTGCAATAAGCAACCAATGAGCTAGAAAATACATGATACCACGAGCACCTGAACTAATAACACCAAACACTATATAACCTGCCACAACGAATTTTATCATATATACAGGGAACATTAGGAGCCTATTCTAGGAATGATAAAACTAAATTTAACTACATAAGCTTTTTTTTAACATTCTGGTAGGTAACGTTAGAGACTTAGAGGACAATCCTCTTTTGTCTTATTTGACTACATTTGGTGTGAAGAAACTCAAAGATACCTACAAGTTCTTCCAAACTGTTGGTTTAAGTTTTATTTGAACCACATTTAGTGTAAAGTTACTATATTATATATACTCCAAATGCGGTATTATAGTATGTTCACTTTAGTATTCTTATGCACAATTCTTATATTAGTTAAATAACTCTTTTTCATAACGAACGATTGTGCGATGCAAGGACATAGCTGTGTTATTTTTGGTGGCATAATCCATCTTGATACACACGTCATCAACTTAGTGGTTTTTGATGCTTAGCTTTGTTATTAGTTAATAAATGGGTAAATTAATTAGAGGATAGTGAATATGGGGTTGTCTCACATCTAAGCTTACATGCGAAACCATCAAAAATTACATCGTTTTAACAAGAAAAACATCAAATCTTCTCCATTTGTATCATATATTTCACTATATTAGTGTTTTCCCTTGATTTTATCACAAGATCACTTATGTTGTGTTCACGTTGATACATGTGTAGTCTACATCATAGTGTCAGGTGTTTTCATTTACTAACCAATTAGTTATAGATTCAACAATGATTTGATTTAATTCACCCTTGAAATGCATTCTATTATGCATATATTAGTTCCACTACTAAAATTTTGAAAAAATAGTAATCAAATTGACGTATTTTATAGTGATATTTGATGGTTTCGCATGTAAACTTAGATGTGAGACAACCTCATATTCACTTTTCCCAATTAATAATTATGATTTGAGTTGGAAAGGATTGTGACAGTTGGAGAAATGTAACCATGACCAGTTATATATCTATTTGATTTGAAGTCGTTGGGTTATAAAAAAAACTTTCACCATATTACTTATAAATGTTGTATTGATACAACAAATATATATTGTTTTGAATGAATGTTAGTATTGATGCGGTAGAGAATAATGAATATTCAAGTTTGTACACTATATATAATTAGTCATTGAGATTTTTGCTTACTATTGACACAAGGTTTGTAATAGTGGCCGTGTAGGGCGATAATTGTTGAAATTCAAAATTGATGAAGCTCCAAGTGACATTATAATGAAGTCAAAGTTTAAGGTATGTACTTTTATGTAAAAGTTAAAATCAAAAATTGAGTTAGACGAAAGAAGGTTAAACTAGACATTTTTTTTCTTCATAATAATTTGTATTTTTACAGACTCTTTTCGCCACCAAATCATGCTTTAAACAAAATTGCTGAATTATATCTTAGAAAGGAATCAACTTTAGTAAAATTTATTGAAATTAAATTGTGTACAAAGGGTTAAAGGGAAAAGCAGTTTTTCCGCAATGTATTACCAACTTTCATTTTAGTTCAGAAGAACACTGTGAAAGTAATAACTCGCCGTTAAAATAATTTTCCGCTTACTAACACCATCAAAATTTAAAAAAAAAAAAAAAAAACAACAACAACAACAACAAACAAATGATTAAAAAATGCCCGACCAATCGCCTTATAATATTCTATGACAATTTTTAAAACATATTTACGCTAACAAAAACAACAAACAAATAATTATAAGTCATGCTACCATTGGTGACTTGAATACTAGTATATATATATATATATATATATATATATATATATATATATATATATATATATATATATATATATATATATATATATATATATGCATCGCTTTGTGTTAAAAAATTTATGGGTTCTAAACGAAAATAATAGAAAAGTTTGAAGATTTGAGGATTAAACATAATGTTTTGAAACCCGGTTCGACCGGGTGGTTCAACCGTTGAACTGCTCCGTGAGAAAATGGGTCGATTTAAACCGAGTCAACCCGACAGGTTGGGTCAAAACGGGTCAAATGAAACATGGTTGCTATAAAAATTAGGGTAAAAACTATAAAATAGCCATGTATTTTTTGAGATTGTCCGTTTAGATCCATTTACTTTTTTGTTACGTTACTACACCAACGAACTTTCAAATTTGTTCCGATTTTACCCATATGATTTGGGCTTATCAAGATTGTATTTTGGATAAATAGATTTTGGGCTTGCAACCGTTGTTTGAACTAAATTTTGCTAATCGCTAAGGTTGGTTTTGGCCTTTATAATTTCAATGAGGTTAACTATTTCACATGGTTAAATTTTATACGCTAACGAAAATGTGCCTATAAAACACGCTTCGATTCGGTAATCACGATACTTAGAATAAAACTAAAATCGAACCGCGATAAGATGGATTATCCGATTTACGGTTTTCTAATTCGATTTTCTTAGTTATCATTTTTGTGGTTTCGGATTGAGGGGTCGATTGGTTTGTCCATTCACGATTTATTTAACACCGTATCCATAAAACTTAGTTTTATATGAATCAAATAGATATTTTGAACGACGAAAAAACATTGCTCACTAAAATATTTATTATCACAATTGTATAATGAAAAAGATTGTCATTAGTTAAAGAGTTGAAATATGCGACATGAAATTCTTGATATCTGAAAATTTATTGTCAAAAAGAACATAATAAACTAAAATACATAATTCGCCAAAAAAATTTAGTTCAGGATACCCGCCGCCGCAACGCGCGGGTACCCTGCTAGTATATATATAATATATTTATATAGCGACAGATCGTTTTGTGTTAAAAAAAAGTTTATTGGTTCTAAACGAAAAATAATAGTAAAAGTTTGAAGATTTGAGGATTAAACGTAATGTTTTGAAACCCGGTTCGACCCGGGTGGTTCAACCGGTTGAACCGTTCCCGTAGAAAAACGGGTCGATTTAAACCGAGTCAACCCGACAGGTTGGGTCAAAACGGGACAAATGAAACATGGTTGCTATAAAAATTAGGGTAAAAACTATAAAATAGCCATGTATTTTTTGAGATTGTCCGTTTAGATCCATTTACTTTTTTGTTACGTTACTACACCAACGAATTTTCAAATTTGTTCCGACTTTACCCATATGATTTGGGCTTATCAGTATTGTATTTTTGGATAAATAAATTTTTGGGCTTGCAACTGTTGTTTGAACTAAATTTTGCTAACTACACTAAGGTTGGTTTTGGCCTTTATAATTTCACAAGGTTAACTATTTCACATGGTTAAATTTTATACATTAACGAAAATGTGCCTATAAAACACGTTTCGATTCGGGTAACCGCTGATACTTAGAATAAAACTAAAATCGAACCGCGATAAGATGGATTATCCGATTTACGGTTTCTCGATTCGATTTTTCTTAGTTATCATTTTTGTGGTTTCGGATTGAGCGGGTCGGATTGGTTTGTCGGTTTCACGATTTATTTAACACCGTATCCATAAAACTTAGTTTTATATGAATCAAATAGATATTTTGAACGACATTTAAAAACATTGCTCACTAAAATATTTATTATCACAATTGTATAATGAAAAGATTGTCATTAGTTAAAGAGTTGAAATATGCGACATGAAATTCTTGATATCTGAAAATTTATTGTCAAAAAGAACATAATAAACTAAAATACATGATTCGCCAAAAAAAATTAGTTCAGGGTACCCGCCACGAACGCTGGTCCTCGCTAGTATATATATAATATATTTATATAATGACATATCATTTCAAGTTAAAAAAAGTTTATTGGTTCTAAACGAAAAATAATAGTAAAAGTTTGAAGATTTGAGGATTAAACATAATGTTTTGAAACCCGGTTCGACCAGGGTGGTTCAACCGGTTGAACCGTTCCCGTCGAAAATGGGTCAATTTAAACCGAGTCAACCGAACAGGTTGGGTCAAAACGGGTCAAATTAAACATGGTCAACTCACCGGGTTTGAAGCGTCCCGGGTCAACCCGGTTTCGATATGCATTAATAGTTTCAAATTTTCACTTTTTACTTTTTGTTTTTTCCTTTATATATAGTATAGCAGGTACCAAGTCTTGCGGCGGCACTTCGTGACGATTAATCGAAAAATAGATCTCGATGAGACCGATTCAAATTTAGTTCGTGGTACCCGCCGCGAACGCTACTGGTACCTCGCTAGTATATATATAATATATTTATATAGCGACGCATCGCTTTTGTGTTAAAAAGTTTATTGGTTCTAAACGAAAAATAATAGTAAAAGTTTGAAGATTTGAGGATTAAACATAATGTTTTGAAACCCGGTTCGACCCGGGTGGTTCAACCGGTTGAACCGTTCCCGTCGAAAACGGGTCAATTTACACCGAGTCAACCGAACAGGTTTGGTCAAAACGGGTCAAATTAAACAGGGTCAACTCACCGGGTTTGAAGCGTCCCGGGTCAACCTGGTTTTCGATATGCATTAATAGTTTCAAATTTTCACTTTTTACTTTTGTATTTTCCTTTATATATAGTATAGCAGGTACCAATAAAGGTTGCATGGCAGGCACCTGTGACGATTAACCGAAAATAGATCTCGATGAGACCCGATTCACAAGTTTGTACGGTTTCAACGGTCCTCTCTAGTTTTCACTTTGACTTTCAACTTTTCACTTTTCAATGTTTGAATCGCTTTTCATTATACGTAGATAGATAAGCAAACATAAACCATATTGTGTCTTTTAACGATGTGACTACTTGACACAAAGATTTGTCTCGTTCATAAACGTACTGTGTTACATTTTTTTTAACGGCACGTATAACAGCCCGTAAAATTTCAAACAAATTTTAAAAATAAACTATAGTAAATTTGTTACTAAGTTTCATTCCTTAATTTTTCCAAACCTATTTGAATCGAGAACGATACTTTTCCCATAAAGTATGAAAACCACTTGAAAAATATTATGAAAGTTCATGTTTTAACTTTCCACTCTTTCCTATCTTTCTTGTGTCGCATCGTATGCAATTCAACAGAAGATAACTCTTTTAAATATACGTTCTTCGTATATACATTATTCGATTCTGGACAAATTTTCCATTCGAGCTATAAAGCAAAGCAAACCACACGAATTTTGAGTCTTGTTTAATTACTCTTATACATTGATAATGTCGAGTATTCTTTTAAACAACCCAAACGCGCCACACTCGATATTTAAGAAATGAGACTCGATCTTATGGTTAAGTTATTTGTGAAAAACGTTTTCACATGGACCAAAACTATCCGAGCCTCATTGGAACTAATCGAGTAGAGTTTAAAACCTCGATTTGATTTCTATCGAACCACTATGAAGTCGTGCTTCATCCTTTGTCGACACTAAAATCCGACAGTCATTGTTATTGGTCGAAATACATTTAAAAATTTACACAAGGAAATAATTTACTTGTGCACTTTATTTCTTAAACACACATGTGTGAAAGTATACTTCTAAAAATAAAATGTAAAAAAAGTACTCAACATTTATATACACATGCATGAACCATTGCGTATGACATATTGGACAAAAGTGTTCTCCTAGCTACACTCAACCAATTACCACCCTTTAAATTATTCTTTTTGGTGGTTTCAAACTCAAATAAAGTTGTGTCCATGTGTTGAGGGACAACAAAGACACTAGACCATGCTCTCTTCCATCTTTTCTTCCTTACTTTTTGCTGCTCGAGATATCACAAAATCAACACACAATCTCATTTTTAATATAAACTAGTACAAGAGACATTTAATGTGGGATAACCTAACAAGCAACCACCCTTCTTACTTTCTCTTATAACCGAACCTAACAAGTCTTGAACACTCACACTTAACTTGTGTTCACACAAAGTATACTAGTTCCAAACTAGGAAAAAGAAAGGGGTTTCGAAGCTAAAGGTTAACGAGTCTAAGTTCTGGGTCCTTCATGCCACTCGAACACACTTCAAACTTGGTAAGCAAGCTCGAACTCATAACCTTTCTTAACTTACCTTCTTCGTTAAACTTATACTTTGCAAAACTTATGTTTATTTGAAGACACACGCATGCTCACGTTAACATGAAAACCATACCGAAAAACACTTGTTCTTCTTAAACTACTAAACTGGCCACACTTTCGAGTGATAGTAAGAATGGATTTTTAAAACGTTAAACGTGGCTCATTAAATGTAAATCAAATGAAGAAACACTTCATATTTATTCAGGTTTTGAAAAGGAGTTTAGTAAAAGTTAAAGAGTTTTCGACTTCATGATCTTCTAATGATTACAAGTAACTTAAGAATTTGGCTCACATTGGAACACTTCGTATCTTGACATATTCGGCATATCGACTCAACTCTTACTCATTTCGGTTGTATGCTCGCTTTTGATCTCATATCGTGTTTTACCTCGAAACACAAGGCAAGACCGAGCCCTTTATCGAGCTCAAACCACCAAGTAACTTATACGCGAGCTTATTTATTAAGTTGTTATCATAAGTTCACTTGGTCACAAATCTCAACCCAACTTGCTCTTTGTTATGTCAAGAAGAAAACATTTAGTTGTATGAATTTGAACACGTACAGCTCACGTTGAGCTTGTATAACCCAAAATTCCAACCCAGCTACGAAGCGCATATATACATAAGCAGTGCATAATTTAACGTATAAGAGCTTATAGCTCGCTGGTTAACACCTTTCATTCCACACAGGAGGTCCTGAGTTCGACCCTTGACTCTGGCAGTTTTGTTTAATTTTTGATAATTTTGCAACTTTTCCAACATGACAGTTTCAGCCCCTCAACCTTGAAGCTCTTATCTCTTTTCTTAAAGACTTTGATAAGTCTTATAACTTATATCAAATTGTTATATTTAAACCCCAACTTTAAACTACTTGACAATTTCTATAAATTTTAATAAGTTATAACTTATAAAGTTTTTACAACTTTAACCCTTCAAAGATTAACTTTGTCACTTTCCGTTTTAAGACTTTACCAATTTGATTAAACTCACGATACTTCTCCACTGATAGTTAAATAAAGGGTTAATTCCATATATCCCCTATTTAAACATTGAAATGCCATATTTACCCAACCAAATTTTATAATGTCATATATATCCAACAAAAATATCAAATTTGTCATATTTACCCATTTGAATATAAAATCATTTTGACATAAATATACTCAATTGAATTCCCATTATACCCTTTAACAAGAAGTTTGCTTCGTGATATAGTTTAAAGCTGTTTGCAGCTTTTTGTTACTACTTCATTTGATATGATTTTGTAAATGTCAAATTGTACGAATTGTACATGGTTAACTAAAAAAAAGATAGTTAATCTGAAAGGAGCAGGCGGGAGAATTGAATTTTGTCTTTCACATTTTGTTCATATAATAAGCAATAACAGTAAGCTACACAAAAGTATTTTCCTTTGTCTTTACAACTGAGAAATCACACTCTTTGTTTTCTTAAATGTTTCATATTTCGTGTTTGGTGAGTTGATTTGAATGTTCCATTTTATTTTTGTTCATCCTTTCATGAAGTATAAGAATACCTTGCACATTTGAAACAGTGGAATAGATAGTCATCATGTAAGACTACAAAAGCTTAATTATCACAGTGGTGATATTCGGCTAAAAAGAATTAATATTTGACAAACATAAAGTGATCATAATAAGTTATAGTATAAGACTATAAGGCATAAGTGAGGAGCAAAGATGTTACAAAAGCATATATGTGGATTGTTAAAAGGGTAGAATCGAAATTTGATTTTATGGATTCATTTCAAATTAGTTTTATAATTAAATGGGTAAATATGACAAATTTGATGTTTTGATTGGGTATATATGATATTATAAAATTTAGTTGGGTAAATATGATTTCATTGTTTAAATCGTGATATATTAATTAACCTTAAATAAATATATGAAGTACCTATATTTATTTGACGACCTATTCTACGTGAACTAAATAATATATTTCTAATATGTTATTTATTTACTTTCGATTTCAAATAGCTAAATATATATACATTTATATATATTCTCTCATTAGAAAACTCAAAGAAATTAATAAATACTAATCATCTAGTATTTATTTATCTTTCATCAATTTTGAGCCAATATCCGAGTCAACCGTTGTACCTAAAGTTTCAGATACGCTTTCCACACTTATTCCAAGAGCCAACACTTACAAATATTTTCACAACTACGCTTTTATTTACATCGATAATCAATGTAAACTTGTGAAACTCCACATAAGCTACAACAAGTCAAACAAATAAAACATTTTGTTTTGAACTTTAAGCATTTCAAATGCAAACGCTTGTAAACTTTACATCATGCATTTGAATACGAAACTTAGACTAAACCCATACCATACTTATCTAGGTTGCGTGTCGGAGCCGTGCACATTTACTACTTGATTTATTTTCATCCAACGACTAATGAGGTGAGTTCATAGCCCCACTTTTACTCTTTTAACTGCTTTATAAACCCTTGGGGAAAATACATGCTACTACCGCTTTTATGATCACAATTGCTTGAAAACCTGCTTGTCGTACTTTTGATATTATGACTCGCCTAAGTTGTTTGCCAAAAGTCCCTACATCATGAACCATTAATCACTCATGAGTGAACGCAAATATCGCGGATAGTACTACGGGAATTGACGACCGACTCGGTTATCGGAAATAACCGGCGCACTATATTTGGTATCTCTATGTAATTGGCTATTACATCTCGTAGGGCAATTTTATTTACTTACACCAAGAATTTAGGTGTATGCGCTTAGTTTGGTGTCATGAGCTTAGTGCAATAATATCAACTATCTTTTATGGTCAGATAACAACGTAGCCCATGGCTTCTTTTAAACTTGAAAATCTTGTGATCAATCGCTATTTACTAAACCTATGAATTCACTCAACCATTGTGTTGACTTTTTAGCATGTATTTTCGTGATAAAAGGCGATAGCTAACTTTGGAGGCGCTAGCATTGGCATGGCATGGTCATGATGACTGATTTACGTATGGGGACCAAACTTTATTAATGGGCCATTTTCCGCAACAATTCAAACTTTGTAAACTCTAATTTACTTCAATAAATGAAATATTTTTACGAAAAAGCTATTATTTTTCACTTTGTGTCATGATCCAATTGAGTAGCATCCCAAAAACCTTTTCTTCCGCTGCAAACCATTTTTGGGGGTGTTACAGCACGACACTTGAAATCCGACTCTCGAGTTAAACTATTCAAACGAGGAGGCCTCGGGACCCGAACCAAAGGGAGAGCCCTAGAACTCACGGCTTTGCACTAAGAGAAAACTGGATTTTGTTTGTCACTATAAACTCGAACCCTGTAAAACTCCTCCCAAGCTCTGAAGAAACTCGTGTGTCCAATTCAATAAGTCATTTGGTTTGAACGTATGTTACATGTCGTGAAAGCCCGGTTACGTTTAAATCCATTTCACATGTGAGGCGGGAGGTGAGATTAACATAGATCAAAAATTTCTCTATAGATCAAGAGATTGCTCCACTCATTATTTTCATTAAACCAAAAAAAAACTCATTTTCACCATTTTTAAAAGAATTTAAATATTTCACTAACCGCTAATTGTTATGCAAAATTAATTATACCATCGCGACAAGAATTAAATCATTATTCTATGAATAAACACTTCTATAATCTTTCGACAAACTTTTTTTTTCGTATTTTTTGTTTTTTTTTTGTTTTGGGTATTGAAAATGGCGTGGGTTTGTTGGAATAAAGTTTTAACTTCGAAGAAAAGGGTGGTCTTGGAGTATCTAGCTTTTTGCTTTAAATCGAGCGCTGATGTTCAAATGGGTGTGGTGGTTTATCTCTCAAGGTTTGTCTTTATGTTCCGTGTTCATTACTAATTTCATGGTGTCTCGTGGTGCTCTTGAATGTTCCAGTGTCTGTTCAGATATCCCCTTGGTTAGATATTATTCGCGATAGCTTCTTAAAAGTAAATGAATTGATCTTATGGTTCATGTTAGAAAAGAGGTGGCGAACGGGAAGATACTTTTTGGGATGAAGTTTGATGGGGAGAAGGCTTTGAAGTGCCAATTCCAGTCTATATGCCTTGGATACTTGTAAGTAAATTGCAATTGTTGATAAATTGCGACATGTTTCGATCAGTTATTCTTATTGTCATACTCCAAGGGGTGGGGTTGAAGAAGAGCAGCAACGTGATTTACAGTCTCGTCTGGCAGATTTAATTATAACTCAAATGCATGATCGATGGTCCTGGTCGTTGGAGGCTACGGGATAATTCTCGATGAAATCGGTACGTAATCTTGTGAACGACCCTTTGTTATATGTGGATGAAGTGCTACGAGATGGGTGAAAGTTATTTTTATTAAAGTAAATGTGTTTGCTTGGAGAGTTTGTATATGTATGAAAGAACTTCCTACTCGGTTGAATAAGTCTTGTAGGCGTTTGAAAATTGCCTCTATTGTTTGCCCTTTATGTAATGTAGCAAGAAAGTCCACGCCTCATCTTCTCGCTCGTGTTCTTTGGCTCGCTGGCTGAGGAGTAAGGTGATACGCTGGTGGAGCTAGATGATCCAAAGATTAGCTCTTATAGTGAGTGGCTTTTGTGGTTCAATAACATTCGAATGTCAAAGAGTTTCAAGGTTGTTTTGAAGGTGTTTCATGCGATGATGTGGCGACTTTTATGAGATTCATAAATCGCTTGTTATTTCGCTATAGTCATCCTAGAGAGAGGTGTTATTTCATGATATAGTTCAATTATCATTTTACTTGGTGTTCTAGCCATTGTAAAGTTAAATTAACTAGGTAACTTGGATGAAAAATCCTAGTTTTATCGCTTGTAATTTTCTTTCTAGCTTCTTGCTATTGTTTCTAATAAAATTGATGTTCAAAAAAAAAATTAATTGTGTACCATTAAACCTAAACCCTACCCACTAAACTCTAAAAAGCCTAAGCCTAAACCCTTAAACCCTTTAGGCAATGCACAATGGGATAGGTCCTCGCCGGTCGACCGATTGGTCGGCGTCGGTCGTGCCATTGTGGTCGGTCGGTCGTCGTCGGTCAGGTAGCAAAACATTGGGCGACTTGGTCGTTTACTCGACCGATTCAAAATACACAACACAACAAATAAATCAACGGTTTGGAATTAAAAATAATAATTTTACCACACCAATCTCAAACAAACAATTTCAGACACAATTTGAATAACTTCTCATCAATATTCATCCTGTCAAGCAAAAAAAACTCCCAAATCAAAAACCCCACGATCCTGACTACCAAAAAATGTCCCGAATTTGAATTTTTCGCTGGATCCAAATTTTCAATAAACCGGTGTAACACCACCACCAAATCAACGTATTCACTTTCGGTCACCCGGTTTTGAATATCAAACACAACTACCACAACCACCACAAAATCAAAACGTGTTTTACCTTAATCGTCCATTCAACCCACCGTATCGCCCTAATCTCGATTTTCACCAATCACCAAGTGGTCTTCGTATCATCCTACCATGGATTTCTCGACGCCTTCCCAACCGAATCAAGCGCTTTCCGCTGAGGGGTGCTAATCTTGATATGGATTGGAGGAGTTTATGAAGACTATCCGACCAACAATACCCGAGTCAAAACTATCCGACTCAACATTATGTGAGTCAACATTATCCGAGTGAAGATGTTTCTATGGGGCAAGGTTCAGGTCATGGTTCGCACCACGGTTTGTTTCAAGGTTCCATTCCGGTTGAAGATGATGACGATGTCGAAGAGACGTCACCCGTCAAACCAAAGAAGCCTTCGAGACGTGCTACAAAGGCGAAGGCCCAAACCAAGGGCAAGAATGTCGCAACCCAAGAGCTAAAGCCCAAAACATAGACAAAGGCGGAAAAGGTCGCGCTATGTAAAACTTGGACTCATGTGTCGGAAAATTCCGAGAGAGAAAACGCTATCAATGTGTCGGGGTTTTGGGAGGAGATAACAGATTTTACAAATGAAACGGTTCGAATAACGCATAACCCAATCGTAACCAACCGGAAGAATAGTTTTCGCTGTAGGGTCGGTGCATTTTGTGCAATTATGGAGAATATCGAGAATCACAAAAGTGGTGCAAATGACCACGATTCGCACTAAAAAGCTCTTAGAGAATACCAATTGATTCACAATCACGAGTTTACACCGAGGAGTGTTGAAAAGTTATAAAGAATCATGTTGCTTAAGGATATCAGATGTCTTCTTTCTACAATAACATAAGTGGGTCGAAAGAAATCAAAGACTTCGAAACCACGCCGGGTCAACAAAAGGTGGTTTGAATTTGCACAACGTGATGATTCTCATGGAGGAAGAGACTCGAGAATCACGACCAATTTGTCGTGACGCATCCAAGATGAAATCATCCGCCTCCTCTCGTGAGCCAACTCCATCATTTGTTAGTTCGTTAGCCGAGAAGTACTTCAACTTCAAGTCGACAAAATGGGGAAAAACTAAGAAGATCACAGAGAACTACATAAGGTTGAGGAAACAAGAGATGGAGATAGAAGTCGGCGACAAGAGGAGTTAAAAATGCTGAAAATTGCGCTCCAACGTCGGAAAATTGAATTGATGGAAAAACGAAACGGTACCTAGACATAATTTTTTATAATTCAGAAATAAATCCGAATTCCCCACGGTGACAACAACGCGAACTTATGGATATGAAGACAACAATCAATATAATGTATAACTTATATTTTTAGTTTACGTTTTTAGCTGTGTTTGTAATGTTTTTATTATTATTCCAAGTAGTTTAATGTTTAAGTTTTATTATTAACAAAGTTTCAATTTGTTGTTTAACAAATGTTAATTTAAAAAATAAAAATAAAAATAAAAAATAACTCGATCGCCACTGTGGCAACTTGGTTGTTTAAAGGTCGCTAAGAGAGAAAATGACGCCATGAAAATTCAGGTTGCCTAAGTCACCATCAGTATAACCTAAGGCCTAAAACCCTAGCCCATAAACACTAAAAACGCTAACCCCTAAAACCCCGAAAAGATAACCCCTAAAACCTTAAACCCCAAAACAAATTACCCTTAAACCTTATAAAAGACCTTAACCCCTAACGCTAACCCATAAACCTTAAAACCCTAAACAAGAACACTTATCCAAAAATCCTAAATCCAAACCCCTAAAAGCCTAAAAACACTAAACCCAAATTAAACACTTATAGGTGAAAATTTAAAATTTACGCTATAAATTTACATTTACATTATAAAACTCTATAGATGTTCGTCGAAAGATATAAAAGTCATTCATCTACGAAAAGATTATTAATTCTCATCACGATGGTGATAATATAATTTCATGAACTGTTAACGAGTTGAAAATATTTAGTTTTTGAAAGAGATGTTTATGGGTTTTCTAATTTAATATAAAAAAGAAAATGCTTGATATTTGTTTTTATCTTTAGAAAAGTTGTGCTTTATGTTAAACTTTTTCTATGAGGTAGTAGTTTGTAAATATATGTTTGTAATATGATTTGTTTTTCTAATTAAAAATCTGAATAAATTATAAAAGAAAATATAAACACAAATAATACTCGTAACATTCTTAGAAGTAAACACCCTAGAGCTCTTAGCCCACCTTAATTTGGCCAAAACAACTCTTACTTTTTAAAATGAAGTCAACATTGGTACAACCCAGGAAGTTTGAATCTAAAATAAAAATTGTCAAACTATAAACCCGAATAGCCGAACACGATAAAAGTCAATATACATCTCAATCTTATCGAATATGATTCATTGTATTAAGACAAACCAATAGAGTTAAAATGAATTAGTTGTTTGAACTATAGAGTTAGTGCTATGTAAGAGACATACTAAGCCAAATATTGTGCTTTTAAGTCTCGGTTAAGACATTTGTAAAATTTTATTAAATGATACTCGTATAAATGTGTGAATGTTTTTCTAACAAAAATCACTTGTTTGATACGCATAATACTTCTCTACCCAATTTATCTACGCTAGCCATTTAAATAGTTTCATTCTATCAGTTTTTTGTTTGTTCAAGTAGTTACCGATAAAACTATAACAATTTTATAGTGACAACCGTTGACACTGAAAGCCCGTTGAACTAAAAGGAGCACCATAGTTTGATGTTTCACAGGGGAAACATTTTATGGAACTTAAATTTTAAGGTTGAGCACAAAATGTAAATGGAGATTATATAATTGGATTGTGTTTTGGCACGCGTTAAATGAGTCTAAAGATCGGCGTATTTCATTTTTGCTGCTACGTGTTGGGTGTTATGATGCTATCGAAATAATATCACATTTTACTCTTAATGTTTGGGAAGTGTGACATTTTTTATAACATTTGTCTTTTTTCATTTTTTTGACTTAAGTATACACGTAAAAACTGTAGTAGTTGGAACGATTGGTTAAAATCGCCTTTGTAATTTGTTAGCTACTTGCTAGTATTTTTATTTTTATTTTTATTTATTTATTTATTTATTTATTCTTAATCGTCGTTCAAAAAAAATAATACTAAAAAAATAAAAAATAAAATGATATATCAACCTATTCTTTCCTACTAATTTTTCTACCCAAGCGATTCTGACAAGTAGCCAAATTGACGATTTGAATGTAGAAAGATAATAAGAAAAAAAACATATTATATATTTGTGTGTGTAAGAAGATAAATAGGCATATGAATTAGGTGGATATAGGTTACAACAAAGAAAACGATTGTTGTGTTTAATAACTATCATGGCGATAAGACGACAAGAAAGCCTATTGGTCCGGCTCACAAGTATAGATACTTTGGGCCCAAGCACAACAAGGTAAAACAACCAAATGTTGGAACGCCAATAAGGTTCAAGAATACCCAAACTCCTTAATCTAGGATTTGAATAGAAAATAGCCCAAGTATTTAATCCGTTAACACAAACAGTCACCGAGTGCATAGTCTCTCGAGTCGCCTTCGTGATACTCAAGAAGAGGCTAAGAAGAAGTCTCCACCAAGAAGGCGGAACTTAAAGGGTGAAGACCGAGTCAAGAAGAAGATGATGGATTCAAAGAGTGATGACAATAACTCACCGAATCCCTAAGATTCCTATCCAACTTCTTACATCAAGACAAACCAAGTAGAAGATCAAGAATGTAAAGATCAAGAAAGAGCGGACAAAGCGAAAGGTTGAATCGATAAGACGAAGTCCTTATCATCCAAAGTCAACTTTCCCCGAATAGCAAAACATCGTGCCTCAAGGTCATCACCGAACTTAGGAAAGTAGTCTTGTCTCTTACCTAGAATAGTCTTTAGAATGAGACAAAATACATCAAGATTTTGTCTTCTCGGTGATGTCGCTTGTCACTTAGGAAAGAGTCAAATACCATACATGTATAAATAGATAGAGATGGAGTGAAAAGGTTGCTTGTGAATTGTAAAACACATACACGCAAGCCATCTTTTCACCCTCCAAATACAACTTAGTTCCCGAGATAGCTCAAATGAGCTCTAAGAGTTGTGCTCGACATAGCCCGAGCTTAGAGAGGAATCACCCAACTTTGTTATTTCAATCCCAAGTACTATTCCGCAAGTACTGGGTAACGATTCTTTGTTGAATTATTTCTAATAAGAATATGACGTTGAAAATTACTTAGTGTGTTTTCTTTATATTAATTTCACCATTGTTCACTTTTAACTTGTTTTATAAACTTGAACTGCTTTAAACGATAGTGAACGGGAACAACAAGTGGTATCGAGCAAGGCTAATTATAAAACTCGCTTTTAGGCCGCCTAAAAGTTTTTAAATTAGGATCCTAAATGGTCGAAATTGATGTACCCCAACTAGTCGATAAAAGGGTGGAGCTTATTCACCAAGGTTCCCTAGACTTGAAGTTGGCAAATTCAACAAATGGAAAAGCGAATGCTTTGTTATTTGATCGATGGAACCTTATTATGTCAAGTGCATAAATGAAGGTCCATTTGTCCCAAAGATCAAGGGTTGCCCAAACCTCAAGCTCAAAGGACCCAAGATGAAAGGAGAGTGGTCAACCAGACCAAAGGCTCAAAAGTATAATAATATCTTGTCTTCCCGACGATATTATGGAGTCTCATATTAGTCAGTAGTATCGCTAAGCAAACCTGATGACCTTGTTCATAGTCATGAAGGACCATCCGATACCAAGGAAAACAGGATAATGGACCAAACTCGAGTATAACACCTTCGTGGCTAAGGACTCGTAAACTCTCTCTCAAACTTACACCGATACAAAACTCTTTAAATGAACTTTCAAATGATGGTGTTGAGTTGTCTAAGCATGAAATCAATGTTGGTTTTGTAAACAGCCTCCCGAGAAGTGGTTGAATTTCTCTCGTGGACTTAGGAATGCCAATCACATCCAAAATCTTGAGCTTCCCGAATTTATGGAAATTTGTCTATGAGGAAAACCTCATCAATGCATTTATACCCCGACTTAAAGAAGTCTCGTGAAGTCAAGAAGTCCCCACCACTACATCATCACCAATATCAACCGCTTTTCTAACAATGTAGTTCAAGATTTCCAAGAAAACTCGATGATGAGCCCGATGAGAGATCAAGAGAGAGTACCTAAGTGACCAATGTCAATTTCAGAGGGCACTCGCTAACTCTCAAGGTTTATAAAAGAAACAAAGGTTTTTCTACTAAAGCAATCAAGACACCGAATGCTACAAGTGTCATAAAAGAGGCCATTTTGCAAAAGACTGCTTTTCAAAACAATTTCAACCTCTTACAAACCATCGTGATCTAATCGCCTTCGTGCTTTAGCAAATTTCAACCAAAATCTATCGCCTCATCAAAATGTTCAAAACAACTGATCCTAACAAAACCATTGATTATGAAGCTAAGTATAAGAAAGCAAAAGCTAAGCTTGCATTGCTTGAGGCCACCCTCGTAAACAACAAAAATGTTCAATCTGCAGGGAAGAACAAAGGCCTTGTTGTCAAACCTTTGATCGATGAAGAGCCAATCTCATCGGATGATGAAATGGTACACGCTGCTGCTCTAATGGCTCTCTCGTAAGAAGACAAGCTTGTCGTTGGGAAGAATCATGCTAGAATGGGAATGGGTCAACATCACAATGAAGAAGGTAAACACTTTACTTTCTATGGATGATGACTCGATTGGCGCCTTATATGAATTATCTAAATGTTGACCTTAAGTTTGTAGAAGAGCAAAGACCGAATCTCTTTTCTAAGTACAACAAGTTAAGTTTTGAATTGAATAAGTGTAGGGATGAATTGCTCATTTTAAAACAAGCTAAGCTTGAGGTCACACTTTGCAAATTCAAAACACCGAACTAGTTAAAAGAAATCGTAATCTTCAAGATGAACTTAAAAGGCAAATGATATTCTTAAGAGTTGGACCGCTAAGAATCCTGTGGTCTTTGATGCCGGGAGCCCCCAAGAGTAGAAGAAGAGAGTCATAGTGAAGATCATCTCCCGACTCTCTCAACAAAGACCGCCTCCTAAGCCATTTGTGTCCGTGGCATGATTACAAGTATGTTGGCCGATTCTAATTCCAAAGGAATGGATTGAACGAGTTAATCCCGAGAGTAAGCTTCCAAACTCGATTCTCGAAGGATTCTAGAGCTCGAAAGTCAAGCTCTAAAGAGCATGCTTGACTCTCGATGCGCCCAGGGTACCGAACACATCTCGAGTCTCAAGCGTAATCTCAAGCACCGCCCACCACCGAAACCTCTTCGTGGTGCCGCCCAAGCTCCGAGCTTACTCCACTACAATTCAATCCTCATTCACCAAAAGAAAGGTCCGACGTGGTAGAACCATCCTTCAAAGACAAGCAAAACTAATCCAAGAGTCTACCCTCGCCGAGACTTCATCATCCTCTCGTCCCCACCGGTCGACCAAATCCAAAGAATCGATCGAACTCGTGAGGAAGCTTATCAAAAATGGAATCCATTGAAAAGGTCCCCGAACCAATCAAGGAGACAAAGCCGCCTCCTCCGCCTCTAAGTCAAAGTCAACCTCCAAAAGCAAACAAAAGTGCGAGCTGTGTCATTACACCACCCATACCATCGACAATCGCTATAGAATCCTTTTTGCATGATATGCAAAAGGATGATCACAGATCGCAGATCATATACAAGATGTCACCAAGCAAACTATACCAAAGTTGGTCATCAAGATGCTTCATCCTCCAAAATCGCCCCAAAGAATAGAGCAAAACCTTTTCCTCTCTCGTCTCACCGTGGATTCAATGATCATCATCGATGATTGTCTCATGAATACATGCCGTGATATATGCGTAATCCACCATGAGACATCCCAACATGACAAGATTATTCATGCAAGGAGAAATTCCAAACAACCCGTAGTCACCGAGTCATCCTCACCTCTAAATGCAAAACCTGTGTAGCACCTTGCACACAACCACCGACCATGAGTCGATTGCAAATTTCAAAGAGACCTTGAGATCCAAGCCCACTAGTAAGTGGGTCACGAAGAGAAACTAATTCGCTTTACTACTTGTGCAGACATGCCAGTGAGCCTATTTGGCATCTAGACAAGGATGCTCAAGAAGCATGACCGTGTGAAGGAATATCTCGCACAAGTATGTAAAGGAACCAGGCCCAAGGTAGTATTTGGTGATAACTCATCATGTCCCATCAAGGTTATGGTTCAAGAACCGCAATGGAATAGTTTTCTAGAATAGCCTATGTCAATGGTCTCAAATACAATCTCATCGTTGTCACCAACTATGTGATGCAAAATTCATTGACAATTCAATGATAAACAAGGTACCATTTTTAATGCCAACAAGGAAGTTGTGTTGATAGCTCCTAGAGAGATGATGTTTATGTGCTTGACATGTCAACTCTCTCCAAGATGGAACTTGTCTTTGCTAAAGCCACCGAAACCATCAACCGGCCGTGGCATAAGAGACTCTCACACTTGAACTTCAAAACCTCAACAACTTGGCAAAACAAAACAAGGTCCTTGGCTTACCATCACCGGTCTTTGCAAAGACAAACCATGCTCGCCTGTGAAAAGGGTAAACACCACGAGCATCATTCAAAACCAAACAAAACTTCTCCATCAAAGTCGCTTTCACCTCCTCGCACATGGATCTCTTTGGACCGTCATCCCGCATCAATCCAAAGATGAGAAGTATACACTTGTCATTGTTGATGAATTCTCAAGATACACTGGGTATACTTTCTTTCAAAAAGAGTCAGCAATTGATGCAATAGTGTCATTCATCGTGAAGATTGAAAACCGTAATGACATTATCACAAACAACCAGATCGACAATGGCACCGAGTTCGTAAATCAAGAACTTGAGAGTTTCGTGATGAAAAGGAATTACTCAAAATTTCTCATCTCCTTATACCCCGAACAAAATGGGGTTGTTGAAAGGAAAACAGAACTCTCATTGAGGTCGCTAGAACTATGTTAAATGGCTCACCTCTCAAAACATTTCGGATCAAGCAATAAACCGCTCGTTACACTCAAAACAGTCAATCATTGTCAAAAGACATAATAAAACCCCATATGAGATCTTCAAAGGTAGACTTCCGACATCGCCTATTTTCATGTGTTTGGATGTCCCGTGTTCATTCACAACCACAAGGATCATCTAGGCAAGTTTGATGCAAAAGTCGATGATGGATACTTTTAGGCTACTCACCGATCTCCAAAGCCTTCGTGGTTTTTAACACAAGGAGACAACAAGTTGAGGAAACCTTTCATGTCACCTTTGATGAAAGTATCCGAAGCATCAGTTCACCAACACCTCGGAGAGAAATTGAATTGATAACTCATCAAGATATCCTCCCGATGAGTACAACATCGAACTCAATTCCTCATATCGTCGATGTCGACATCTCATATTATGTCTTACCCCACAACCTACCCCAACCAACCATCAATGAATTCATTGATAATCACCGTCTCACCGATAAGTAACAATGATCCAAATGATCGAGCCATACTCATGATCCTCAACTCGATCTTGACATCTCAACAGATGCCCTAAATTATCCCGCGGCTCTTGCACCGAACTCACATCCGAACTCCCAAAGGACATCTTCAAGCTCGCATCCTGCACCACAAAGTAAGTGGACTAGATCTCGTGACATTGAGCTTGTAAACATCATTGGTGAACCCACCGAGGCATGCTCACTAGAAGCATGGTCGCTAGTCTAACCGCAGCCTTCACCAATGAATGTCTATATGCCGATTACCTATCGACATAGAACCCAAAAGTGTCATCAAGCTCTAAAACACCCAAGCCGGGTTCAAAGCATGCAAGATGAATTGCAACAGCTTGATAAAACAAGGTCATGACCTTGATCAAATGTCCTCGTGATGTAGTAGTCATAGGAATGAAGTGGTTTTCGTAAACAAAACCGATGAAAACGGCATCGCTATTAAAAACAAAGCCGACTTGTAGCCAAAGGTTACAACAACAAGAAGGCATCGACTATGATGAGACATTTGCTCCTCGCTGCAAGAATGGAAGCCATCAGATCTTCCTTGCATATGCAACATACATGAACTTCGTGGTCTACCAAATGGATGTTAAAAGTGCATTCTTAAATGGTGATCTCAAGGAAGATGTGTATGTTCAAGAACCTCCTCGGCTTTGAGAGTAGTGAATTTCGACTATGTCTCGAAGCTTGACAAAGCCCTTTATGGACTTAAACAAGCTCCTGTGGCATGGTATGAAACTCTCTCACCTTCCCGATACAAAACAAGTTTGTCGAGGAAAGATAGACAACACAATCGCTTGTCTATAGAACCCAACAGATGTGATACTAGTCCAAGTGTATGTTGATGATATCATCTTTGGCTCAACTAACTACAACTTTGCAAACAGCTTGAAAACCGATGACAAAGAAGTTTGAAATGAGCATGATGGGGAACTCACTTACTTTCTTGACTTCAAATCGTGCAAACCGATAAAGGTATATCCATCACCAAGAGAAATACACCGTAAATCTCTTGAAGAAATATGAGATATTTGACTATGCCTCAAATGAAGACACCAATGGTTCCACCTAACAACCTTGGACCCGATCTCACCGGCAAATCACCAATCAAACTCATTTCGTAGGGATTGTTGGCTCATCGATGTATCTAATCGCTACTAGACCGTATATACAATTCTCACCTGCCTAATAGCAAGATATCACCCAATCCAAAAGAATCCCATCTCACCGCAGCCAAAAGAATACTCAGTACTGAAGGAACCCCAAACCTTGACTATATTATCCAATATGCTCGTGGTTTGATCTCGGGTTACTCGATTCGATTATGCCGGTCGCAACATGGATGTAAAAGTACCTCGTGGTCCCGCAATTTCGAGGAAAACTGTGTGTTGGAGTGCAAAGAAGCAACAATCAAGGTTATGTCCTCACCGGTCGAATATGTAGTCAGCAGCAGATGTCAGGCAATGTATTATGGATGAAAAGTCAACTCAATGACTATGACATCCATTACAAAATGGTGCCTATCTTCCGTGATAACACTAGTGCAATTGCAATCTCCAACAACCCCGCCCTCCACCAAAGAACCAAACACATTGATATCGATATCACTTCATCGTGATCACATAATGAAAGGAGACATAGAACTTCATTTCATCCCTATCAATATCAACTGGCCGATATCTTCACCAAACCCTCGATGAGCCTACCTTCAGAGACCGAAAGTCGAGTTGGGAATGCTTGACATTGAAAGTCAAGTATTTGAAAACCAATCTCAAGAAGCTCTCCGACATGGTTCATCCTCCCCGAAAATCCAAAATAAACCTCTCACCGAATGAGTAATACTCATTCGTGGTCCCCGACACTTGACAAAGAGCATTGAATGAGTAACTAAATGGTCCAAGTATCGCTACTTTAATGTCCTAGGTTGGTAACTATGCCAATTTAATAAAGGAATATATGTCTCTTTGTCTTATCGTCATCCCACTTGGCATTTATTGCTCTCACAAGAAATATCAAATTGATATTTTTTCTCTCGCAAAGGTGCACTTTTATCAGACACCTCAACTGCTCCCTTGAAAACGGATTTTTATCATGGGTAATGGAGTGGTAGCATTAAATGGGAATTTCAAAAGTCTTTCAAAACCTACTCTTAGTTTTTCCATTTGTGCACAAAACACCCTCCTATCACTCTATAAATACCCTCTTCTTCCACACAAACAACACACACAAATCAATTTCGCAATTAAACTCACAAAATCTTTTCTCAAATCCAAATATTTGTGTGTTCTCAAACCTTCAAAACCTCTTTTGAAAACCATTCTTGTAAACATTTACAAAAGTTTTTCATCACTAACTAGAGAGATCTAAACATTTTTAATCGTTTTGCCAAACGCTTTTTTCTAAACCCTAAAACTTCTTTAAAAGATATGGCTAGAACACAATCTCTCCGCTTGCTTCTCAAAGGTAGGATCTATCAAACGTTGAATTCAAAACAAACAATGTCATAGGTAATTTTGAATACCCCGAAAATGTCCCAACCTATAAAGACATTGTAAAATTTTTATTCAACCGCCCACTAAAACGGCCTTTGTAAAGTGTCCTCAAGGTGTACCCAAACTACCTCGTGGAGTTTTGGGCAATCATAAAGCCTTTGACCCGACACCTTCGATCGATGAGAATAACCTTAGACCACTGTGAGTATCTCATCGTTCATTTAAATGGGGCAACAATATACCCCGGATTACAAAACCTTTGCACTTCAACAGGTTAGATTACAACAAAGGTGTTTATGTCGCCCATCCCGAACCTTCCACAAAGGAAGGATGGGTTAAAACAAATTGTTTTGATCCCACATTTTGGACAAGACCCCACCACCAAAAGTTCATTCCCGTGGCTTGGAGGATCCTTTTCACTTTTGTGATTCGTGTCCTCTATGGAACCACTCATCCACCGAATGTAAACTCTATTCACTTGATGATGGCATACCGCCTCGATGAATGGGGTCACCGTCGACATAGGGAGATCATTTACAAGTGATCTTGTAACGGTTACAGAGCAAAACTAGGACGAAGTATATTTCGATCCTAGGTTTGTCTCTTGTGCTTTACAATCACATCGGTGCCAATTATACTCGTGATGAAAATTTGAAATTTACCCGCATCCCGAGTCCTTCAAATTTTCAAAAGGACCCATCCCTTGTCACACCTATCGAATTGACGGCCCATATGGTTGTCAGAACAACTGTGAGGATCGGTCTCCAAACCCCGCTCTTAAAAAGAAAAAGGGAAGACTCAGATCGACTAAGACTAAACCAAAGTCTCAGGCCCCGAGGCTTCGTGAGCACCACCAAAAGGCACAAAAGACCCGAGACCAAAAGACACCCACCGACTGTGCAACAACCACCCCGTGACAACGAAGGACACCGACATCACAACAAGGCCCTTGGTCACACCTACTACTCCCCAAGATCCGTAGGAAACAAACAACCCACCGGTAGGGGCGCGCCACTTTGCCCAAAGATGACATTAGCAAATCCAAGCCTTTGTCCGAGGGCACACCGATCGATCCCAAAGACTCGGGGAATACAAACAATCCACCGATAGGGATACAACATTCACCGACTCGCTAAAGGCACTGGAAATACCCACCAAAGTCTCTCGGGTCACTGGGGACAAAGACTCTGAGGAAAGAAACAACCCACCGATACGGAACCCATAACCAATCCCGACTCCCGAGAAGACGCTGGAAACTCCCACCAAGTCCGAGGGGTCCACGGGGACAAAGACTCGTAGGATCAATACCACCACCGATATGGAACCCATTCCCACCCCTTGTTAATCTGCTCGAGGTTACCGAGCTACTAGAATCGATGATGACTATGCCGAAAGTGATGAAGAAATCTTATCGCCAGGGAAGAAGTGGACGCCGAGGTTCAAATCGAACAAGAGCCTCACCGATCCACAGAATGATCGAGTCACCTTTTCTCGCTCAAGACAATGACTCACCTCATCTTCCACCGACGACGAATTCAAAAGATTTGACAATGTTCATCCACTCACCGAAAGACAACCGTTGCTGGATCAAGAGGGCTTCAAGGAGATTGTTTTCGGGTTATCGAACAGCTTTGGGATCAACACACCGAGGTCGCCGCCACATACCGACTGAGATCCGATGTGCTCACCTTCAACGAAAATGTTCATGAGCACGTAGATCTTATGTACCATCATCTTGTCAACCCGATGAACACATGGTTAAATTCCTCAAGCATCTTCGCATAGCTTGGGTTACGATTGATGAAATCGTGGATGTCACAAAGAGGACCCAACCAATGCCAAAGTGCCGGAGGCAATCAAGCTTATGCAAAGAATTCATCCAGCTCACCGACCTTATAGAGATGCTCAAGTCTCGAATGTTCGTGGTCTTCAATCTTCGCCTGCACTCTTCGCACCACCATGGACTCACTAAACACTCGTAGCTACCTTGACTCAGCCTCGCCTTCAATGGCTTGGAATCTTGGTCCACGAATGACCGCTTTGGAGTTATCTCATGCAAACTTGATGCAAAGGTCACCGGTCTTCAAGCAGACATTTCGTAAATAAAGGCCATGATGACCGAAATCTATCAGCCTTCAAGGGTCAAGTCGGTCACCCCTCAAGACCTACTCCAACTCTTGCCCTCACCGACGCTACGGCAACAGCTGAGGGGAGAATATCAAGAAACCTCTTCACACCGAGGGGAGCAAACACCACCGCCTCAAGCACTCAAACATCATCATCATCAAGACCACCTCGCAGCACTAATCTCATCACTTCCACCTCAAGCAAAGAACAACAACAACACCGATAGCCTCAACACCTATCATGACAACACCACCACCCATCATTGCATCATCCTCCTCGTGACAGACAAGGGCAAAGGCATACCGACAACCATCGAGCCCGAGAGGATCCCCTACAAAATCGGTGACATCAATACCTCTTCACCCTCAACAACCTAACCAAACACCTTGCCAAAGAAGAAAGAAAATTGAAACAAGTCGAGGATGATAAGAAGACTAAGGAGGCATTGACCCAAGTGATTGCCAAGAAGTCAAAATGGGAATAGATGCAAGCAAGCTTAAAAAGGGTCAGCAGATGTAAGTTCATGGAAGCTCAGTCGCTTAAATGGTCGCAATGAGAGCTCAAGATGAAGAAAAGAGAAAGAAAACCAAGCTCTCGTGCAAAATGTAATCAAAGAATATAATCGACAATGACCACCAAGGCTTCCTAAAAATCATCGATGTCAAAATCATTCCCAACACCAAACCATTGGCTATGAATGTTTACAGAGGAGATGACAAAAGACACTTTGAGGTTCATGATCCTTTAAAGTTCAAAGGACTTTGGGATCACCGAACTTGATGAACTTGGTCCGATCATTGGAAAGAAGCAAAATAAGGTGGTCAAGGAGTCGATGAAGATGCTTAGCAAAAGGTATGAAAGGTCGAGGAAGCACCACCAACTAAGAATTCACCGCTTGACCGCACCTCAAGGATCTCAACCACAAGCTTCCACCGCAAAAGGAAAAGAGTTGATTTCAACCCGAGATCAAAGTGCCCGCCTTGATTGCAACAGAGAACTACCAAGGTGTTAATTTTGTGAACTGCCTAGTGATTGAAGAGCCCGAAGAGGGCTATTCCACATTGATGTCTATGGAACCCCGATTTCAAAGATGGAGTGACATTGATCAGCCGAGTGGCCGCAATGATCGCCTATATTCCGTGGCCTCTCGATCCAATCCCCAAATAACATCGTGTTCTCACAAGACCGAATGCCAAGATCGTAGACCATCCCGACAGGAAACACTCATCACCAAGAAAGTGAAGCTTGAAGCACGGGTATCCATCCGAATGACATCATTTTGTTTTATCTTTTGTACTAGTGATAGGAACTTTGTAATCGATCAATAAACGATGTATGTTTTATTCATTTACCAAGTTCCCTATTGTATTCATTAGTACATTCAAGTAAAAGAAGCCTCTTGCTCACTTACATCGATCAACCACTTAGGCTATTTGTATATCCAAATAGGGGAGACCGCTGGTTCAAGAATACCCAAACTCCTTAATCTAGGATTTGAATAGAAAATAGCCCAAGTATTTAATCCGTTAACACAAACAGTCACCGAGTGCATAGTCTCTCAAAGAGTCGCCTTCGTGATACTCAAGAAGAGGCTAAGAAGAAGTCTCCACCCGAAGGCGGAACTTAAAGGGTGAAGACCGAGTCAAGAAGAAGATGATGGATTCAAAGGAGTGATGACAATAACTCACCGAATCCCTAAGATTCCTATCCAACTTCTTACATCAAGACAAACCAAGTAGAAGATCAAGAATGTAAAGATCAAGAAAGAGCGGACAAAGCGGAAAGGTTGAATCGATAAGACGAAGTCCTTATCATCCAAAGTCAACTTTCCCTAATAGCAAAACATCGTGCCTGTCATCACCGAACTTAGGAAAGTAGTCTTGTCTCTTACCTAGAATAGTCTTTAGAATGAGACAAAATACATCAAGATTTTGTCTTCTCGTGTGATGTCGCTTGTCACTTAGGAAAGAGTCAAATACCATACATGTATAAATAGATAAGAGATGGAGTGAAAAGGTTAAGCTTGTGAATTGTAAAACACATACACGCAAGCCATCTTTTCACCCTCCAAATACAACTTAGTTCCCGAGATAGCTCAATGAGCTCTAAGAGTTGTGCTCGACATAGCCCGAGCTTAGAGAGGAATCACCCAACTTTGTTATTTCAATCCCAAGTACTATTCCGCAAGTACTGGGTAACGATTCTTTGTTGAATTATTTCTAATAAGAATATGACGTTGAAAATTACTTAGTGTGTTTTCTTTATATTAATTTCACCATTGTTCACTTTTAACTTGTTTTATAAACTTGAACTGCTTTTAAACGATAGTGAACGGGAACAACAAAACTGCTTTTCATTCCGCTATCCAAAGGCACCAACACGTAATAAAAATAAGCCCTTTAAAAATTTCCTCTTCTTTTGTTGAAACCCATCGATTTATGAAGATCGAAAAGATCCTTCACCGAAAACATAAACAACGGACTGGTTTTGCACCATCGACTTAAACGATACCAAACTTGAGTAGCAACCAAGCAATGGCGTAAAAGGTGTTCCACCTCTTCCTCCTCGTCGTCACAATAAACCGCACATGAGAGAGGCAATATGGCAATTCCTTCTCCTAAGGGCCATAGCCGCTTGAATACGATCCATACCCACTCTCCACATAAAGATGTTGCACTTTTAGGCACCCACTTCACCATTTAAAACATACCGAACTATACTCTCTTATACCGCTTAAGAATTCTTTTACCGCTTGACATCGAACTCATTTTGGTCTCGCCAAGCCAAATCCAATTATCATCACTATCACTTAACCGAATCCTCCATCATTCGCTCCAGTTGGCGTAATCTCCGCACTCCATCATTTACACTCTAGCCACCAACTAATTCACCAATCCCCAAAACTATTGGAGCTAACTTCGAACCTATCAACGACAAGACACTTCTTCTCTTTTACCTTTTTGAAAAGACAAGGCGAGACATCTTTAAGCGGCTCGTTGCTCAACCACAGATCGAGCCAGAACCTGATGTACTTACCGTTACCAATTCTACCTTTTACCATTTGGAGCAGGCTAATACCATCCACCAAACTTTTCTCACAAGTCTTCACATTACTACTCCAAACACTAGATCTCGCTCTACAAACTGGAACGGAGGACCAACATCCTTTAGAGTCATGCAACGAGTTTATCACCTTTCTCCATAAATTTCCCGGTTCAGTTCTATACCTCCAAATCCACTTAGACAACAACGCCACATTGTTCTCCCAAAGACTACTTAAACCTAGACCACCGGCCTTTACGGGAGAGGCAACTCTCTCCCACGAAACCCAATGAATTTTGTTATTGTCCTCCAGACTTCCGAAAGGAACCGTTTATAATTCTTTTCTAACCTCTAAAACTTTCTTCTGAGCTTTAAACAGGGAGAGATAATACATGGGAGATTTTCCAACACGGACTTTATGAGGTCACCTTCCGCCAATAGACAGCAAGACGCCTTCCACCGACAACCTCTTCTTAAAGATGTCAACCAAAAAATCCCAGCTCGCCACACGATTCATGTTTCCTCCGATACTAATACCAAGGTGGACAAAAGGAACCGAGTCGGATTGACAAGACACCGCCCTTGCAACACTATCGACCTCAGAAGCTTCCACCAAACACCTAATAATTCTAGAAACCTTCTTAAGATTTGACAAGGACCATTCCCCAACAAACAAAGCATCATCAGCGTAAAAAAGATGCGTTATTATAGGGCCTTGATTCGGAAGAGAAATACCAGGGAGCATTCCGATACTACTAGCTTTCTTCGACATACTAGACAACGCCTCCATAACAATCAAGAACAAAATGGAGATATAGGATCACCTGTCTCATTCCTTTAGAGCATTGAACTCGTCATTGGAGACCCATTAACAAGCAATCACCGACCTAGCCGATTCCGTATACCATAAATCCATTTACACCAACGATCCGGAACCCCATTTGAGTCATGACCGAAATCAGAACGCCATTTACATTGTCGTGACGCTTTGTTAAAGTCCACTTTGAACAAAAACGCTTTTATTCTTCTTTTCTTCACCACGCAATAATCTCGCTCAAGATTAAAGGTCTGCCCAAGATCGACCTATCACTTAAGAAGGCCGTCTGATTTTCCAAATTAACGGACTAATAACCTTTTTAAGACGATTCGCCAAAACCTTAGACACTACCTTACTCATTATGCCGACTAACGTAATTGGCCGATATTCATCCAGGTTCCCGGGGTCTTTGGTTTTAGGGATCAAAGTGATAAAAGCCGAGTTACAACCTTTGTTTAACTTACCATTCCCATAGAAAGCTTGAAAAACCTTAGCGAAATCCGATTCAAACCTATCCCAAAAACGTTTATGAACTTGAAGGTAAAGCCATCTGGACCCGGGGCCCTATCATCCCCACACTCCATAACCGCTTAATTTCCGGTGGAGAACCCTGCTACTACCCTCGGCCTCCAAATTAGAGATGGTATTCACTGTGTTACACTCTACCTTCGCCTATCCTTGTACTCCTCACGAACTTAGACCCAAAAATTGAAAACATGGTTTTTACCGCCTTGGGCTTTGTAACCCACACATCTCCAATCAATCCCATGAATCGAATTGCTACTTTTCCCGTGATTAACAAGCCCATGGAAAAACGGTGTTATCGCCACCTTCCATGGCCCATTTGCTACAAGATCTTTGTTTCAAATCTCTAGACTTCCGCCCATAATGTCATTTAACTTCCTCTTACACTCAATCTCGGTCCATTCCTCCTCCTCCGAAAGATCCGAGCACTCCATAGTATCATCTAACTCTTGAATCTCCTTTTGCATAACTCGCTTCCTCCCTTCTCTACCCAATAGCTCATCCTCCACTCCTTTAAGATGTTTCGTAACCATTTAAATTTTTTCAACACCTCACATCGGAGGCCCTTGAACACAAACGAATCCAAAGCTTTAATAACAACCTTTCACACTCCTAACTCCACCAAGAATTGAAAAACGAAAAGGTTTAGGCCGAAGTTTAACTCCACCAAATTGAGAAGAATCGGATTATGGTCCGAGTACAATCTAGGCAACGATCTAAAGCACGCTCGGGCCAAGCGTTGAACACCTCCTTATTCACCAGGCATCTATCAATCTTGCTCATTTTCCTCCCCTCTCGTCTTCCTTAAGGTAAGTAAACTTGCTACCCTTCATATCATACTCGCACAACTCAGCCACATCGATAAACTCATTAAAATCCCTGGCGTATTGCGGTTTGAATTTAGACCCCTTTCTCTCGTTACTTGACCTTACCACGTTAAAATCACCCATAAAAATCCACCAACCACTCGAACTACGTTTAAGGTCAATAATAGAATCCCATACTAATTTCTTCTCCCTTCTTTTTTGAGGCGTGTACATATTGACCACAAACATTGCTTCATCTATACCTTTAATATTACCTTTGATCACCAAATAATTATCCGACTTGATACATTCGACTTTCTTAAAAACACCCGGGTCCCACATACTAACCAAACCCCGATCTACCTAAGGGTCGAATTCTATCAAACTCCAAACTGCTTTTGCCCAAGAACCGTAAGAACCTCACTCAATAACTACAACTTTGAGTTTCTTGTAACATTAAAAGAGAGACCCGATCCTTCATTTTTAAACCTTTAATCCATTTCGCTTTTTTATCCCCTACACCCCCAATCCCTCTAATATTTATGGAGAGGCAATTCATTGGGAAACTATAGTAATACCTTCTTCCTCAATAGTTTTCCTAACCAAATCCCCTTTCGAGGATAGGTCGACTCCCACCACTTTACCAATCTCCAAAGTTTCCTGCACTTCTTTCTCTACTTCAGCTCTTAACGGGTCTTGGGGTGAAGGGGCACCGCCATCTTCAACTCTCGGTTCACCACTAACAACCGACCCCTCAAAGTTTAAAGGTCGACTGTTAAGATCAAGACTAAATTCTTCATCTCCATATTTGTTTAAAGGGTTGGCATTTGACCCGCTTTGACTTATACCCGAATACAGCTAGAGATAGAGTCCTTATCAGCTTTGTTTTTATCTAAACCCAAAAGCCCATCAAGCGAGAGACCAAACTCCAACGGACCGATCGCAAAACCACTAACGTTACAAAATTGTATACTCTACTAAACTTAGGGTTGTAAACAAACAGGACGAACACGAACGAAATCTTGCTTGTGTTTATTCATTTAGGTTTAACCGGTCAAATAAGCGAACATAAACGCATAAACAAACAAATTTTTGTGTTCATGTCAGTTTGTTAAAAATGAGGTCGTTTGTGTTAGTTTATTAAGGTGGTAAACGAATAGGACTTAAATGAACATATAAGAACAAGTATTAAATATTCAAAATATACATAACATTTTTTTTTCTTTTTTTTTTTTTTTTTTTGTTTGTCTAAGTAAGTCTATTATACTAAAAGAATATAATAAAAATAACAATAATTAATGATAAATATATAAACATACACAAGTGAATATTAACAAAGGTATAATTGACTTTCACGGATGTATATGAATGAGAGACGTGTGTTCACGCTTGTTCATTTAACTAAACAAACGCAAAGTCTCGCTCATATGGTTCATTTAATAAATAAATGATCATAAACAAAAATTTTACGGACGGTTCATGAACAGTGAACCGAACGTCGGCTCATTTAAAGTTCTAACTAAGACTATATTGATTTATTTATAGCGTAAAACGCATGCTCACATATGCTCAATTTTACACCGTCCGTAAACTACCGCCAAAAACTATTTTACTGCATAATTAACTAAGAAGGAACAACAGGTATAATCAAAACTTCAAAGAGAACGACTACGCCAACAACCAAACCTTCAACTTGATGCATAAATATATGGAAAATTGACATAAGTTGTGCCTTTGGTTCATCATAAATAATAAATTATAACTAATCTTAAATGGTAACACATGCAAATAAAATTATTTGCCAACAATTTCCCCAAAGACAACACCTTACTTGTGATCCAGCAAATTATTAAATCTCCATATCTTATTTAGCTGCAACTGTCGACTTACAAATGGGGCAGGAGTTCTTTTGTTGCAACCATTGTTTGATGCAATCCCGGTGGAAGTCATGCTTGCACTCAAGTCCTCCAAGGTCGTCCCCATCATTGTACTCCTCCTAAAAAAAAGAAAAAGAAAAAAAGTTAAGATTTGAAAAAACGCGGCAATGGGTGATATATAAAACGATTATCAATCATCTTTTCGTTATGCGTTTATAGGTAACAAAGACTTTTGAATGTTGATGCTGCAAGTACATTTATAATAAATAAATAAATACCGACTGCAAATGCATCTGTTTAGGCAAACTTGGAATCGAAAACCATAAAGCTGTAAGAGTGTATTACCTGACAGATGCAGCAAGGTTCTACAACGCGACCTGTTTCGACCACGTACTGTTTCAGCATCAGATGCTTGGTAATTTTTTCTTCGGTCAAACCAGTATTCACATTCCCAATACGCTCTTCCAATGCCAATAGCTCCTAGAAAATACGAGTAGATGATAAGAATAGTAAGAGATGGCACAATATGTGTTTAGTAACAGGTCAAAATTGGTATGTACAGGTCAAACTTGTCGGGTTGGCTTGAAACACATTTTGTCTACTAATTTCAATGTTGTTATAAATTATGCCAAAGTTTCCCAAAATCATCTCATATCAATAATAATCTAATTTCTCAAAATAAAATGAGTTGGGGCTATCGTTATGAAAATTAAACTTGGCCTGTTCGGGATGCTTATCGTTTACAAATAAAGATATGCAAGCAGGAAAGCACTAAACTTGCTGAATTAGCAATCATAAACACCTCTAAGCTTGACCTTTTTAATTTTCATTTTGATCCATTTGACCATTTTAAGCTAAAACAAAACACAACCCAAGTCGATAAACAGGTATTTTGAGACAAATCTGTCACATCTATGATGAATAGCCATTTTTTTCCAGACAACAAACTATCACAAAAGCGAAAGAAATAATATATACCTCATATGACATATTATCGATATCAAGCCGCATATCCCTATGCCTATCATGCATATCCGCCATCCCAAAGAAAACTGACTGATCCAAGAGCATAAGATCCTGCCACAATATTTTAATTTGTTCAAACTTAATCCCATTAACAAAATGCTGAGAACTCAGACTTAAAGTCTTTTAGAAAGCTGAAAGCTAACCTCAAACCGCACGCTGCTCACCCTTCGCATAAGATCCAGCACACTGCGATCTGCATCATATAAAATTCAATCATAGAGTTAAAGTTTTAAACTATTAGTTAGCTGTACAAACTCCAAAATACCCTTTACTAGAGATATGTATATATATATATATAAAAAAAAAAAAAAGAAAGAAAGAGAGCAAACCTCAGATGTTAGCCTGCCTCTTCCTCCAAGATGTCTACTGAGCAAGAGTGAAGACCTCGATTGAGGTGGTTGCTGTTGTTGATCTTGCATACTAGCTACAGGCGGTATTCCAATATCTTGTGAAGAAGATGACAACGAAGTACTTAAAGCCGGAGGGATTCTAGGTATAACATTACTACTGTGCCCTCCATCAGCCTCCAAATCAGCAGCAGCAGCCGACAACAGCGACCGTCAAGATAAGATAGTCTTCTGGCACGATAGTGCGTCGCGCCTGAACTTGGTCCAGCTTGGGACCCATCACCACCATTTGAACTGTTGTTACTTGACTGTGCAAATATAGGGTGATCTGAAACAGAATCGAGATTTGCAGATCGGGTAGCTCTAAAGGCTGAATTCGAGCCCATCTCGATGTTGATTCAATGTTCCTTCTCAAAGGCAGGGTCCGTACTGGCGGGCTTGGATTATTAGGTAAATTATCAGGTGTTGCTTCTGCAACCGGTGGTGATCGTGAACTAGTATCAATTTGCGGCATTTGCCTATTGTTATTAACATCATCATTATTAGCAGCCGGTAACGGGTCTTGTTGACGTGAGAACACCCCACCAAGACCCAACCCAAGTCTCGGGATAGTTGGATCGAAAATTGTATTTTCACCTATTGGGACCCACGGGCTCGAACCACTATCGGGTGTCTGGAACATGTTTGAACTTTCCCCAGAAGACGACTGACCAATGCTTAATTCTGATGCTTTTCGTTTTAGATATCCGATGGTCATCTGATTCAAACGGGTCAGAAGACGGTCCAAAAGTGTTCATTTGGTTCGGACCAGAACTTGAACTTGCTCCACCTGCAGTCCACATACTTAAATCCTGATCTTCTTCATTCGTTAAGTTTAAAGATATATAATCTGATAACCCGCCTGGTGGAGAGTCTAAAGATATATAGTCTTGTCTTGGTTCAATGTCGCTCGATGATGAACCATGCTCAAAACCGAATGTTTCCAAAAGGAACCGATAGCACCCTTTGCTCTTGCATTGGAACCCTTTATATATTCCTGAATTGTAAATGAAATTCATCAATAATCAACTCAATACCAACTAATATGTTACATATAATGTGAAAACAAGTATTGTAGTCATGTATAAATGATAAAAATTGTCCTTTTATTCATTTGTTACAGCTGCATTACAAAAACGATGTTTATACATCCTGTACATATAACTTTCTGATCAGTAAACACGCAGCTTAAGACAAGTAACCTTTAAAGAAAGAAGAGTTGGCATATAAATTTGTATGACTTCTAGTGTTTGGCATTGTTTTTTTCTAGCGTTTGAATTTGCTTTTGCGCTTTAAAGTTATGAAAATCAGCTAATGTTTGGACGCTTTAGCACTTTAAGGTTGTAAATTTAGATATATGAATGTTTGAGCTTTGACAAAACTCTGATTCGTTAAGGATCTACATGAATAACACATAAATAATAATATAAGTAGAATCACTTTGTTGCAGTTACTCCCAAACTGATTATTTGACCCCTAAATAATCACAAAACAAGGATTAGCATCACTAGCACTATACCCAAACTCTACAAACTGACTAATTCACAGTACACAATAAAATTTGATAATCACTTGCAAAACACAATGCCAAATACCATTAACACAATTACATCAATCCAAAGACTCCACATTTATCAAATAACTCATCACAACAACATTGTTCTCAACATCAAAACCGAAAATAACACGAAAAATTTTACATCAAAATAACAAATTCATCATTATTGACCAACTAAACTTCTTTTTTTTTAGCAAAACCAACTAAACTTCTTGATGACCATTTAAACACAAACATCTTACACAAAAACAATTTCATACCAAACTCAATCTCAACTCAAAAAGTACTAATCTTTTATCTTTAAAATCAAAATCAACATAAAAAAACACACAAATCAAACAGCTTTATTCAAATTTCACACCTTTTTTTTTTGCATAAATCACACCTAATTACAATCAAACATTAATCCATAAAACGACCATAAAAAACAGACCAAAATCCAACAAAAACTGCTCTAAATCAATCTAATTCAAAACCCCATATCAGAAATCACAAAAAAGTTACAAAAAACATACCCAAGATTATATCAGATGGATCTAAAACCAACAAAATGATGATCAAGATTTGAAAGCACCAATCTTTACCAACAAATTAATCAACTTTAGGAATTGGGTTTGTAAATCTTAAAGAAAACTCAAAAGGGTTTTGAAGATTGATAAGAATCAATGATAGAAATGTAAATTTTTTTTTTGTTTTTTTGTTTTTTTTTTGTTGTAAAATGAAAGAAAGACAGAAACTTACAATCTGTGGTATTTGTGTGTGTGTGTTTTAAAGTGTTGATGTGTTTGTGTTTTGTATGTGGTTTTGTTGTTGGTCACGCCAAGCACCTCTTTTTACAAATATATGCTTTTTTTAGGTGGTATAAAAGATGGATATTTGTGAACATTGAATTTTGAATGTTGTACTAAAAAGATATGTGGTAAATCTTTGTATTTATCAAGTAGTGTAAGAGTTTTGATTATATGTCGGTTACTTAGATTTAAAAACTAATTTTTTTTTATCATGTGGGTGTGTTTGGTGAAACTAATAATAAGTAGCTAATGCTATAATAATGCTTAATTTATAAAAGTTGTTTTAGTAATAATAAGCCCATAATTTTATTATGTAAAATAGCATAATGCTAAATGCTAAATGTTTATTCAAAGAGCATTTAGCGTTTAGTGTTTTTTTGCTAATAAATGTTAACTGATAATCATTCCAAACAATCTTTTTTCAAAAACGTTAAATGCTAAATGTTAATTGCTCCATTTATGCTCGTTATCAAACACACCCGAGTAAAGATAAATGTTGAGAAACGGTTTCTTAAATTAAATTTTGATGTATAAGTAGTGTTTATCATATTATTTATGTTATTTGTAAATCGTGAAATGTTATTTTTCAAGTAAGAACATAAATATGCATAAAAACGTTTTCTATGTAAATAATATTAATTCTAAAAATTAATGACATTAATCAGTTATAATTTTTTTTTTATTGTAAAAGGTGAAAAAATATATTATTATCAAAAACATATTACAAACAATTAAAACGCCAACCGGATTGAACATGTCCAACCGTAATACAACATAACAAATCTATAGCTTATCTCGATATCGCATATAATCAGAATAAATCTTTGATAAGCTATACTTTATATCTAATACAACACAAACAGAGTAAAATGATTATTCAACCATCTGTACAGAAGCATTTCATTTATACAGCAACATACCATTTATTATATTCACCCATAGTACACCAAGACCATAGATCCATAACTACATTTCTTAACCAACTCCTAACCAAGATCATTCAACCATCATCCACAATGACCTATGAGGAATATGGAAATGCATCGTTCTGCAATCTATAACCACCAAACCTTTCCAATAAGGGGCTATACCAGAGACCTACATTTCCATTTTCGAGAACCAAGAGGCATCAAAACTCGAAACACACATCCTGACTGAGAACCATCCAATCCTCCTTTTGGTAGTGTATAGCTAGGACCAAATATGTTCATCTTTCACTCCTCACTATTCCTAAAAACATACATTGCCCTCCAAGCTCACTTACCCTTCACAAATGGAAACCTACTTTATGGAGCACCAATATCCTGCTAGTGACAAATAACCATACATACTCACAATTTCCTAACAAAGGCCCACTAAGAGTCTGCCATGGATATTTACAGTAAACAAGCTAGATGAGACCAATATACAAGGCCATCAATTATAAAAGTTATAGGCCAAGACTATTTGTTTGTTTATTTTATTTTTACACTTTTTAATGTGCATCCCATGTCTTATCCTACCCTTTATCATGCTTCGAGCTTAGGTAGGAGTGAGCAATCATTGGTGTCTTCGCTATGGATTTAATCATGTATCAATGGTTTTTTCGCCTTCGTCGTAGCATGTTAGTAATGACACCACCCCTAGCCTTTATTATATGTTCACCCAATATTTCATTTAAAGATTTTCTTGACCTTAGCTCTAGTGCTGAAGTTTTGTGTAACCTCCATCCTATGATATAATACATGCTATGACTGTGCTTATGAGTGATCACCCCGAAATTGAACACTTAGATTAGAGAGAGTATGAGTGTTTTGTTCCCCATTTTGTGAGGTGTTTGGCTTTGTTGATTCTAGCATAGGAAGTTTTAATTTCATATCTTCCAAGTTAACTTGGGAGATATCTTTTTAAAAATGATTCTAATAAGGTTTACTTGAGAGAAAGTAGAGTTTAAGTGAGAGATATTTGATAACATCAAATAGTCCTGATGTTTTAGTGTCAATTTCCCCTTTAAATGCTCACCATTTGTCTAGTTTTACATGGATATATACTCTTATTTCTTCTTATTCCATTTCAGGGTATAAATGAGTATTGGAACGAAGAAACGCGAATTTGGAAGAAAAACTAACGAAGTCATACAAGATTTTGTCGACCGTGAGAGAGATACAACGTTGAGGCATCTCTCAACCTACGCCGTAACATAAATTATCACTTGAAGATCAAATTCAACGTTGTTCAAGGTTACGGCGTAACTCCATCGACTTGGTTACGCTTATAGATATCCAATGACTTAGAAGATTTCGTAAGAAAAGAAAGTTACGTCAGAACCCATTTTCATGGTTACGGTAGAAGTGATGATTTTCACTACGAGCGCTCTACATCGTAACCCATTCACAAGGTTATGCCATAAGATATTATTTAATGATAAGATAGTCGAGATACGAGGATTACTACAGAACCCTTTACTTAAAGTTACGCCAGAACTTAGACGGCTATAAATATAAGCCATAAATTTGCATATTTCATCATTCATTCACTACAAGATACAAGGAACTGTTTAGGGTTTTAGAGAACGAAATTCAGCACTCCTAACCATCTTCCAAGAGAGAATTCACTTCATTATTCAAATAGATTTAGTTATTTCGTATCAAATATTTGTACTAAATTCAATGTTTTTCATTATGATTTATAACACGAGTTTGTTTGCATTATTTAATATGATTGGCTAAATACTTCATGTGTTAGTCTAGTTATGAATTTATTATGCCATGATTTGTGTTTTCTTGCTTTACAATTGCTTTATGTGTTTGCTTTCTTAGCCTTTCGTGGATACCGTGTTTCGGTAGTGTTTAATCTAGGTAGTATTAGAATGTTAGTGCCGATTGATCATTGATAGCTAGCGGGACAAGTTACGAGGGTGGTAAAACCGACAATAGGACTACCATTTCCTGTGTGAGAATTGACCATTGATTACCTACCTAGCGGCGATACTTAAGAAATGCGGGAACTTTGAGCGCATTAAGTCGGGTTTAGTGCTTAATGCACTAAGAATATGTCTAGAAGGTAACCTGCACGTAATGACTAAGAATAGATTACCTCACGATTTCATCGATTTGACACGATAGAATAGGAGTCATTGGCTAGGCGAATTAACAATAGAGTCTAGTGACACTTACCCCCACATAAAGCATTAGAAAGCACTTATAATAAAACCAGATTATGGCATGATAATATTACTAACTAGGGTAGCACATCTTTCTCCCACCGATTGTCTCATATTTATTTTATTTCATTTTTATTAGTTTAATACAATTCAAATCATAAACCCCTTTTAGTGACATAGAAACTTAAGTTAGAATCCGCACACATAGCTCTTGGGACGACATCGGATTTACGAATACTACACTACACACGACCGGGTTCTCTCGCCGTTAGTGCATAGGTAGACCATAGGTAGACGAGAAATTATAAATATTAAAACCCCGGTCTAAAATTAGAATCAATATACAATTATGCAAGAATTTTATCAAAAGACATGAAACTTGATGATGCATAAATGAGAAAAGAACCTAAACTAGTCAATTAATCAAACCATTTGGATTAATATATCGTGATGTTGGTTACGATTAGAAGAGGAACATTAAAAGTTGTGGATAAATTTCACCGATTCCTCTCTCTTTGGCTACAGCAAAAAGACCCACCACGTACACTAGTAAATACAGCTTTGAGCTCATACCTCCTTATTCGATGAAAATAAATACACATGAGCAAAAGAACCAAAGAACTAAATCGAAACGAAATGTAACTCGTTAGCCTACAAAATGCAATCATTTCTCATTAATGACTATCGACAATGTTTAAGAGTCTTGTATTATTTATAATGGGTTAGTCTTAATATTAGTGGGCTTGGACTATAGTTAGCATATCAAATAAACATGTAAATGGACCTAGTCCATATAAGAGTCCAACACAAATCCCATTAAAGGCCCATAAGCCTTAAACGCCACTCCTTGGCGACAACACACAAACGATGCTAATTTTGTATGCTTCTCCTTGTATCACCTCCTTCCTCTCTCTAATAAACATTCTCTCGCTTACTTTCTATTTCTAATTTCTCTCTCTCTCTCTCTCTCTCTCTCTCTCTCTCTCTCTCTCTCTCTCTAAAATTCTAGCCTTTAAATCCATTATGTGTGAATGATATTGATGCAGAGGCCCTACAATTGGTATCAAGAGCTACATGATGACTTAGGAGTGCGTTTTTCTTGTTAAAAATTTGAACTTTTTACATGTTTTTGGCAAGTTCGCTACCTAAAGCTCAAAACATGTACTTTTAGCGTCAAAACACCTACTTCTTGCAATTTAATCTTCATAGCAGGTGTAGTGAAGGTTGTAGTTGTGTTTTAGAATGTGGTTGTTTAAAAACGTGAAAGTTCAGTTTTTTTGTCGTGTTTTTACATTTCGTCAACCTTCACTCAAATCTTTAATATTTCACGTGTTATGATCTAAAAGCAGGGGTTTTATAATTGTACAAGTGTTATAGAAGAGATGTGTGCAAAAGGAAACATATCAAAATAGTCAAAAGTGTGTTTTAATGTGATTTTTAAGCGTTTTGCAAAAGCGAATATACCGAAGTTTCACACATTCAAAAATACCGAGGAGTTTCTCAATCTTCAAATATACCAAGTTTTACCCTAAACCTAATTTATCGAGTTTTACTCTAAACCTAATTTACCGAAGTTTCACCCTAAACCTAATATAACGAGTTTTCCTAAACCCTAATCTATTGAGTTTCTCTCATACCCTAATTTACCGAGATTCATCTAAAACCTAAAGTACCAACTTTAGAAAACCCTAGAATACCGAGATTAGTACCTACATTGTTTATCGAGATTTGGAACTTAGGTTTACCAATTTTGAACTTAACCCTAGTTTACCGAGATTGTCTTATGCCTACTTTACCCACTTTTACCAAGTTCTAAGGACATTTATCGAGACTCAAAACACATTAATCATTGGGATTTATAACGTAAACACAATACACTACAACAAAAGTGGCTTTTAGGACCCTTTGTGTGGGACGGTATGATAATGGAGTCCTAAAAACTGCTTTAATAGGACATATGAGCGTTTAGGGTCCTTTTTAAATATTTGCTACTTAGGCGATGTCCTAAAAGGTATATAATAGGATGGTCGATGATTTGGGGTCCTATTATCATATAACGTAATATGACACTTAAAATATGGATCCTAATAAATTACCTTTATAAGACGCTCATTCATTATGGTTGTATTATAATAAACCATAATAGGACACTTGAGTTTTGAGTCATAAGACATCGCTAGTTAAAACGCTTATTCACAAAAAGTTTTATTATAGCAAAATTTAATAGGACCTTTGACACGTGGGTATTATAACATTAACCTTTATAGGACGCTTATGTACAATGGTTTTATAACATCATTTTTTTAAAACGATTATTTGCAAAAGTTTTATTATAACAAAACTTAATAGGACCCTTAAAGGATGCATATTAATTATGGTTTTATTACAATACACCATAATAGGACACTTGATATATAAGTCATAAAACATTAATTATTTAAAACGCTTATTCGCAAAACGTATTATTAAAACATAACTTAACATGACAATTGACACTGGGTCCCATAGATTGATACACCATCATAAGACACTTGATATTTGAGTCATAAAACATCGGTTTTATGGAACACTTATTCACAAACGTTTTTTATAAGAAATGTGAATAGGACCTTGACAATAGCGTCTTATAACGTTAACCTTTATAGAACGCTTATTCATAATGGTTTGTTTATGATACACCACAATATGGCACATCTTTTAGAGTCGTAAAACATCCGCTTTTATAACGCTTATTCGCTTTTATAGAACGCTTAATTGCAAAAGTTTTATTTTAAAAAATTAACAGGACCCTTGACAACCGTGTCTTTTAACATTAACCTTTATAGTACGCTTACTTGTTGTGGTTTTATTATCCTAAGCCATAATAGAACACTCCTTTATTTGAGTCATAAAACACGCTTTTTAGAACGCTTATTTACAAAAGTTTTATTTAAACATTAGTTAGTATGACACTTGATACTGGGTATCAAAACTTGATACACCATAATAGGACACTTGTTATCCGTCTTTGTATTGTTATATGTCTCAATCTTTTGGAAGTTAGAGTTTTGTTGAATCAGATCTGATGTCATAAAAAGAGTTTGCCATAACTAGCAAGTTGTTGCTTTCAGCTTTTGGGTGCTGACTTGATGTCCTAAAAAGAAAGAATTAGACAATAAGTCAATAACATTTTACTTTAGAAATTAGAACTAAGAAGCACATAATAGTAACTATTGTCCAAATACAACAAGACAACTCCCATATCAATAATATAGCACAACACATTTAAGATCATCACAAAAACAAGACTATAAATTGAAGATATAGTTACTAAGGCTATGTTGTGGTTGAACTCAAAGATTAGCCTGTTTCAAATCTTATATTGTAGGAGTATAATAGCTTTATCAGAGTGATCTAAAAGCCATATAGCATTGACAAAACAGCTTTGATACATGGACCTAGCTAAAGAGGCCTAAAAGGAGACCTAATGCATAAATATATTGTACAAGATTGTTATCAGACAATTCATTTATGCCTTAGGCACTACTAAAAAAAATTCTCTTTAGGTGCGGTTTTAAAGGCCTTTTGGTACGGTTTCAAAACCGTACCAGATAAGAGCGTACCAAAAATGAAATATTTTTTGTGCGGTTTTAAACCGCACCAAAAATGATTATTTTGTACGGTTTTTTGTAACCGTATCAAATGACAAATATTATAAAACATTTAATTTTTCTTTTAGGTACGGTTTCTTAATGAACCGCACTAAATTATGTTGAATAAAATTGCATTTGTTTTGCTTTTCCGATACCGCAACAAAACACCACCAAAGCAATATCATTCGCTAACGGACCAAAACAATATCGCTTTGGAGTGAGCACAAACAATATTCAACAAAACAAACTTAACAATCAATTAGACAAAAGTGTTATACATTAAAGTTGCTTAAAATGTTATACACGAACAATATCAAGAATGTTAATAAAATATCGAATTTCTAAAAGATAATCGAGATCAAGCAACATAAATTAAAAGTTGGTGATGTCAATATCCTGTTATTTATGTTCGTGAAAACTTTGTGAATCTCGACTTTAACAGACCGCCATGCTTCAGTGCTATCTGATTTGGTCTTTAGGGCTGCTACACAAGTTTACTTCTCTCCTCTAGCTATTTCCTTAGATTATCTTCCAGAGATTCCAGCTCGTATTGATGCTCCAATATTACTTGCAAGTGACATACCTGAGAATCATATAAGTCGAGTCCTTAATGAACTTGAGTAGCTAAAACCAACATGAGGAGCACAACAACAGTAAACGGCATACCATAGCAAGATATCAATTCAAGAGTTAAGCAAAAAACAATCCTATGATACTAAATTCAGTAGCAAACATCAGCATATAACAAGCAATCCTAACCTTTGTTTGTCAACATATCTTTTGCAAATAGGTTGTCATACACCATTCGGCCATAAAATAAGTAAATATACACAACGAGCAAACATGAATAACGTTAAATCATTGATATGTTGGCGCTTGATCATTTCAAGAATAATTTAGCTAATGAATATTCAAGACTACAATTACATGGGGCATTAATCTAAAATATACATATATTATGGTATCAAGATAGATCTCCATCATTTGGTTTGGATTCTCGATTTAGACATAGAATCTATAAAGATTACACTAGAAATCAAACAAAAATAATTAGAGATATACCGTTGTTTGCTCAAAATTCAACCCAAAACTTACACAAAGACCCATTTTATTGAAGCATTCCGTCGAGCACTTGGTGGGCATCATATACCGTAAGATCTAAATATGAAAAACAATATTAATTATTCAATAGGCATAAGCGATATAGTTTATTCTCGTCAAATCCATGGTTAGAAGCCAATCTTACCCTTTCTCGCATTTAACCAATGGAAATGATAGTCGATGGAAGAGTATTTACAAATAACACTGATGAATAAAGGAACCATTAATGGATCTAAGTTATGTTGTAATAACATAATAATCACACAAATATAAAAGTTTTGATGATGGATTAGTGCTTACACCCAAATTTCACTCACCTTATCACTGTTGGATCATGAAGAAACTTTGGAAAAAGGAAATAAGAAAGGATCTGCTGCAAGGAAATAAGAGAAAGGGAGGCGGGACTGAATGGATGTAAAGTGTTAGGGTTTAGATTTTGGGGAAAAAAGGGGCGGGATATTGAGCGGGAGATTGAAATTTTGAGGAAAAAGATTGGTTTTTATTTAAAATAGGGTGAGCATGGTGCGGGTTGGTGCGGATTTTGTTAAAAACTGCACCACATCCGCAATTGCGGTTTTTAAAAAATGAGAATCCACAACCGCGCGGTTTTGCGGGTTCGCGGTTTTTTGGTTTGGTTTTATGGTTTTCAAAGTTTTTTTTAAATTTATTTTTGGTATATATTTATTATAGAATAAATATATCATAAGGTTACATAATGAGTAGAAACATATATATATACAAAATGTTGGGTATTAGTATGAAATTTTAAATCTCTACAATAATAAAAGTCAAATGAGAGGAGAATTTTTAAAATTTCGATGATAAATTGATAGAAAGTATATCATAATTACCAATAAAATACGTTTGAAGTAACTAATTATAAAAAGGTAAACAAAAGTATTTAATCATACAAAAATTATGAAATCTAGTTGGTTTATTTAAAAATAAAAATAAAAATATATTTGAATATGACTTTGCCGTTAGTAGTCATACTAGTAGTGGTCGTAATAAAAGGATTATGTGCAAAGTAACAACGACTTTTACAACTGGCCTTCACATAAATGCTAAAGGGTCACACATATGCACAATAAAAAGAACAATCAAGTGGAAATGAGAAACGAGTTACTAAATGACGTATTATATGTTCATTGAAATCTTTATGGGTTATTTGAACTCCTTTGTTAACCTTTGATAAAACATCAAACATTTTATGGTCGTTAAAGATATTGATGTAATGAGATATGATCCGTTGTAATGACATGATGAGAAGGAAAGATTTAGTTTTATAAATTATTTGAAACTAGACGAGGTACATATTTATAGGAAATTCATAATGCGTAATTTTATAGTCTTAACTTATAATTTAATGTTTTTATAGGAAAGAGAAACTTACTCGTGTCATATCACGGGTCCCGTTGCGTTATGTTGAACCATTCATAGAAGATTTGTTGTCTGTTGCAGTGTATAAACATTGGGTGAGAACGGGTCTTGTTTGTTTGTCACGTTTGCAACTAGATCGTAGCATCTTCGATTTCGCTCGCACCATAACCGGTGTGCAGGAAAACGGATGAGACGGGTGTCATCATGATCAGAACGAGATGGCGGTGAAATGGTGTAATTTTTAGGAATAATGGAGGTGTGTAAGGAGATATGGTGTGCATTGAGCGTTGAAGGGTAAAAATGGTAAAATGTGATTCGATGTTCTAGTTTTAACAATATGCCACAAAGTTGAGTCAAGTTAAAAATAAGTATCATCCGGGTCACGCCTTACAAATTTCTATGTATTTATGTGATAAGTTATAAGACAACATGTTACAAAAATTGGCCTAGGCGGCCGATTAATCGAATCGCCTTATACCTTGTTGATTTTGAAAATCGGAAAAAATCGGCCTAGGCAAAAATCGCCACTAATCACCAAAATCGGTTAAAATCGAATCGGTTAAAATCGGAGACTAATCACCAAATCGGTCAATTTAAAAAAATAATTCAGCATTCTACTTATAACACACAATTGACCTCATAATCGAATTGAAGCATTTTATTGAGGTTTGAAAACATAGTAGGCTTGGAATTAGTTAAGATATTTAATTTGGTCTCAAGAAATACCCAAAACTTGCATGAAATGCCAATCCGATTAATCATCGATTAATCACCGCAGGTGGTTGACCGCCCGACTACCGATTCACGATTTTGCAACATTGAGACAAATCAAAAGCGCAAAATCTTATTTTCGACAATGAGACATACCCAATATCTAATAAAGAAAATACTCCTCCGTCCCGAAATATAGTCCTCGTTTGATTTTGGAGACGGAGGTAGTAATAAAGAAAATACTCCTCCGTCTCAGAATAAATAATATTTCCGACGGATTTCCGACAGAAATATTAAAATATTATGTACACATATATGGTATGTTAAGCTATGTCGAATCGTGTTTCAACTTAACCACACTATTCGTGTAAATTCTTTTAGTTTTGGCTTTTAATGTGTGCACCTCAACCTATGTTTCAAGTTAGCCTCAATGCATTTCATGGTCTAAGAAACAAGCTTTTAAAACCATTAAGTAAACGCCATTAGTACAAATTTATTCATTCAAACCAATTTAGGAGTACTAGTTATAATCTAATAATGTTAAAACCGTTTTTATTTGCTAATTATTACATTACTCGATTTGGCTAGAATTATAAAAGAAAAATCTAGAAGAATAGAGGTTTTATATGTTTTTTTCTACGAACTTTTCAAAATTTGATAAATATTTTCATTTGTCATAATACCGGTTTGACCCGGCGGTTCAACCGGTTGAACTTGTAACCCGGTGAACTGTTGACTCGACCCGGTCAACTAAAAACCCAAATTTCTGGTTCCATCATTACATGTTGATATAATTTTGTTTCGAACTACAAATACACAAAAAGTTAATAAAACGAGTGTTAAACAATACCATAAACTAGTTACTCTACTACTTTTATATCCATAAACAAAATCCCAAAAAACATTGTTTGTTCGTTTGTTTTAGTTGTAGTTGTAAGAGTACTTGTCAAGCCTTTACTTTACTTTACCCAAACCAAATGCACCTTTTTCATTTCACCTCTTCATTCAACTCACTCAATCAATCCCCAAATTATTACGGAGTATTTATTTATTTATCTTCAAACCCTAAATTAAATTAATTGGTAATCGAATAATTCGATTAATGGCGATATAATGTAAGTAGCGATGATGAGAATGAATTGGATTGTTATTCATCCGATCGAGATTATTCGAATGATGACGCTCTAATTGGTTGCCTAATAAAGGCTCTTCATCTAAGGTATAATTGTATTGATTGATTGATTGTTATGAATTAGGGTTTGATTTATGTAAATTTTGTGTTTGTATTGATGTTATGATTGAATTGTTTGAATTAGATGTGTTTAGGATTAACGCGATTGAGCTCTCGTGTTCGGGTTGGTGTCGGGTTGGTTTCGGCCGGCCGTGTAGTTTAGATTGGGGTTTTAGGTTTTGGGGTTTGTGTTTATGGTTAGGTGATGAAAGAATTGGAATTAGAGTTGTAAACGAGACAAGTGAGTCGAATCGAGTTTCAAAGTACTCGCCTCGTGAGCCTTATTGAGCGTTGATTAAGTTAGATTTTATTATATTATACGCATGTAATCGCTAGTTATGACTATTTAGAGTCGAGTAAAATATGTCGAGTATTCATCGTAGTCAAATGGCTTAGACTTGTAGTAGTCGATGCATGTTTCATGTGGGCTGTTATGGTCTATATCATCGACAAAGTGATACGGACCATGTCACTAACAATTATTCATCGAAGTTGTTGTCTTCTTGGGTGATATGGTCTGTATCACGAGCCAATCAAAGAGAAGCTTTTATTGTCTCAGATTTAAAGTATACTACTATAATCCCATAGTTAACCAAGTTCAGTAGCGGTGAGGTCATGGGCCTTTAGTTAGCTCTCACCACTTCGATCTTTGATTTTGGATATATGTGTTTTTGGGAATACATCATTTTTAAAATCTTTTAGAAATGTCATTCATTGTGATTTTCTTTGTGATCTTTACTTTGCAGACAGTGGACCAATTATTCAAGTTGAGTCTTCCGATGGATATCTCTCACTTGCAAGCATTGCTTTCAATAATTTTTCACGCCCTCGATGGTTATTTGCTCAAATTGGTTAGCCAGTTAGGTACCACACATCTGTAAATAGATTTTCTATGTGCTGTTTGAAGTTGTAGCAGTCAGATTTTAGAGTAAGTTTTTGGTAAATTCTGATTATTGGAGAAATAAAATAGATAATTTATCAAAAAGGGAGAAGTTTGGGTATAAAGATGGTGTTTGAAATGAAAATAAAATACCTCAATTGGGCTAAAAGAAACAAGAAAAGGTAATATTGATTTATACCAAGTAATCGGTTGTGCTACAAATGGTCTAAAATCGATTATGTGGCCCCTAAATGTTAGGTAGCCAAATCTAAGCTACGTCTTGCGTCCTTCAAGTCACAATATTGGGATGATCACCAAGAACCAAATTCAAATACCCCTTTATTTGATAGTAATATTTTTGCGTATATATCCAGTTGGTCATCATGAAAGTACAATTAATTACAACATCGAAATCAAGTTTGTCCAACCATTCTTAACTTGTTAAAGCATATCCGAGTAATCGTTGATTATAAATGATTTTAAAGATAACTCCTAATTTTTTTTTCCACTGTAGTTGCATTTTGTTTTCATCTTGACCGTATGATTTCTCTTCCATTTTAGCATTGATTTTTGTATTGGTCGTATTGTTCTTGCTAAAAGCAATGGTTATATGTTGATGCAGATTAATCTAAGCTTCGTGCAATATCGGATGTGGGTTTGTGCATGATGATGGGGAACTTGACACGCTGCAAGATGCCAAGTCGGTGAACCTAACAAATGTGACAAGAAGAGGTACGAACTTGCTCTTAGGGCTTGCTTTTCGACTAAAAAGGTCAAGTTACTTGCTTCTCTCGCACCACATCTTTCTGTTGAGCTACTCGAGACTCTTGGAGCAAGTGGTTGTAGAATCGATGGGATTAAGGTAAGGTGTTGTTTGATATAACTATATGATTCAAGACACTATGACTTAAAGGTCTCGTATGATGATTTAGAAGCTTTGTTGAACCTTGGTTCTAAATGAAAGATGACCGTTTGACGAGTGTAATGAATGAATTTTCTCGAGACAAAAGATTACCATTTTGTTTCTTTGTATGATGTAAATGTCAAATGCAAGCATCCGTGATAATGTATGCTATTCAAACGTGTCATATCAATGTATGTTATTGAAGCGTGTCATATTAATAATGTAATCATCCGATGATAACTTTTTTTTCATTATTTTATTATAAAATCAATTACAATGTTATATGTCGAATGCATATTCGATGATTCAACTTTTTTGCTTCTCATTGCTCATCTATTATGTTAATGGTTGATCCGGCATGGAAATTTGTGATGGTTTTCTTACCTTGTATTTTCTTGTCTTATTCCTATCTTATCAAAATTGTTCTCAATCTAAGTTATACATATATTTTTACTTGAACACGGTTGAGAAGAACCATCTATATCCTCCGCTGCTCCACCTTTGACTCACATACAAGGAAACAATGTTCCCAATAGCTAAGAAAAGGTGGTTGAGAATTTACTTCTTGACGAGGAAGTGGATGAGAAATTAAAAGGTGACGTTAGCTAAGCTATGTGTCGATTAAATACCCTTCAAGTAAGTTCCGGTCTCCTTTGATTTTTAATGATATATATCATCAAAGACTATAAAATTGACATCGAGATTGTATTAAAGTCATGATTGGTAATGTGATCTTGTTATGATATGCAGATTCTGCAAGCAAATTAACGTTTTGGAAGATGGAATAAAAAATCATGGGCGTCTCATTGTGGTATTTGGAGATAGTAGAGAATGTAAGTTCTGTTTCTATCTCGGATGTGAAAGTGTCCTTGTAACATTAAGTTTCGGTAGAGGTTAAATTCTCTAAAAGTAATGTTCAAAAATCTAACTTCGCTTCGTGTTCTTCCATTAAAATATCTCCGTGAACTACAGATAGTATGCTCATGGATAGTGAATCGCTTGATGAACTTTTGTAGCCACCTTTGACAAAGATCGGGGATTCGGTGGTGATGCTATCGTAAACATTTGTGATTTAATTGGTGAGTTAATGAACATAAGCACATTCGTGATGATCTTTCCGAATTTTACTTGCCTTGGTGGTTCTGGCATGATCTTTTGAATACTGATAATAAGCAAATTTTAGTGGTACATTTAGGTCGGGATGAAGTTGTCCTTAAAAGCATTCTAAACTCAACCGAGACCGTAGCAAAAGGATGGGTGAGGAGCTTGAACCCAAATGATATAGTTGGTGGTGCAGAGATTGGACGAGGATGGTGTGAGGTAAACGCTCAAGTACCAACAAAAGAGATGAAGTGTTGGTGAGACCCTATGGGTTATTTGCCACAATTGAAGACGTGTTGGTGCAACCATAGCATGGCCTTGTCCCTTTATCTCGGTATGTCTTTGTTAATCTTGTGATACCAATAATTTTACTAACATGGAGCTTAATGCTTATACATGGGTGTTTATTTGTAGGTGGTCCGTGAGGATTGAGTGAGATGATGCATGATGACCACGGACTAAGCTTCTTGTTGCGTTAATGTATTGTTTAATATTAATGACTTTATGTTAGATTCTCGCTACCTTATTTATGTTTAGTGATTTTGTTATGACAATTGGTAATTTGAAATACAATTTCGCTTTTATTCATTTAATATTTAGTTGATGTTTTATTCATATCGTAATAATAGAGTGTGCATGGTGAAAATAGTGTCCTATCATATGACTTGTCCGGACTTTGAAATTGTCCTATTAAACTTATTAACCGTCCTAACAATTAACTTAACATTGTAAAAGTGTCCTAATATGTTGTTATTAGGACGTTATTTAGGTTGTTAATAGACATTTTATACGACCAAAAAATTGGTTTCATAATCTTCCTTGAGATATTAGAACCCTTTTCTTGGTGCTAAAATAGCTATAATGTTATATGATAAGCGTCCTAACAATTATCTTTTAAGTACGCTTGTATGTGTATCAAAAGATTAAAATTAGGTAACAACGTTTTACAACATTGTAAAAGTGTCCTAATATGTTTTTATTAGGACGTTATTTGTGTTGTTTATAGACCTAAAATGCGACCATAAAATTGGTATCATAATCTTATTTGAGTTATTAGTACCCTTTTCTTGGTTGCTAAAATAGCTATGATGTTACATCATAAGCGTCCTAACAATACTTTTAAGGACGTTTTTATGTGTCTCAAAAGATTAAAAGTAGGTAATCACATGTTAAAACATTGTAAAAGTGTCCTAATATGGTTTTATTAGGACGCTATTTGTGTTGTTCATAGACATATAATACGACCATAAAATTGGTTTCATAAGGGTTAGGACGCTTTTGACCTATTACAACCGCCTTACATGAAACGCTTTCATCCTTGGTCCTATTAAATGAAAGGTCCTAAAAGTACCATTTTATGACGCTTATGGGGTCCTAAAAGCCACTTTTCTTGTAGTGATAAGACCTAATCAAACAACAATTCAAACACGTTTTTAACATAATCACTCCTTAACTATCAAGGTCCATTAACTTTATCATTTGCATTCACTCTTTATCATCATGATTACTCAAGTTGATGTGTTTATGCCAGTTCTGAAAACCGTTCACCGATGCTTGCCTGTGGTAGTAATACTGATAGCGTGTTAACTGTCTAGTTTTAAATTTGTATTTTTCCAACTACCTTCTAGACTAACACTAACGGGAAGTGTACACGATCATTTATAGCTAGTGATTGGTAAGTACGGGTCGTTTTCAAGGAGTATGTGACTTTTATGCTAAACTAGTGAATTTTTACATCTTTTAAAGGGGGTTTTTATTTTGATTAATTATACTATTAAAACAATGTAGAACTAATTAAACTACTTAAACTATTAATTATGCTAAGGTTGTGATCAAGTTAGGAAAGAAGTGCTAGCCATATTACTCCTACTATATTAGTTACCCGGTTTATTAGTGCAATGATTTAATGTAAAGTGTTGGTGACACGTAAATGCGAGACAACACATTTACGCCTAAGTAGAATATGTCGATTTCTCGGTTACCTAGTTTATGAACGTAACTCATATCCTCAAGCAATTTATCGGTCTAATCGCTTAAATTCATGCAATAAGTGGTGTCAACTAATCTATATGATTTACCTATAGTAACCCATTGGTCCCGTGAAACTTTTCTCATGCGTGACTTTATTAAAGTGCATTATACTAACTTAAATATTTTGGCATTGTCTGCCTAACCTCGGGTTCCTACTCCCGAGTCTCAAGGAAGGTCACTAATGAAGCCAATGTCAAGAGTACCAACCATAGTGATACGGATCACCGACATAGCTAAAGAATTACACTATGATGATCTAGAAAATAAACATAAAATGCTAAACAAATTAACAAGTATACTATTAGAAAAGTAAACAAATAAATTATCCAAAACAATGCATTAAATCTTTATAAATGAAATAACATGAACATAGTAGTCATAACATGGCTAACACCCAAGCGTGTTAGCCCATAATGTAAGTAGCAAATACAAAGGAAATTACAAACGATTCACAAACGAAAGACATAATGTAGTTAATGTGTAAATCAATTGAATACTTGTATGATGATACCGGACCTTCTCTTGATCTTTTCACTTTTCGGATTGAAATCTTGGTGGAACAAAGCTTGAAAATTGGTTGTGGTGGTGCAAGTTGTGTGTAAAACCCGTATTAGGGCTTGGTATTTATAGTTCTCTATTTGACGCATCGATATGGCGTATTTGGGTCCAATACGGTGTATTTAAGATATCTTGAGTGGGGAATAAGAAAGAATATTCCCAACATATATGGGCGTATCTTTAAATACGGCGTATTGTTGAATAGTGATACGTCAGACAACCTTAAATCTTGATATCTTGTACTGGTATAAGATCTTAAATCTGACGTATTGCTAGAGTTTCATACATCGTATTCCTTCAACGGTTGACTTGGGCTTTGACTTGAGCTTCGATCTGACGTATTGCCGAGTTTAATACGTCCTATGACTTCAATTTCACCAATACTTAGTGAATTCTTTCATGTGTTGATACGACGATCTCCGTAGTAGATACCTATATACCCTTTACAGTTGCATACTGATTCTTCATTTAAGCTCCAAATTCGTTGTTTTTCATGTCTTTTCTGAAATTGCTCCAAAAATACTGAAAGTGACAAAAGTAAGCAATTAAGTATCAATTCAGATATAAACACATAAAAAATGAGCAATATTCATGGGATAAATGATAAGTAATTATAGTAATTATTTGATGTAATCAAATATCCCCCCACTTAACTTCTACTTATCCTCAAGTAGACTATAAATTAAGTTTTTTTTAGAAAAACATCCTAAACCAACGTTCATGAATTAAACATCAAAGTAATTACTCAACCAATAATGCATAACCATAACACCTAATGAACGGGAAATGAAATTCAATCATCTCTCTTACTAGTCTAGGGTGTATATTTAGTGGTACACTAAATTGCACAGTCGTGGTAAGTATTCTATCATAAGCTTGGCAATGATATACATCTCCACCACTAGAGTTTGAGAACAATAACAAACTTCAAAGGAAAATGGGTTAAAATGTGAAAGACTTGGGGGTGATCACTCTTATAATGCAATCTTTATCGATACCAATACTCCAGAAAAAGCGACAACCACAAATGCTCACCCAAATCCATGAACGAGACACCTATGATTGCTCAATTCCTTAAATTGAGTAAGCTAAAGGCTAGAATTAAGAAATAAAGACATTAAGAATGATTAAGGGTAGGATAAAACATGGGAAACATTTAGAAATGGTTAAAATAAAAATAAACAAAACAAATAGATTAAGTCTGACACTATCAAATACTACTAGTTATTACCTTACCACAAACCTGAAAGAGCCATTTATCATTGACTAACGCACGCTTTAACATGGAAAACACACTCTTTAGTGACACACGAATTAGAATCAAAGACATCTCGATCAACATCATCTACATACCATAAAAGATACCAAGTTGTTTATCCCATTAACCAACTCCCATAAGTTGTTTATCCCAATTAATCAACTCCATAAGATCTCGAAATATATTACAACAATAGCGGCAAAGTTATGGTCACTTATACACTAAAACTAATAATTGGTATATATTACGACCACTTAAACTAATGACCGTTGGTTTATATCACGTACCAACATATACATATAACAATAAAGGTACTTCTCACATTCCTCTCATTGGTTTCTCTATTTTTTTTAAACATCTAAAACAAATAAAAAATTGAAATATGGTACACTATTTAACATTTCACTAATAATACTTTATTTGTAATAATCATGAACGCTTAGAAACTCGAGAAAAAAATAATAAATAGTGAAAGCATGACACAAAACCATGACTTAAAATACATACTTTCACATTCTCATTGCATCGTGCAAATTTTTCGACCAATGTCTCTAGAAAAGAATCAAACGAGGAACTCACACGAACACATGAAGTACATGGGACACAAGTAGCAACTAGCAACCAACCAAGGACTATAATCCACATTGTAGGCTAAGGTGTAAAGGTGTAATGAAACATAAACATATCTTGAGTTCAATAAATGAAATGATAGACTCAACAACTTATTATAGGGTATCTTACTCTAAAGATGAGAGTAACAAAGGATTTTATACGGTGGTTAACTAACCGTAGTAGTTAGTTAAGAAACAAACAAATACAAACGACATGGCCCATTTGGGTGAATCCTAATAATTTGCCTTATTCATTGATTATTTTTTATTACACCGGTTTCCCTAATGCAATGCTCATCATTATGGTCTCGAATAGATATGCCAAGCCAAGTTCTAAAGTCTACAACAATCCAATCGACACACCTCATATTTTTTGGGAATTTAGGTAATATAGGGGAAACGTAAAGGCTAAAATCCTCACAAATGGAAATAAGAGTATTGTGTACGAGTTATACTACTAATGATCTATGAAAAATGCAAATTTGTTTTTTAATTTCAGCATATTTTAAGCATTTTCGTAGATAAAGGACAAGTAAAATTCTAAGTCTATCTACCTCCCCCCACTTGAACTGTACAAGGCCCTCGTTGTACAAATGAATCTTAAAGCATAAAGAGGATAGAATTAGAAATGGAATACTCCCAGATATTGCTTGAAATATCCTCCATAGTAAGAATGTGAGCAAGAAAATATGCAAGAAGCCTTAATTGCAGCATGTATACCAGCATGGCTATGCAACACGCAATCAATGAGGGTTTTCCTAGTGAATTTCTAGCAATCAGTGACAGAAAATTCACCGTAGCTAATCCGGCATATTTTTCTGATGATTTCCTAGGGATTCTTATGAATAAATAGCATCGTAAATCCCTAGGAAATTTACATAATTATTCTATGGTTCTTCTAGAAATCTGCTATGCATAAATTGACATGGGAAATCCTTAAGAAATGTATAACTATTTCTACAATTCAAGACAACAAGAAAGCAAATAGAGGATAGCGATCGATTTGGGAGCGTCACAGGGGGATCTCCTAGAGATTTATTTATAAAACTTTTATATACATAGTTCATTACAATATATGTTTTAGAGATGCATGTATGTAACATATTGGATTTCACAAACACATCATATCATAATCACAAGTAGGCGTTAATATTAGGTTTTAGAGAGAAAGAGTTAGAGGTTTGGGTACTTTGTGAGAGAAAATGAAAGTATTATTATGAGCTCAACTCTACCTTGGGAGGTAGAGTATTTATAGTCTTACACAAATCGCCACCCACGGGTTGTGGATCGTGCATACAGATGGGTAAAGACCCGTCCGTCCTCCATGGTGTTACTTAACTAAATACTACTAAACATTAACTAATCTCGACTCACGAGCTTAACGATTACATATACTTGAAGTGACCGACTCTTTAATAACTGGATTTACTAAATCCTAACAATCTCCCTAAGGAGGTCACCTCAAAATACATAGAATACAAACAGATATTACAATTAGATTGTTCTTGGATTCTTGTTAATGTTCTTTGCTCAGTAGCTCGTAGTTATTGATTCTTCATTATTGCATGTTTGGTTAATCCAAGTGGAGGTCGTTAACCGATCCACGTGATAATGAGTTTTGAGCCGACTTTGAGATCATTAGCTAACATAAATCTCGACTCTTCCTTTGTGGTGTTGGTATTATGTGATGTTGTGACATTTGACCGACATGCTCACATTCGGATCATGATTTCTTCTTATCGTAGTAGCGGAAGCTTTAGTTGATTCATGATATTTGCAAAGCAGATAGCGAAGCATGGAGTGAAAATATCGAGTCATTGATGCACTTATCATGATTTCTTTGAATGTGTTGTGTGAGCATGCGGCTATGGATTGACCGCTTCATTTTGATCACCGCAAACGTCGGGCGTACTCAAGATACAACGCTTAGCAATAAAGCGCACGAAAGTGTCTTTGATCACTTCGTTGAATTGAGGTACACGCCCACGGTTCCCGTTGATCAAGACAAGTATTGCTGTGATCGGTATAATTCAAGAATTTTCTTGATGGGTTTCGCAAACTCAGTCGTTCTCAAACCGGAACGTCTCAAAGAAGAAAACACGGATCGAGCGAACCAATAATTGAGATTCACCGATTGATGAAAAGAGATTTGAAAAGCAATCGTGTACCGCTTAATGTTTTGCAATACAACGGTTTTAATTAAAATCAATTATCAATCATAAAACACCTTTTATTTTGAAGTATTAGTACACACGATGTGCTAAAGATAAGAGTTTTAAGCACAACGACCGGTTTTTCAAAGGTATCCGTCAATCCATAACTCGAACGTGATTGATTCAAAGATTGAATCGCCCATTGTTTCTGCTCGGTTGTCACATGGTTGATCTATTGGATAGATCTCACATGCCACCTACCAGAGCTTGTTAGACGTTGGCTCGAAGGCTTTCCATCTTCATTGTGAATATGTTTGCATATCACTCGGATGTTCCAGCAATACCACAAGGATAATGCGTGGGACTCATAAGATATAATCTCTTTCCACATTGTGTGAAACATAGAGTCTTCATAGACAGTGTCCTAATGAGATATTGTGATGATCTCGTGGCTCTAGACTCAATTAGTGCACATTTGGTTTCCTATGCCGGAGACTAGGGAGAGGGTCTCCTTCTTCAATATCAACAAACTCTAAGGACTTCTACATATCTCACTTTTCTCTTTTTTTCATCATACCTAAGGACTTCTACACTATCTAGTGGATTGTCCCTGGGTAGATCCCTCCGGTTCTGGCGAATCATGGGAACAAATACCTAACCCTATCATCCTTATATCACCATACATAAAGTAAATTTGGTCGGTCTATTTGGTATAGTTCATCTGCCATTGAAACCAATTGAAAACCATTTAAAAATCAATCCAGATACATGTGATATATTATCAAAGTGTTTTGTACCTGAATTGTTTTTGATATATTTAGAAAAGAGCTCCCCCTCAACATGTGCATCATGAATTTGAAATCGTTTTGGCACACTGAGGCAAGAGGAAGAATTAACTTCTTTGATTACCATTTTCTAAAAGATATCAACATCACTTCCCTGATCAAATCAAGTAGATAAAGCATATTGGGGAAGGATGAGGTTTTCATAAGTTTGCTCCCCCTCAATATTTGCCTCGAGGTTTGAAAGAGTTTTTTCACATATTAGAAGGAATCTGCACTTAGATACAAATCAATCACGTTTCAATTCTTTGTGGTTTGAAATAGATGCTCCCCCTCAACATGTGCATGGAAAATTTGAAATCGTTTGACACATGTGGGGAGGAAAGCTTGCTAAACACTTATGAAACTGTGACAACTCGTATTTTCAGGTCATATTTCAAAACATTACTCATGCTTCATTATTTATCATTTATCGTGAACTAGGTTTACGAGTATTAAATTCGCGTAACCTTAGTGGTTTAGCTGCGAATTCATGAACAATCGTCGAGGACATTTCATCTAGACTAGGTTTAGTCTACATATCATCAATAACATCATCTCATATCAATATTATGCATGGGTTTGCATTTTTCATTAAACGTTTATTTTCCTATTAAATAAACACTATCGCGTAATTAATTATTTTGAACATTGATCCGACACTTCCAAAAATAATCCCAACATATTTCTATACTCATATTAAGATTATAAAAATAATATTATGAGTTTACCCAGTGTTTTAAATTTATTTTGTATATAAATTTGTAGGACCGATAAAACTAGTGATTTATGTGGTTCGGGGGGTCGGGGAAGCTCAAAGAATGAGAAAGACATGGTTATTGTATTAGATAGAAAAGGGGAAGATGTGTGTGTTTCTAGAGAGAAGAAGAAGAAACCACACACACTTCTTTACAAAATGTGAACTTCCTACCCTCCTAGTTGGGACTAGGAGGGGTATATATACTTAGACAAGTCTAACTTAGCACTATTGACTAAACTAGTCTTTGTGAATGAGTAAAAGAAGAAACTAATGCAATTCCCGTAATGACTTCACTTTAGCGAGGCTAACAATCTCTCCCAAGTGATATCATACGGAGTTGCTTACAATGTTCCCTATAAGCAAAATTAAATACAAAACATAAGCACAACAACTCTAAGAGTGTCTTCATAGTCTTCAAACTTCATGAATCTTCTCACCGCCATCTCTTTACTTGCAGAAGAACAATATGAGCAAATCTAATTAGGGATTAAATCGACCTTGTTGCTCTCCCTAATTAGTGCTCTCCCCAAACCGACAACCTTTCGATGAATTTCAAATTCGAAGAAGTCTTTGATAATTAAGTTAGAACCGTCTTTAGTCTTCTAACACGCAATGAAAATGTAGAAAAATCGTCGACTCGACCTTCTTCAAGATTGTCCATTCGGGAATAATATATCAACATCTTCATCTCACCAAATGCATTCCGCTTATCTTCATATATCAAATCAGCCCATAATGTACACATTTCTCTCCTTGATGGTTACGATTTATCGGAATCGAGATACAATTGTGTACTTGAAGCATTAATCGGAAGCATTCTATCATAAATCAAATCAGCCCGTGAGAAGATGTCGATGAACAATACCATTTGAAATTTTCTAACTCATTTCAACCCCCGTATCAAAATTCAACGGTATGTCAGTAGTAACCACATGTAAGGATAACCCAATATGACGAACTTGAGAATGAAGTCAAATCTCCGGATGATTACTTAAGCTTGTACTATCCTTGTGAAAAAGAACGGTGTACCCAATGTACAAAACCTCTTGGCGATCCTCAACTACGTGAGACACCAAGTGATAGCTACTTTGTGGGTTAAGAGAAAGAATCACAAAAGTAACTAGATAGCAAGTCTTCATCACACCAACATATTTGCCTGCACAAGTCATCTTCATAAGGGAAGAAAGAAAGAAGACGAATAAGTAAACGCTACCACAAACTTCACTTTACACCCAAATAAATAATAAAGAGTCATCTCCGTAGTCACGATTGAAATACATCGAAACCTTTAGCCGTGAACATGTATCCTCTGAAAATTTTCGTGAACCAAAATACCTCTTAATTTTCCAATACTTAAAAAATTGTATCCAAGAATTTGTAACACAAACGTTGGATGAAAAATTTTTTGTGCATCTATTTATCTCAAAGGAGAGAAATAAACGTATACTGCACATGAACTTCAGATATACACTCAATCCACCTCAGCCCAAACACAATGAGAGCCTAACTCCCAAAATGTAGCTATTATCCGGTTCACAGCCCATGTAAACATTTGGAGTACCTGATCCATTAGCCACTATCCCATCCAGTTATATATAACACGTTTCATACATTTCCTTTACATAACCCTAAATCACATAAGTGAAAAAAAAACGCCCCCACCTTAACTGTCTCACCCAAAATGAATCTGAGAAAAAATACGCTCCTTTTTCTCACAAATCTGCTTTCACCACAATAAAATTCTCTTCTCTCAAGACTTCAATCAATCAATCTCATAAACCCTTAATATTCACCAGAGATCGAAACATCAAACACAAACATATTCGCAAAGAATCGAACCATATGAGCTAATTAAGAGTGTCTCGGTCCAGCAGCTGCAAGATCCCTATGAGGGTCTCGGGTAGGTTGTACTTGATGTTAAATTTTATGTTTGACAACAATCGAAACAAAGAGATGATTGAAACCTATTGGTTTTTGGTCTTTCTTTCAATTTCGAATATTATCATGAGGCTTTGACTTCGTGCATAAATGGATCAATGATGATAAGGTTCCAAGAAAAAATCTGTAAAAGATGCAATCTTGTATCGTTTCTGAGATTGTTTTTAAGTTAATTCGAGTCTTCTTGATGATTGAATGAGAGTAGGAGAGTGATTGTGAGGGTCTTGGGGTGAGTCTAGTTTAGGATGGGTTGGTTTTGGTTTTGGGTCACTCGGACTGTTGATGGGATATTGACCCTGAGGTCGAGAGATGGTGTATGGTATTTGGTTTTGTTGTGGTCGTCTCACGCGTAACTTTCTTGGTTCGCATCTACGATAATATCTTGATAATAAAACCTTATGCGTAACATTTAAGCGTAGTTTCTTAAGCGTGACCGGTCATGGTTATCGTAGCCAAGGCTTATGCGTAAAGAACCTTACGCGTAACTTCGGTCTTAGGCGTAAACATACGCCAGAAACCATTTCTTCGCCACTTCACGCCTACGCGTAACTTTCACCGTAGATATTCTTAAGCGTGAAAACTAGGGTTTTGACCCGCTTGACTTTTTCCGCGGAGTTTTTCGACCATGTTTTTCCGACCATCTTCATACAAAAACCCAGAAAAGCATGTAAACTGCTTCTATTTTGACCAGTTAACCAAGAAGATGACGGTTTGACCAAGGTTTGACCACAATATTTTCCACGGATTTGGTACAAAAAAGTCACAAAAATGATGTTATCAAGAAACTGAATCTTGAACCGAAACAGAAACTGAAAACTGCACATAAAAGGTGTTGTCTGTTTTGACCAAGATGATACAATATTCGTAATAAACTGTTAAACTTCAAAAGTTGGAAAAAAATTTCCAAGACATAAAAATTGGTTAAAACAGTTTAAACAAACATACGAAACCACACAAATCTATAAAAACAACAACCTGGCTCGTTATACCAATTGTAGGACCGATAAAACTAGTGATTTATGTGGTTCGGGGGTCGGGAAGCTCAAAGAATGAGAAAGACATGGTTATTGTATTAGATAGAAAGGGAAGATGTGTGTATTTCTAGAGAAGAAGAAGAAACCACACACACTTCTTTACAAATGTGAACTTCCTACCCTCCTAGTTGGGACTAGGAGGGGTATATATACTTAGACAAGTCTAACTTAGCACTATTGACTAAACTAGTCCTTGTGAATGAGTAAAAGAAGAAACTAATGCAATTCCCGTAATGACTTCACTTTAGCGAGGCTAACAAAATTGTTATATTTATATAATTACGACGGTTTTCTTAAAAACTACACGATAATTATTATTTCACTCAATTTTTGCAAGAAATGTATTTTTATAATTTTTATGACTTCAATATATTTTATTTTGCTCCGTTAAAATTTATTTTTAACTAACGCTACCTTAAATGCTTAAATAAATACACAAGTTATCAATTATCCTTAACTAACTACACTTCTATTTATACATACAAGTAATTAAATATAACAAAAACACATCTATTTTTTTCTTTTTTTGAAGATGTCGACCACCCCCATGGGTGAGTCATTTAGTTGCAAAATATCTCTTCAAGTATATAGTATTATACTCTAAATATCAACACATACTACTCCTTATTCACTAAGTGTAAAGATCAAATTTATATCTTTCTCTCTTCTCTCAAAACCGCGCCACAAGGAGCAAGAAGAAGATCATCATAAAAATTTCAAGACAAGGTTTTTAACACACTAGTATCACTTTTGTTTAAGGTTTTGCAATATAAACCTTGGGTGATTAGGAAAATCCTTTGTTCTCATAAACCTCATCAAGTTACTAGTAAGCATTCATATTCATCATAATATTTCATATTCATTGTTTTGGTCATTTCATTTTATTTGAGAAAACATGCAAGTCTCATGAGGTTTATACCACTTTTCATTGATTTTAAGAGTTATGTATATATAAGTCATCCTATAATTACTCCTTGTTATATATTATTTTTGGTGATGTCTAGGAACCCATGACACCCTAAGAAGGTGTATGGTAGGATTAGATAGCTTCGGAGTTGTTTTGAATGGGTTAGAATAGGTTTGGCGAAAAACTCATTTCGACAAGTTTGCAAAAGGGTCTGTCCTTATTTTAAAATCGGAAAATCGGAGAGGGTAAAATTTTTGGCCTAGATATTTAGAAAATATACTTTAAAACGAAAACGTGGCGCTTGAATTGGTTAAACGGAGCTATAACGAAGAAGTTATGAATTTTTCAAGTTAGGCGATCGAAAACTATAAATTCGAAATTTCAAAGATGTTACGTCTATTTTGTACGAGTCAAAAATGAGGCTTAGGCGTTATAAATTATTTCGACTTATCAAAATATATTAGTATACTTTGATACGAATCTAAGGATGTAGAAAACGTAGAAAACGGACTTGTAACGAGTAAATTACACGCGATAAACAAAGTTGCCGTAACTTTATTCTATTAGCAAAATTAATATATTTTCTATTAAACACATACTACGGCAACGAGGGACCATGTTGAGGGTCGTTTTTTAACAATGACGGAGTACTTTTTATAAAGTGATGTCTTCTAGTAAAAGTAAGTTCGCCAAGCATATTTTCCAAAATGTCCGACCGTTTGTCAAGCGGAGTTGTAATGAATTAAATACGATCACTCAAACTTGGCGGAAAAACCACTCTTAAACGATATTTTGGACTAAAGTACCATACTTAACCTATATTTTTTTTTGTGATCGAGACCTCTAGGATGGAAACTTAAATGCTAAAATTTTGAGATAATGATACAAGTTTCCCAAAACCGTTGAGTTTGTTTCCTAACGCTCAATGTGCACCATTTTACGACTAGTTTTTCGAGGCTATTTTGTCACTTTCATGAAAATTTCAACGACATTATTTTACGACGAAAAGTTATATTTTCATAATAAATCATTAAATAACTATCGTAGGATGTCATTTCAACATAAATACATGTAAGGTATTTTAAAAATGGTCAAGACGTTAAAAGATTATTTTTTTTCGACGAAAGGTATTATTTTCAAAAATTCATAAGTGGTATAAATATCATCCGAATTGCATGCATAACAGTACATCATGACTTATTATATATCATATCATTCATAATAGGTCACGGTTTAGAGATTCACGCTACATTTCGGTGTACCCACTTTTGTCATCGCATCATTGTACCAAGTGAGTTCATAGCCCCACTTTCTATTACTTAATTGTTTTACAAACTCTTGGGGGGAGATACATGCTACATTTTTAATCGAACACAAATGCTTTGAACTATATGCTATATCCAAATGTTTTATTGTCACTAAGTAATCAATTGCCATGTTTGAAGTCCCTACATCATGCACCATTAGTCACTTTGAAGTGGCGCGAATATTGTGAATAGGCCTATTGAATTAACACTCCGTTCTTATTGACCCGCTAGGAAATCGAACGCACTATATTTGAATCATTAAGGTAAATTGGCAAGTTTACCATATTAGGGCTGCGATGAAACGATTTTACCAATTTCTATTGGTACGAGGTTTACGCTTTGGTTGTCATGAACTTAGTGAAATAAATCTTTGTTTTGTTTTCAACGATGAGTGTGAAACAACGTAACTCACACTACGAATATTGTGTTCAAACGAATTAATTAAACCTATGGATTTCACTCAACCTTTGTGTTGACTGTTTTAAGCATGTTTTATCTCAGGTATCTAAGGCATTCACTTCATGGCATGCATGTGGACATATCATAGAGTCGCGGAGATGACGCGTCTCACTTGGGTTTTATAAACTTTGAAACATCGTTTGAATTGTAACAAACTTATTTCCGCACAAGTTGATTTTCATATGGGACCTATACTTTGTAAACTCTGATTATTTTATTAAATCAAACGATTTATTTTCCAAATGACACTTTAGGTCGTTCAATATAACTGTGATTGTGATGCTATGACAGTTGTCACAATTCTCAATTTCCGGTCATTTCTTAAATTAAATATGCATCATATTAATTCATTCATGGCATTTCATTTCACATTTAACGCGTAATTTTTATATTTAATAAACGTTATCGCGTGAGTTAATATTTTGAATATTTAATCCGTTACTTTCAAAAATGATCCCGATGTATTTTTTTTAAACTTACATTTAGTTTATAAAAACTATATTTTGAGTTTACCTAGTGTTTTAAATTTATTTGGTATATTAATCGTTAAAGTTAAATTATTACGACGTTTTTCTTAAAAATTACTCGATAATTATTTTATCACTCAATTTTTACAAGGGATGTATTTTTACAATTATTATGATCTCATTATACTCTAATTTGATCTATTAAAAATTTACTTGTACCAAAACGTTACCATTTACTTTACAAGTTATTATTACTACATGTACACTTTACTTACATTTTCTAATAATTATACAAGCATATTCATTATATATAAAAAAAAAAAAAAAATGTTTTGAGAAACATTTTTCCACAAAAACCGGCCCATGGGGAGGGGTATGCATTAAATATAGTTGGTAACTTTTTCTTGATTTGGATAGATTTATACTTCATCATTCATTCACTTGTTCACTCATAACAATCATCCAAGATATTCAAGCTTCTTTCTCTCTTGTTTCCCTATCCTAGAACCGGCCATAGAAGGGTGTTAAGAGGGATCATCACAAAATTTTTCTCAAGTGTTTAAACAATCTAGAATCATACTCTTTATTAGGTTTTGAAATAAAAACCAAGAGTGTTTAGGTTTAACCTTGTTACTTGCACCTCATCATATTCACTTGTAAGCTTGTTTCTTTCATTTTCATGTTTCCTTTTTCATTTCATATGTATCTTTTCATTTTTGGAGCAACATGCAAGACATATGTGATTTATACCATTTTTCCATGATTTTAGAGTATATGTATATATATTTGGTCATCCTATAATTATCCCTTGGTATTCATTGGTCTTGATGATTAGGAACCCATGACACCCTAAGAAGGTGTATGGTAGGATTAGATTAGCTTTGGAGTTGATTTGAAGGGATTAGAATAGGTTTTGTCCGAGAAAAACTATTTTCGATATGTATATAAAGTGTTCTGTCCTTGTTTTGATTTTCTGGAAAACCGACAGTAGGCACGACTTTTGGCCTTGATATTTAGAAAATATACTTTAAAAGCGAATCCGTGGCGCTTGAGCGGATTAAAGCGGAGTTATAACGAAGAAGTTATGGATTTTACAAGTTTGACGAAAAATATAATTTTCGAAATTTCAGCAAGTTATTTTTACTTATTTCGAGTCAAAAGCGAGCCTTAAGCTTCACAAATTATTTCGACTTATCAAAATATATTAGTTTACTTGATCGAAGCTAAGGGCGTATTATCGTGAAAGCGGATTTGAAGCGACAAAAATATGCACGTTTTCATAAACTTGCCGTAACTATTATTTTACGAAAAACTATATTATTTTACGATACAAGTGTTACGGTGGTATAACGTCCATGTTGAGGGCTGTTTTTATCAAGGTTGTGAAACTTTTTGGAACAAAATGTCTTCTAGTAAAATTTAGATCACCGAGCATATTTTTCAAAACAACAAGCCGTTTGTATAGCGGAGTTGTAATAAATTATTTACGGATGTTCAAACTTGGCCGAAACTCACTTTTTACACCACAATTAGCCAAAATCACTATCTTTAACCCTTATTATCTCTATGTTCGAGACCTTTTTGACGAAAACTCCTAAACTGAAACTTCTAGATTTCGATACAATCTTTCCAAAACCGTCGAGTTCGTTCTCTAACGATCGACGTACACCATTTTACGACTAGTTTTTCGGAGCCATTTTTGTTAATTTCATGAAAATTCCGACGACATTGTTTTGCGACGAAAAGTGAAAATTTCACTATAAATCATTATAAAACCATTATAGGATGACATTTTGACGTAAATACTTGTAAAGTCATTTTTGAAGGTTCAAGACGTCAAAAGTGTATTTTTTTCGACGATTAGTTATATTTTCAAAACTCGCTAATGGTATAAATAACATACGAAATGCATGCATAACATTACATTGCAACTCATTATATATCATATCATTCGTAATAGGTCCCGGTTAAAGCATCACATTATACCTCAGTGTACTCACTTTTGTCATCACACCAGTTTACCAAGTGAGTAATCACATCCCCTTTTTACCGTTTTACTATATTTTTGGGGCGAAATGCATGAACCATATTTGAACTAAATTGATTTTTACTTCTATAAACTCTTTAGACTTGAACTTTTGAACTTGACTTAGAATCTTGGATTTAATTATGAACTTATGACTTGTTTGAATATATTGAACCGTACGTGATATGACCTAAAAGTCTCGCCGTATCGGTGGAGCGTTCTAAGTCTCGCCTTATGGGTGGAGCGTGCAAAGTCTCGCCGTATTGGTGGAGCGTTCTAAAGTCTCACCTTACTGGTGGAGCGTTCTCAATAATTCTCGCCTAGGTGGTCGAGTGACAAAGGAGTCTCCCTTGTTGGAGCAGTGCAAAGTCTCCCATGTTCGGAGCATCCCTGAATTATTATATTCGTGGTACTATATTGTGAACTATTATGACCGCTTATACTTGACTATTAGACATACTACTTTTGCGGTGGGTTGTGAACACAGGGTTGCAAGTTTTGTATGGGCGGAACTTGGGCCGAGTGGATTTACAATGCCTTTGCTTTGTGGACCATTTTCGTCGGCGAAAGCTTTGATTATTTCTTACGAGTTTTCCTATTTTGTTAAGCGTGTTTAGTCACCAACTATTTTCATAGTTGACCCGTTTTCTCTCATGCATTTCGGTGATCGTTAGTAAGCTTTTTCTACCAAGTCTTGCATAATGAAGTTTTCACTTGTCACTACAAATCATTATGTAATAGAACAATATTTTGGGAACTAAACTTGTAATATATTTGCCGATGATGACTAAATTAGTATTGTAATGGTGTACTCTTTCTTTTAAATATTAATGTTGGTATGTTCTATTATCTTGTGCTTATGTTCCTTCCGTTACACCTCGTGTTTTACGCCTCCGTGGTGTGACAGATTGGTACCGAGCCAAAGGTTATAGAGAATGCCGATTTTTCAAAAATAAAAATCACAACTATAACCGGAATAATTTTTTTGTATATTATTTTATTAAACATTGAACACCATTCGAGTCAACTAGTCCTATCGTTGCATTGTTACTCATAAATTATACATAGCACGATCAACTATGTCTAATTTATGAAGAACCATGCAATGATAAGAGTGATAGTTTTAAATCATGTTTAGTCGAGTCTTTAAAGTCGGTCACTGAAGTTGCATTGGTCGGGTGGGTATGCATGGCATGTTTTACGTTCACGTCTACATTACCGTACCTTGTTCATATCTTCTCTTTCCATCTTTCGACTTGTTAGACATAGCATGTCTCCGATCTGTCATATTTTGATCACTATAACACATTACCACCGTTCTACACCTCATCGACTTCGTTCGAATGTCGTTTACTCAACCCGATGTTTTGGTCCTCTGTGGGGATCATGGTGCAAGAAACACACGCTCGGGAGGCAACAACAACGGCAACCCAAACAACGGCAACCCAAACAACAATGACAATCCGGACAACAACGCTGCTGGAATAGCGGATCTACTCACCCAAATTATAACACATCTCGATGCTAGAAGAACCAACAACGGAGAAGGTACTTCAAACGGCGGTCAAGGATGCGACTACAAAACTTTCATGACATGTAAGCCAATGGAATTTCATGGTGCGAGGGTGCCATTGAATTGCTAACTGGTTCGAGAATGTTGAGTCAAACCTTAGTATCACGAAATGTCTTTGAAGGAAACAAGGTTGAATTCTCTGTTGGTCTACTACGGTCGAGCATTGACACGGTGGAACAACCAACTACTGATCGAGGAAGAGGGGCTGCAAATGCATTATCTTGGGAAGAATTCAAGAAACTACTAAGCGATGAGTCTGCGAGAAAGATGAAGTGCGTGACCGGAAGAAGAATTTTGGAATCACTTGATGGTAGGAGTAGAGATCGACAAGTACGATCCGGTTCCACGAGTTAACTAGAATGGTTCCTCATGGTTTCCACCGTGGAAAAGTTGATTGACCGATATATATGGGGATTGATACGAAATAAGGAGGGATGTCACTGTCGAAACCAACCACTCTGCAAGCGGCTGTGAGTATGGCGTGTCGCTTGACAAATGATGTGATTAGGTCCGGAGAACTAACAAAAGCAAGCGACAATGGACGAAATCGACGGGAGGATCACCGGAAACCGAGACCGAATCGGCAAAACAAGGCGTGAATAACCCGAACTATGGGCGGCCACCCAGAGCGCAAAGGATATGCGAGTCCACATCCTTTGTGCACTCGATGTAATTATCATCACTTAGGAGGCCCGAGGTGCGGCAAATGTGGATGACGGGCCACCGAAAAATTGCTCAAGCAGGCGGAAATCAAGGACGGAGAAAAGCATGTTACGAGTGTGGAAGTCTAGATCACCTTCGCAATACATGTCCAAAGCTAAAAAGAACTCCCAATCAAGGAGGTAATCGTCCAAACTGGCGTTGGCAATAGAAGGCCCACAAGATCGAACATTGAAATTCCTCCCGCGTGGTCGAGCATTCTATCTGGGTACCGAGGAAGCCCATGACGCATAACGGGTACATTCCTTTGAACAACTACCTTATTTACATGCGACATGATTTTTGAGTGCTTAACTTCCTTCCAATCTTTACCACGTTCACGACATTGATTAATTTGAGACCTATTGATATCGACCTTAGTTGTTATATATTTTGTTGATTTGATTTGAATTGTGTAAGCAAATCCAAGATCGAACGAATCTTTCAAAAGACTTCATTCAAGGATGTTGATTCCTATCTTTCTAACAACTTGTTTCCTAGCTTGATCTAGTGACGTTCTTGTTTGATGAGTTGCGAAAATCAAGCTAAGAGACAAGTTTACTCAAGTCGGTTTAGTTTAATCTCATGACGTTCTTGTTTGATGAGTTGTGGGATTAAATTAGAATCGACTACCTAAAGGTCTTTTGAGAGCTACGTTCGATATTGGGCAAGTTTACCCTATCCAATCTAATCACGGGCACGTACTTAGTTGAATGGGAACACATGCGCATGGGCATTAATATGATCATTTAGGCTGCTTAAATGCGATCATGAACTTTTAGAACTCTTGTCGAGGTTCGGACCATAGTATCGTTAATCGAATCACGGGGCGTGATTCACGACATGGGAAGAATGTCACAATTCTCAATTTCGGTCATTTCTTAAATTAAATATGCATCATATTAATTCATTCATGGCATTTCATTTCACATTTAACGCGTAATTTTATATTTAATAAGCGTTATCGCGTGAGTTAATATTTTGAATATTTAATCCGTTACTTTCAAAATGATCCCGATGTATTTTTAAACTTACATTTAGTTTATAAAAACTATATTTTGAGTTTACCTAGTGTTTTAAATTTATTTGGTATATTAATCGTTAAAGTTAAATTATTACGACGTTTTCTTAAAATTACTCGATAATTATTTTATCACTCAATTTTACAAGGGATGTATTTTTACAATTATTATGATCTCATTATACTCTAATTTGATCTATTAAAATTTACTTGTACCAAAAATTACCATTTACTTTACAAGTTATTATTACTACATGTACACTTTACTTACATTTTCTAATAATTATACAAGCATATTCATTATATATAAAAAAAAAAAAATATATTTTGAGAAACATTTTCCACAAAACCGCCCATGGGGAGGGTATGCATTAAATATAGTTGGTAACTTTTTCTTGATTTGGATAGATTTATACTTCATCATTCATTCACTTGTTCACTCATAACAATCATCCAAGATATTCAAGCTTCTTTCTCTTTGTTTCCTATCCTAGAACCGCCATAGAAGGGTGTTAAGAGGATCATCACAAAATTTTTCTCAAGTGTTTAAACAATCTAGAATCATACTCTTTATTAGGTTTTGAAATAAAAACCAAGAGTGTTTAGGTTTAACCTTGTTACTTGCACCTCATCATATTCACTTGTAAGCTTGTTTCTTTCATTTTCATGTTTCCTTTTTCATTTCATATGTATCTTTTCATTTTTGGAGCAACATGCAAGACATATGTGATTTATACCATTTTTCCATGATTTTAGAGTATATATATATATATTTGGTCATCCTATAATTATCCCCTTGGTATTCATTGGTCTTGATGATTAGGAACCCATGACACCCTAAGAAGGTGTATGGTAGGATTAGATTAGCTTTGGAGTTGATTTGAAGGGATTAGAATAGGTTTTGTCCGAGAAAAACTATTTTCGATATGTATATAAAGTGTTCTGTCCTTGTTTTGATTTTCTGGAAAAACCGACAGTAGGCACGACTTTTTGGCCTTGATATTTAGAAAATATACTTTAAAAGCGAATCCGTGGCGGCTTGAGCGGATTAAAGCGGAGTTATAACGAAGAAGTTATGGATTTTACAAGTTTGACGACGAAAATATAATTTTCGAAATTTCAAATACTTATTTTTACTTATTTCGAGTCAAAACGAGCCTTAAGCTTCACAAATTATTTCGAATTATCAAAATATATTAGTTTACTTCGATACGAAGCTAAGGACGTATTATACGTGAAAGCGGTTTGAAACGACAAAAATATGCACGTTTTCATAAACTTGCCGTAACTATTATTTTACGAAAAACTATATTATTTTACGATACAAGTGTTACGGTGGTATGTAACGTCCATGTTGAGGGTTGTTTTTATCAAGGTTGTGAAACTTTTGGAACAAAATGTCTTCTAGTAAAATTTAGATCACCGAGCATATTTTCAAAACAACAAGCCGTTTGTATAGCGGAGTTGTAATAAATTATTTACGGATGTTCAAACTTGGCGAAACTCACTTTTACACCACAATTAGCCAAAATCACTATCTTTAACCCTTATTATCTCTATGTTCGAGACCTTTTGACGAAAACTCTGAACTGAAACTTCTAGATTTCGATACAAACTTTCCAAAACAGTCGAGTTCGTTCTCTAACGATCGACGTACACCATTTTACGACTAGTTTTTGAAAGCCATTTTGTTAATTTCATGAAAATTCCGGCGACATTGTTTTGCGACGAAAAGTGAAAATTTCACTATAAATCATTATAAAACCATTGTAGGATGACATTTTGACGTAAATACTTGTAAAGTCATTTTGAAGGTTCAAGGCGTCAAAAGTGTATTTTTTCGACGATTAGTTATATTTTCAAAACTCGCTAATGGTATAAATAACATACGAAATGCATGCATAACATTACATTGCAACTCATTATATATCATATCATTCGTAATAGGTCCCGGTTAAAGCATCACATTATACCTCAGTGTACTCACTTTTGTCATCACACCAGTTTACCAAGTGAGTAATCACATCCCCTTTTTACCGTTTTACTATATTTTTGGGGCGAAATGCATGAACCATATTTGAACTAAATTGATTTTTACTTCTATAAACTCTTTAGACTTGAACTTTTGAACTTGACTTAGAATCTTGGATTTAATTATGAACTTATGACTTGTTTGAATATATTGAACCGTACGTGATATGACCTAAAAGTCTCGCCGTATCGGTGGAGCGTTCTAAGTCTCGCCTTATGGGTGGGCGTGCAAAGTCTCGCCGTATTGGTGGGCGTTCTAAAGTCTCACCTTCTTGGTGGGCGTTCTCAATAATTCTCGCCTAGGTGGTCGAGTGACAAAGGAGTCTCCACTTGTTGGAGCGGTGCAAAGTCTCCCATGTTCGGAGCATCCATGAATTATTATATTCGTGGTACTATATTGTGAACTATTATGACCGCTTATACTTGACTATTAGACATACTACTTTTGGCGTTGGGTTGTGAACACACAGTTGCAAGTTTTGTATGGGCGGAACTTGGGCCGAGTGGATTTACAATGCCTTTGCTTTGTTGACCATTTTAAACCGAAAGCTTTGATTATTTCTTACGAGTTTTCCTATTTTGTTAAGCGTGTTTACTCACCAACTATTTTCATAGTTGACCCGTTTTTCTCTCATGCATTTCAGGTGATCGTTAGTAAGCTTTTTCTACCAAGTCTTGCATAATGAAGTTTTCACTTGTCACTACAAATCATTATGTAATAGAACGCAATATTTTGGGAACTAAACTTGTAATATATTTGCCGATGACGACTAAATTAGTATTGTAATGGTGTACTCTTTCTTTTAAATATTAATGTTGGTATGTTCTATTATCTTGTGCTTATGTTCCTTCGTTACACCTCGTGTTTCGCCTCCGTGAGGTGTGACAACAACAACCCTCGTGAATTCCATTCCACGCAAAATGTAATTTGGGGTGTGTGAAACCATTTATCAATTATTAGTTTAAATCCAATTTAAATCACAAATTCTCCCGATCACAATTTTCAAATCATTTAAGATTTGTGATCTCTCAGAGATTTAAATTGATTTTGAAAGCTTTTGAGGAGAATTGTGACTTGATTATGAAAAATATTTTAACTGATAAGGATTGGATTTAGAAACTTTACACTCCATTAATTACACATGCATGATGATCTTTTGAAAACAAGTGTATGACAAATAACCTTTTGATTTAATTGAAATCATTCTCCCCCTCAATCAATGACATAAGTTGTTGATTGAGAGATAGATATTTTGACAAATGTTCAGATCAGATGATTTTCAAAAATAGGGTCCGAGTTATTTTTCAAAGCAATTAGTTTTCATTAGATATTAATTGATTGTTGGTAGAATCAGAGCATGAGATTTGAAACATACGTTAAAGCATGGCTCTATTCTTTCTTTAAAAGCAGGTTCTTGCTGAAATAACAATAAACCATTGTTTTTTGTTTTTTTAAACATTCGAACAATATCTAAAGTCCGTGTCATTCTTTGAATGAATGAGACAAAGACCGTATATATTAACGAATCGAGAAAAACTTGACAAAATGACATTTTTTTTTTTTTTTGAAAGTTTTATAATTTTCTATTTGTTTTTGAAGGTTTTGAAATTTTGTATTATGCTTTACTTAATAAATATTTACAAGAGATGGATGAAGAAAGACCTTTACTCTTCGTCTTCCTCTTGAAGACATTTAGTGTTTCCGGTTGAAGACTCTTTAGACCAAGTCGTGGAGGATAAACTCAAAACGTTCTCTAGGAAGAGCTTTGGTGAAGATGTCGCTAACCGGTATTCGGTTCTCACAAAATAGAGTTCCACCACACCGCTTTCTACTTGCTCCACGATGAAATGATGTCGAATGTCGATGTACTTTGCTCTTGAGTGTTGAACGTTGTTGCATGAGAGTGCAATGGCACTTTATTATCACAAGATGAGAGGATTTTGTTGAATTCAAAGCCATAGTCGATAATGGGATCTCATCCATAGGATTTGAGCACAACAAGATGACATGGCTATGTATTCACCTCCGTAGAGAAATAGAAGTACACATTTGTTTCTTTGAAGACCAGCTCACAAGCTTATCACCCAAAACCGAGCACCTCAGACGTACTTTGAAGTGTATCTTGACATCCCGCATGATCGGCATCCAGATAGGTCGTTAGTGACATACCGGTGTCCTTTGGGTACCAAAGTCCCATATTGATGGTTCCTTGGAGATACCTAAAGACCCGTTTAACCGCTTCAAGGTGCTTTTTGGTAGGCTTAGCTCGATATCTAGCACACATGCAAACAATTGAATGAATGTCCGGTCTCGGGTGTGGTACATCGAGGATCCAATCATACTGCGATATTTCGTTTGGTCTACCATGATCCCCGAGTGGTCCTCATCCGCTTTAGTACGCTCTATCATGGGAGTGTCAGCAGGTCACAAGAATCAAATCTAAATTTCTTTAAAATCTCATTTGCATATTTAGATTGATTTATAAAAATGCCTCTGGGACTTTGTGAAATTTGTAATCCCAAGAAAAATGACATTTGTCCCATCATTGACATTTGAAATTTGGAACCCATTTCTTTTGAAAAACGATCACATTCATTGGGGTCAGTCGAGGCAAAAATAATATCATCAACATATATTTGAACGTGAATTAAATGTTTGCCTCACTTTCTGGTGAACAATGCCGGATCAACTGCTCCTTTGCTGAATTCAGTAGATAGAAGAAACTTTGATAGCGTATCATACCATGCCCTTGGAGCTTGCTTCAAACCGTAAAGAGCCTTCTTCAAACGATAGACGTGGTAGGATGCTCGATTCACAAAGCCTTCAGGTTGGCGGACGTATCGACTTCTTTCGGATCTGCGTTAAGAAAAGCCGTCTTTACATCCATCGATAGACTACCATGTTCTTACTTGCAAGATTAGCCAAGAAGATTCGGATTGCCTCGATACGAGCAAGCTGGAGCAAATGATTCTTCAAAGTCAATACCCTTCTCTTGACGGTATCTGTTGCAACCAATCGAGCCTTATTCTTTAAAACATCACCATGCTCATCAAGTTTTACTTTGAAAATCCACTTTAGAGCAATGATCATAGAACAACTGGAGCGGTACTAATTCCCATACATCTAGTAGATCAAACTCATGAATTTCTTCTTGCAAGGCATTGAACCATTGCCTTCATTCATGGCGGTTTAACATCTTTTGGTTCGACCTTAGAGTACGGAGTTGAAGAAGCACCATAAGGCATCGGTTGCAAGTTGTTTCCGTGTGAATCTTTGGACGAGAGGGTTTCCAATGATGTTGTCCAATGGATGATCATGTGTCTATTTTCTAAGGTGTTCATGTGGTTGTTGTTGAGGAACTGAAGTAGCGAGTCGATATCTCCCGATGAAGATGGTTCGATGATGATTCGAGAGCAAATATGTTTTCAAATGGAGCATCTTCGGGAGTAGCAAAGGGATTAACTTCATAATGGGTGCCCAAAACAATTCCATGATGTACATTCGATGATTGATGATTTGTTGATGAGACAGAGTGATCAGCAACAGGCGCTTCTTGACTTAATGACATTGAAACTGAAGGGTTGACTTCATTGATAAGGATAGGAGCAGCCTCTGTTGATGGAATTGACAGATCATTTGCACTTGGCTCATAGTGTTCATCAAACATTGGATCAAATAACTTCTTCAAATCATCTTCTGAAGGAGGTACATAAGGAGTTGCTTTGGTGAGGATTTGAAATAAGGGTAGAACCGATAGGACTACTACTTGAAGAAGGTTGAAATGCGGGTCCAGAATGGATTGTCCCGGAGCCATTTGCCCGGAAAGCTCATCGAACATGGCGTGAATAGTTTCCATGATATCTCGAGTTCTTTTGTTGTAGATTCGTAACCCTTCTTGTTTGATGCATAACCTACAAAAACTCAATGTCCGCTTTAGCTCTTAATTTACCTAAATCTTGACCGTCATTTGTTGGATAGCACAAAGCACCAAACACACGAAGGTAGGATAAATCGGTTTTCGTTTATGGACAAGTTCATATGGAGTTTTTCCATGAGAGGTGTGTATAAGGGAGCGATTTTGGGTGTAGCAAGCGGTGGCAATGGCTTGACCCATAAAAACATTAGAACCTTTGAATAAATTAGCATTGTTCTTGCGGCTTCCACAGAGTTCGATTTAGTCTTTCAACTACACCGTTCGTTGAGGAGTTCGTGGAACACTTCTTTGATAACTGATTCCAACACTTTCATAAAAGCGAATTAAGTCTTTGTTGACAAACTTTGTGCCATTATCTGCTCGAACAATTCTAACAATATTGTTGAGTTGAACTCAAGTCGTTTGATAAGTTTGATGATGACCTCTGAGTTTCATCCTTTGTCCTCAAAAATTTACCCAAGTAAATCGAGAGTAGTCATCAACAACTACTAGAATGTATTTCTTCCCATTTATCGTTTGCACTCTCATTGGTCCGCACAAATCCATATGAAGGGTATGAAGAACTTCCATTCTGAGTTTGTGGGTTTTGGTTTGTGGGAATATTTCATGCTTTTTCCCAATTGGAAAGTCGAACAAAGATGATCTTTTTCATATTTTAACTGGGTAAGCCTCGACAAGATCCTTTCGGAAAGGTTATTAATTGTGCCAAGTTCAAGTGATTGAGACGACGATGCCATAACCATGATTTTGTTTTCAAGCCTTTGACAACAAGCGATTGGAGAGGACTTCATCATGTCTTCGATAGAGATGGTGTATAGATTTGAACCACGAGTTCCTCTTAACAGTTCCATACCATCGAGTTCTCTAACGAAACAAGTATGTTTTCTAAATGCCACTTCTAGATCGGAATCACGAAATTGACCAACAGAGAACAAGTTATGACCAAGACCTTCAACATAATATACCACGAGATTACACTTTTGCCAACAACATAGTCTCCATAACCCATAATTGCTCCAAAATGGTCGTTCTGAATCTAACGTCCCGATGAATTTACTCACGAAGTTCATGAGCCGCAAGTGATCTCGGTCACATGCTTGAACAACTGAGTCCATGTACCACGTAAGCGATTTGAGCGATCTGCGGTTGAACACAGACAAGAATGGATAAGCGGATAATCGGATAATTGGGAACCCCATGCAATAATGGGTTCCACTTGGTTAGTAACATGATTGGAACACCCACATCGAAGTAGAAACAATGGGATCATCGAAATAGATGCGGTGCTAGTGTCCGTATTTGACCTATTCAAAGTATGTTCACTTCTTAAGGAATAGTTCTACCAAGGGCATCCATTTTCTAGTGGGCATTGACTTAGCAAATTTAGGGCACAACTCATTAATCTTACGGCGGTGGGTATCCATTGATAACCTATATTACTAAATTTTCTTCCTGTTGGTTTCCACTGCTTTCTAACTTTCTTTCGCTTTTGCCTTTTAGCCTTCTTAGCTTGATTTTAACATTAACAATTTTAAGCTGGGCATTTGACAACATTAGACAAATCATTCATACCACATTCATGATTAGTAATGTAAATCAAGCGATCATCATTACATGGTTTATGGATAGTAGCGAATCGAATTAATTACGATGCGCTTATAGCTAATACTAGAATCAACACTATTCGCTTTATTCAACTCAAACTTAATATTCCTAGGGTGATCTTCTACTCTTCCAATGCACACTCTTAGCTTGCAAGGTCCTATCTTGCTTGGTATTGCTGGAGGCTTTGACCCGCTTGCTTTTATGTCACCGATTACTCTGTAGTGGGAATTATGGGAACATTAGTTGGTTGATCTACTTTTGCATTCTGAACTAGGCGTGCAGGATCCGAACTACTGAAGGCACATTAGTGTTCACTTTCTTAAACCGGGCATAAAATGGTTTGTATGCTTGGCACTAGGCATAGAACAAGGCATAACAGCTTTACCTTTCGCACCTAAGGATTTAGGACATGTTGCTATCAAACATTCTAGTAGCTCCTGAGATCGTTTGGCCTGAATGCAAGCAAACCTAATTTTTCTATCAAGAGGCTTATTTATGAAATCCTCTTCCACAATCTCACGGAGACATTCTAGACTATCCTTAAGGTGAGCAAAGTAATTATGAAACACTAGTTCATTATTCCTAAGATGAGGAGGAATGTATTTAATGATCACAGATATTTGCGATCGAGGATGACTTTGATGCAAGATTCTCATTAAAGACAAGTGGCGCTTCCTTTTTCCCGACTCCTCAGTTCTCAATTTCTTTTGTAAAGACGTTATTTTTCGTTGTTTTGTCACGGTGACTTTCATTGAATCATATAACTCTTTAAAGTGTCGTTTAACTTTTCATTTTCTTCTAGAAAACTCTCGTTTTCTTTTGTAAAACATTAACCAAGTTTTGAAGATGAAAAGTTTGAGAATCTTGAGAATCTAAAGGAGGAGGCATTTGGGAGCCGGTCACATTGTTCTTTTCACCCTTTAATTGAGAAATTTGGGCTTTCAACTTTCGATCGTGTTACAATGAGCTTGAATCATTCGTCACGTTTGTTTATCCGAAAAGCGCATTAAACTCGAACATCCGAGGATGTCTTGATATTTGAGGTTTTGACATTTTCTTTAAGATGTTGATATTTTAGCTACAAATCAAAATGTTCAACTTCTAGTTTAGAAAGATGTTTTACCAAATTATCGTGATCATCCTGATCAATTTTCTCATTTAGTTCTGAGTTTTTGTTTTCAAGCTCAATGACACGACCATGGGAAACTTTTAATGCAATAGATAATTCATGAAATCGAGAAGCAGTAATAGAGTGCTTAGTAACAGTATAAAACACATCTTGAGCAACACAACTCGAAATAAAATTCTCAGTTAAGATATGCAAGTTCTTCCTTTCAACTTCATTATATTTGAGTTCCTGTTCATAATCATTGACCTCAACTATCATTGCATCAAATTCCTTTTCCATTTCTTTAATATCTGAATTTATCCCTTTTTGAAGACTCTCAAATTGACCTTTTAATTGTTTAAAGAAAGGCATGACCTCGGTTAGATAACATTCTTTAGTTTGCTCAAACCCTTTCCCCTCGCTTATCCACAGTAGGTGTGATTCTCTTCTTACACGTTTTCTCAAAATCAACAAACGGTGATAAACAACATACTGGTGATTAAGGTCTTGCTATTATTGGCAATAGATCTAGGAACTAAATGCATTGGTGTATTAGGAGGATACACGGTTGCTTGAGGCAATTTCCTACTAGGGGATTCTTTTCAACAAGATTTTCGTGTTTTGCATATCCATATCCTTTTTCCGAACACTTGTTCGGGGTTAATAGAGTCTCGAGGCTTAAACTTGTTTAAGGATATCCAATTTTCCTTAGTGTAATCATGGGGTTTGATCGTTATATTATTCATTTTACACTCGGGATCTTCTAGCTTCTTATTCATTTTCTCCTAGTGACTTCATCGATTTCTTATCTTCCTCGGTGCACTCAGTAGCAACTAGGTTTCTGCCTAGGTTTAAGAATCTCATTGCCATCATAGATTACATTTTGAGCGCCTTTTGCTTTCTTACCATACTCGTGGTTGGATTCCTTTATAATGGGGATACTAGGCTTATCGCTAAGACTCTATGCTTAGTGATCATGTGAGCGATCAGAATGGTGTTCCTTGTACGTACAACTTATTTTCAAGCTTGTTTTTCAAAGTTTTAGATTTGAAAAGTCATTCAAAAGTTTTGATTCCTTAGCATTAAATTCTTGTTTAAGCACTTTAACATTATCTTGAAGCTCTTGCTTTTGCTTAACATTTTAGAAAGCTTTTCTTGTAAGGAGTTTAACTCTTGTTTTAACACTTCTTCTCTAAAATTACTTTTTCTCGATAATTATGCGCATTTGGTTATCCAACCCCCGCTCACGAGTAGTTAACTCAAACTTAGCACATTGTTCATAAATGGCAACTTGTTCTTTATAGGCATTCGATTCGAAATAACAGAATCATCGAGGGCACATGCGGTGTATTCATCAAAACATAGTCATCATTGATCGCGAAGATGCATTACTTGGTACAATCTCACTTTCACTTTGCTTCACATATTGATCATATTGTACAATATTGCTATTACCCTCATCATCAATATCGACTCATAAGTTTCAAGAGATTGTACTTTATTATGCATCTTTTGCTCATCAACTTCATCATATAGTTTTAATACCTCCGAGATGATTGAATCTTTGGATGGACCACTGTTGTGGTGAAGAGACCTTTGGAGAGACCATAGGTGAGATGCTAGCCATGAAGATTGTCCAGGCGATGGGTTCATCATCGACATCGAGTCAAATGCATCACGATCGGCTACTTGAAAGGCATTTTGATGATTATGACCTATTTCCCGAATTGGTCGTTCATCAACATCATCATCATAGGTTTTGGCATTTCCTCGAAGAAACAACAACTCCTCTTCATCCAAAGCTACTCCATTAGCCTGAGCTTGCACAAGCAACATCTTGTCTCTGAAGTATTCTGCATTCTATGGACGTTTTGGAGATGTGCAGTTCCTTGCAATATGTCCCTCATCACCACAGTTGTAGCACTTAACTGGCTTTGCTTGTCCTTGATTTGGATTCCTTCCACGATACTGATTTGCCACATATCCTCTAGCAACTCCACCTCTTCCCTGTTTATACTGCCTTTCTTGAACTGGTTGCACCATAACCTTCCCATCTCGGCGGTAGCTTGATTGTGTGGATTGGATCTTGATCCGAGGTTATTGTTGGTGTGTGGGAGAGAATTCATGTTTGACTAACCATGAGAGCAGTTGATTGATGAAGTTTTCCATGAGTGTGTTTGAGTCGGGAGGCTTATATCTTTGGATCGGGAATGAGCTTGTAATTTCCATTACCCATGGGTATGACTTGAGAAGCTTTGGTGGTAATTCCAACATTGGTGTAAAAAGTCAGAGAGTCATTTGACGAACTAGTTTCTCCCCGCTTTGATTTGAACTGCTCAAGAATCCTTCGTTCAAACATAGAATGTCTCTCATTCAAGAAGGAAGGCATCTGATTCTCATAGTTGGTGTTCTTCAATCCTTTGGTTAGCTTCATCGAGGTGACAAACTTGTGCCATTCGGGATTCATGTTATTCACAAACTTTGAGTTCAGCTGAATATTTGGCATAGTCATTTTGATATTCCTCATATCATTCACAAGTTTGTGGAATCTCACCTAATATTCATAGATACTCTCTTTTGGTTTCATCTTGAAGTGCTCAAATTCATCATACGACTATGATTCTCTGCCTTCTTTAGTTAATTCGAAACCCGAGAGAAGCATCTTGACATTATCCCAAACGACCTTGGCTTCGTGTTGTAATTGATAAGCTTGTAGATATATTTTGGAAGACCTTGAAGTATAATGTTTGAAGCCACGATATCGAATCGAATCTCTTTTCTCCTTATCATTGAGCTCATCATACGTCTTTAGTCATCCAAACCAAAGATCATGGTTCCATCTGCGGCAGATCAATTATGTCTCTTGTAGTCTCAATCGATACGGTCCTTCATCAATAGACTTGAGAATGTTGACTCCATTTTCCTTTCCAAGACAATACAACCTAATTCGTTGAGCCCATGAGTCATAGTCGATTCATCTTTTCAGATATTGGCTTTCCAAATTTCATAAACACATAACAAATCACAATATGGTTCTTTTCAAACTCAAAAGAGATATTGAGTTTACAAATAAGCTCAGAGAGAAAGTAGAATGGGAGCCTTTCTAGAGAGAAAGTAACAAAAGAAAGAATGTTAGATTGAAAGGTCCAACCTCTACCTTGGGAGGTAGAGGGTATTTATAGTTACACAATAAACGCCCTCCTTCTGATGTGGATCGTGCATACAGTGGGTAAAGACCCGTCCTTCCTCCACGGTGTTGCACTAAACTAAATAACTAACTAAATAACTAGTAAATAACGTAATGTCTACGAGCTAACTTATGCTAGATTATATTTGGGGTGACCGATACTTCACTATGGAATTTTCTAATTCCTAACAATCTCCCCCTAAAGGAGGTCACCCCATGTTTTACATTTCGAATCCTAGCATTCTATTTAATCTTCAGTCTTGAGCTCGTAGACATTAATTCTTCAACATCTGCATCTTTGTGCTTTAGCAGTGATTCTTTAAAGTCCGATAACTTTGTACTTTAAGTGGAGGCCTTTATATTGATCCACATCTTTGATGATCTTCGAGCTTTAATTGAGATCATCACCACAAGAAATCTCCGGATCACCCTTTATTGTGTTGCCATCATGTGAAGTTGTGACTTTTGGACCGACATGCTCACACTTTTGAATCATGACATCTTTCCATCGTAGTAGCGGAAGCTTTACTAGTTCATGATATTTGCAGCAGTCGTAAGCATATTATAAAAATATCGAGCCGTGTCCCGTAGATATGCACAAGTCATGATTTCTTCAATTAAGTGTAGATGCTGCGAGCATGCGGCTTTGGATTGACTCCTCAATTCGATCACCGCAACCGTCCAAATGTACCGCAAACAACGCTAGCAATAAAACACACGAAAGTGTCTTTGATCACTTTTGTTGAATTGAGGTACACGCCCACGGTTCCCGCTGATCAAGACAAGCATCGCTCGTGATCGTATGATTCCTAAGAATCTCCTTGAAAGGGTTTCGCAATGCTCTAGCCGTTCTCAAACCGAACGCCTCAAAGAAGACAACACGGAGTGAGTGAACCAAATAATTGAGATTCACCGATTGATGAAAATGATTTGAAAACAATCGTATTGCTTAGAAGAAAGAGTTTTGCAATACGATTAAGGTTTTATGAGAAAGATCAATTTTCAATCATAAATACTTTTGTATTTGAAAAGAGTACACATTCGATGTGCTAGAGAAAAGAAGAGATTCGCACATCGAACGGTTTTCCAAAAGTATTTTTTCAATCGAGATACTTTTGTGTTTGAAAACATGAATACACATTCGACGTGTTAGAGAAAAGAAGGTTTGCACATCGAACGGTTTTCCAAAAGTATTCGTCAATTCCATTCTGGACCAAGGTTGATTCAAGATTGAATCTCCCATTGTTTCTATCCGGTTGTCACAAGCTTGATCTTTACGAGAAGATCTCACATGTCACCCACCAAGAGCTTGTTTGATGTTGGCTCTAGAAGGATTTCCATCTTCATCGTGAATATTTTCATATCACTCGGATGTTCCGCAATACCACAAGGATAATGCGAGGGACTCTTAATATATACTTACTTTCCACATTGTGTGAAACAAAGAAGTCTTCATGAATTTTGTGTCCTAATGAGATATTGTGGATGATCTCTTGGCTCTAGACTCAATAGTGCACATTTGGTTCCTATGTCGGAGACTAGGAGAGGGTCTCCTTCTTCAATATCAACAATCTCTAAGAGAAAGTCGATAGATTATGTCGGTTCCCGTGAGAATGAAACAAGCCCTTTAAGAGGAACTTGAGTAGCTTGGGAAGTTTAGTGCGGTCGCATCATCGGGTCCATGACGTCTTGTCTTCAATACCGGTGTTACCTTAGTAACCACCAAGTAGCATATGTATTGAACCCGTTCGCCTAAGGTTGAATTATTGGAGGCTATTTCTTTTCACCCTTTTCACATTTATTTCTTTTTCATTCTTCAACCCTTCAAGCTTACCGAGACTTCATAACTAGAACCTTGTTGGGTTTATTCCAAGACTAGCTCTATCTCATCCGCACTCTTCCCATTTCTCATTTTTCTCTTTTTCAATATACCTAAGGACTCTACACTATCTAGTGGATTGTCCTCGGTAGATCCCTCCGGTTCTCAAGGATCGTGGGAACTAATACCTAACCTCACCATCCTTATAACTCCATACATAAAGTAAAATGGTCGGTCTTTTGGTACAATTCATTCTTCCTTGAAACCAATTGAAAAATCATTTGGAAAAACAATCAAGGTACTTGTGATACGAGATCAAAGCATTTTGTACCTTAATAGTTTTGATCATTTAGAAAAACCTCCCCCTCAACATGTGCATTTGATTTAGAAATTATTTTAGCACATGGAGGCAAGAGGACTTTGAAATATTTTCTTTGATCACAATTTTCATAGAAAAAGCCATTTGATTTTTTCTTTGGTAAATTCTCCCCCTCAATATGTGCGTAGGATATTTGAAATCATTTTATCACATAGAGGCAAGAGTTCTTTAGAAGCACATCCACGATCACAAAATCCATTAAGAAACCATTTAAAACTCAATCAAGGTACTTTATGTTAAAACATAAAAGCTTTTGTACCTCGATAGTTTATTTTCTTTTGAAATGCTCCCTCAATATGTGCTTCAAGATTCGAAAGCGTTTAGCACATATGAGAGAGCACTGCACAATTGAATCAAAACAATCACCTTTATCAAATTTCATTATTAAATCACAAATTCTCCCCGATCAAAATATCAAACCCTTTGAGATTTTGGATCCCAAGTGATTTAATAAGGTTTAGAAAACATGGGAGAAAATGTGCCTGGTTTAAATACTCATCTTGTTTTGTATAAATGCTCCCCTCAACATGTGCATTATGTATTTGAAATCGTTTGGCACATGGAGGCGGAGTGCCTTTGAAGGACTAAAACCAATTCCATTAAAACAGATTTGAGATTTAAATCACGATCTCTCCCCGATCAAAAATTTCAAACCATTTGAGATTTGTGATCCCAATTGATTAAAATCATTTAGAAAAGTTTGGGGAAAGACGTGGCAAGATTTAATTTTGAAAGATGACGATAAGGACCATTTTAAGACATTAAAGATTGTTAGTGTCGTATGATAGTTTTAAGAGATCTTTTAAGTAAAACAAAACAATTTCACAATCAAACAAGAACATAAAAATTTCATTTTGAAAGACCTTGATTCTAAAGAAAAAATCATACCATGACATAACATTAAATCTTTAGATCACCACTTAATTACGTATAAACGGACCTTTTGAAGAAATATCGTTTGAAAATATTTAATTTAAATCACTCTCCCTCAATCGATGACAAAGTAATAATTGAGTGACATAGGTTTTGATAAAAAAAGTCCGTTTGAAAATTAAGATTAATTTTCAAAACAATATTTTTCCATTTTCAAAACAATATTTTCAAATTTTTTAAAATGGTATCATTCACTACTTGTCCCGCACAAAGATACATTAGGTGGTTGAGAAGCTTCGTTTTTGTTGATTTGTAGGGTTTGGAAGAAAACCATCTGCAGATGCAATGAGACTTCTTCTTCGTTGCATTTTGAATGCCAACCGAGGTCAAATTAAGCTCCATTTCTTCAATCACTTAGAAGAAAACCATCTATCGATGCAAGGAGACCTCTTACGTTGCATTTTGCCAACTCTCCATAGAAGTCCAATTAAGCTCCGCTTCTTCATTTGTCAACCCAAGATATAGTTACCCTTTCCTTTCGGCATCCAATCATCTTCATTTGTGGGATCCGGATCGGAACATTCTTATATACCAATATACATGCATACGTTAGTGAACACACATACTGATATATGGTGGTCGACATCACCCAAACAACAATCGACTAATAAAAGTCAATTCAACATAACAATCGGATCATATAAGGCATGGGAATAATGTGTTAATCAAACTCTAATCATCTAAACCTAACAATCATATCCTAAATTCCTAGTCCTTCAACATAGGCAAATATCATTTTTAATTAAGCACGTAGGATAATTAAGAAAGCTCGTTAGATGATATAGATTTGAAAACATTCCCCCTCAATCAATGACTCATTTTACGAAAAGTTTAAAAGCTGAAGTCATTGATTGAGTTTTAAATTTTTAAAAACTCGAATCGATTGATTTACAAGCAACTCATTTACCACCATTTTGTTAAAACAACAAATATTTTTCTCAAGAATTTTAGACGGAAAAACATTTGTGTAGGAACAATGATCCTTCGACATACTTTCCTCATTTTGTTTTAGGATAAGTGCACGAAATATTTGAAAATTGGTTTAGCGCAACACTTTCCTTTCTTGAAGAACGGGTTGCTATCAAACAATAGCAAACCATGGTTTAAGCCCTTTTTTTTTTTTTTTTTTTTTTTTTTTTTAAAGACATGTTTAGAAAAGAATATTTATACCTTCCTCATTCGAACTTCATCTAAAGTCCGTGCCATTATTGAATGACATTTCTAAGACCGTAGATGTTATCGATACCAAAGACATGTCTTGAGAAAACAATATTTTTGGTCTTTTTCAAAATTTTCTGATTTTTATGGGTTTTTGTTGATTTTATATTTTTCTATTTTCTTTTGTTGGTTTTATATTTTTGTATTTGGTTTTTGATAAATATTTACAAAGATAGAGAAATAGTTTAAGAAGATGATGATACGAGTACCGAGATAAGGAAATCGTTTGGCACTTTGTAGAAGATAGAAGTCATCATCTCTTAAACTTTCACCACCAAAGCTTTTGAGGCTCTTGAATCGTCGTCAGAACTTGAGCCTTCAGAAAGTGAGACTTTGGTAGCTTCCCCCAAACCGACAAACTAAGAACAAAGACCATTTCTCCAAGAAGTAGAAATGGACAAAAACGGTCTCATTGAATGAAGCTCAAGACCCAAAGAACATGAGAACACCAAAGTAACAAGTTGAAAACATCGATCGTCTTAGTGGTTATCAAATCGGAATAACCGATGAAGACCGATCACATGAACTCATAGCGTCCCGATGTACACATTACTCTTCGAGATTGACCACTTGTCTTATTCAGGGAACAATACATCAACATCTTCATTTTACCAAATGCATTCCAGCTTATCTTCCATATAACCAATCAACCCATAATGTACACAAGTACCCAACCGTAGTAGACAACAACATCACACTAATCGGTTGAATCACCGATCTCCTCTCGGATGTCAACTCTAGAATAACCGATTAAGCTCGATCATGTGAATATGTTGTCCGACCACGATGTACACATATATCTCCCACGATCGTTATGCGATCTCATCGTAATCATCATTACATTGTGTACATGAAGCACTAACCGGAAGCACTTTATCATAAATCATATAGAAGATGTCGATATGCAATATCATCTCACGAACCAAATATTCTTTTCACATTTCTTCTAATCGAACATCAAGTAACACATACCAAAAGTCTCCGAGACAATTTCCATTAGTTGGAATAATATACCAAAGGCTACGAGTTAAACACCGAGTTTCTCTACGGTTATGACCATTGTCTTTCCGGGATAACTTCAATCGTAGAAGTGTTAAGTTCATCATGTGTACTCATTGTGCTTTTAGATATATGTCTCCTTCCCCTTGCGGGTTTTGATACCTCAGATTCAACAAAACATAATATACCCAAAACTCGAAATCTTGTGAGAAGAACTCAAATAGCCCAAATGAATCTGTGAGAATCAACTCGCAACGGAAACTCTCTCGACTATCTTTATCAACCCATATGTAGACAATTTGAAGTGACCACCGATGAAGAAAACCCGATATACCAAACTTGAAACCAAGTCGAATTTCCACATTTGTATCTTAAGCTTGCACTTAATAATGGAAGAACGGTGTCAAGAATTTATGCTTCAAGCAAATTTCTAAGTACTCACTACTCAAGCAAAGTATGAGACATTAACACCTCTTGCGATTATCCACACCGTCATATGCGTGTGACACTGAGTAAAACAAAGTAACTCCTAATACTGATAGTTAACCACGTCTTCAACCATCCACCTCGACTGCTGGTAACTAGATAACCAAGACTTCAACTCAAATTCTTAAGCCCGAGCAAGTTATCAAATAAGAACACGCCTTTGTGAATGTCAACTTCAACCTCAAATAAGTGATACATGAGTAACTTTGAAGTAATCAACTTGAGTTAAATGTCCAATACGTGAATAAACATACAATCGGATGAACATTGACCCACTGAATGAAATGGAGCAAATGATTCCTCAACATCAATGCATTCTTCCTTAAGGTATACATGTAGAACCCGATCCGAAGATTTACCAAAAATGTCTTCTAGCGGATGAGGTAGTCATTTTCCTGTTCATGTAATTTATAGCGTCAATGAGAGGAACAATAATCCGAAGATTTGGCAAAGGAATACCAAAGAGCGGATCATTATTCATGAACAATAATCCGTGAAGATTTGGCAAAGGAATACCAAAGAGCGGATCATTATTCAAGAGTGCAACTACAATATCATGATAGTCATTATCAAAGCCTTGTGAAGTAACCGGAGATAAGGTTTCTTGAGAATTCGAGAAGTACTTCTTAGATGGTGAACCAATTGAGTCGGAGGAACCGGAGCATGAGCTTGTGTCGGATGATCAACATTCGTAAGAGGTTGGAAGTACTCATCAAACATATCTTTGAAAACAATGAATCCCAAACAATGAATCCCGCTTATCCTTAGTAAGTGAAGCATTAGGCGTTGGAGGAGAGTCATCAAAATCAAAACAATGAATCATTGCTAAAGAATATGAGCAAGTCTAATTGGGGATTAAATTTGGCTTTTCAATCTCCCCAATTAGTGCTCTCCCTAAACCGACGAAGATTTTCAAGTGTTCTTCTCACCGGATTAAGAAGAAGTCTTTAGATCATCAAATGCAATTGTCTTTAGTCTTCTAACATGTAGCGAGAAAATGTAGAATCGATCAAGACTCGACCTTCTTCAAGATTGTCCGAATGGGGAAATAGACAGTTAACATCTTCTTCACACCAAAGGCATTCCGTTAACTTGTAAATAGCAAATCCCTTAATTAAAATCCTCCCAATCAAACAAGAACAGAAAGATGTTCATCAAAGAAATCACCCATCAACTAGAAGCACTTTGTCATTTAATCATATCGATGTGCCGTGAAGCATTAACCGAAGATGTCAACCAACGGCTCTTAGAAGAAACTACATGTGAAGATGATCCGATAAGAAGAAGCTCGGTTCTTACATGAGTTAGAGCCGTTTGACCATATATTCTCAAATATCAATCAACCATGCAAAAATTCACACTTTTCTCCCTCAAGAATTGCATACGGAGATGCCATTCTTGATTAAACAAGTGATTATCATCCAAATGTATTCTATTCACACTTCTCCCCATAAAATTAGCACATGATGTCGCCATCTTCATTATATTGAGCAAGTGGAATAAGAGTAATTATCGGTAGTCCGGTTCACTTGATGACCAAGCGCATGGAAAAATCATGAAGCATGTTGATGAAGAATGTCATATGAGAATGGTCATAAACATGAAGACTTCTCTTCTTTTGAAGATAAAGCGCCTTGAAGCGTACACTTTTCTTTTCTATGAGAATGGGGCTGAAGTGTTATCTGTAGATGCCATTATGATGAAGTACGAGGCTTGAACTGAAATGATTTGAAGACGTCATAGCCGAAAGAATATCAAGATTGAGTTACTTGAACCCGTGAGTTATGAGATATCAATCCTTGTGTTATCCATACTTTAAACCACCCATGTATTGAAGGATCAAGTATCTCAAATCGAGTAAGGACTACCGCACTAACATTACAAGCTTGATTGCATATATATTGGTTAGTGACATTAGTATCCAAACCCTTTGGGGTTTCACGGTCAACCTTGATTTTGTCATCGAAAATGACTTTCGGTAGGCATCCACCTAAGTCCAACATCCTTAAACATTTTACTAGACGGAATCCACTTATGGAAAGGTCTAGGATTGTTAGGCTTCTTATGCATAGTGGAAGACTTATCCTTATTCCTAGTTTCCAAAGATTTAGCAGTTGGGATCCATCTAGGTGAAGTTTTAGGTTTGTTTTGCTTCATAACATGTTGAACCTTAGCCATGTTAGTAGCCTTAGTGGATTGTACCTTAGTATGTGAATTAGGAAAATGTTTCTTATTCGAAAAGACTCGAAAATTCTAGGTTCATTTTCTACATGCTTAGCATTCTTCTTCATATAACTACTAGTAGTGCCTTGAAATCTCGTGGAATGCATCACCCTAGGTCTTGCACCTAAAATTCCGTCTTTTGAATCATGCCTTTTTCTAGCTTTTCTAGATAATAGTTCTTCCACAAGTCATTCATATCATATGAATTATGGGTTTTAATGCTTGGTTTTGACACTGCTTTCGAACTAATCCTAGAGGTGTTGGGAGTAGAAGTGGCTACATGTTGAGGGTTAACGAGCTAGAAGCCTTATTCTTAGGTAACTCGTGTGAAGTGACCGGTTTTGACAAAACTTGTTTCTCATCAACTTGGGAGGCAAACCGTGTTTTGAAAATTTTGGTCTTTCGGATATAAACGCAGAGGTCGCCTAACAACGGACCGGTTTCTAATGGGATGAGAAACCGGTTTCCCAAGGTTGATGGTTTTGTAAACTTAGTGTTCACACTTTTCCTACGTTTTCCTAAGCTCATTTTTAGGGCAACAATAGCGAAACTCTTTTCCTAAGTTGAGCTTTGAGATCATCAATTTTGCTATCAAAGAGTTTGTTTGTTCCGTTGACTTAGTTCTAGCTTCTTTGACAGAGTCACTTAGTTCTATGTGATGCTTTCTCAAAGACTCATTTTCCTTTAGTAATTTGGCCACACAAACCGCTAATTCATCATTTCTCATTTGAATATCATCAATAGCATTAACATCGTAATTACTTGTAACCAAATTACTTTTCACATGCATATCGAAATATGTTTCTTCAAATTGTTGATAGTTGACTCTTTGTTTTGAAGTCGAGCTTTGAAAGTGTTAATTTCAAAAGTTCACGGAATTCGTGAAGTTCCGGATTTTTACATGGTTTGTTAAGTTGAAAACTTTCTTCTTTACTCAGATCGCAATTTCAAGTGAAATGCAATGTTTTCAAGTTTTGAGAATTTGTTTGAAAGTTCATCAAAAGCCTTTTTATCAACCATATCATTTGTTTTGAAATTATTAGACTCACCTCAACCAAGGAACATTTATCGAATCATGTTCAAGATTAAGATCAAGATGTTTAGGTACATTAGCGGATGCACTATGTTGAACAATTAAGTGTACCTCATCACATGACACCGCTCAATTTCCGTCCGATATCCGCATCCACATCATGTGTAACAAGAGTCACCGGACCGATCGTGTCCGAAGCTTATCTATCTCGAGCCTCTATATTCAGTGTCAACGATCCATCATCCGGTGCTTTACCCGACTCATCATTATTTGTTGTCTCGACATTACGCATGCAAAGAACACCGATTCTTCAACAGATACATTACCCAACTTATCACAACTATCTCTCAATCGCACGGACACTCATCCACTTTTTCATCCGTCCGAGTAACTTCATCAATATACTTCTCCACATTATCCATGAGATGGATAAATGTCTCTATAAACACGCTAATTTCCATTCCAGTGTGTTTCTTGAAAGACACTTCATCATGTCTTGATCATAATCGATGTAAATTCCCACCGATGAATGATGAAATTGGTTGTGGATCACTTGAAGTGCGAAGACCGAACTATCCTTTTGAACCTTTTCTTTATCAAGTTGTTGTTCCAATTGTTCTAAGTTCAACGATAATGTACCGTTAATGTGGATAAATCTTGACGGAAAAGGGCAATACATGTTCGTTCCGTTGTTGTGGGTAGAAGTAACATGAGGTGAGAGTGAAGTTGTTGATAGGGTATAATGCAAGATTCCTTTGCATGGCATTCGCACCATTAGCATGTGCAATTCATTCTCATTGTACTCGAAACATGAAGATCTCACATCCTCATTGATTAATTCAAACATCTTTAACCGCTCGATGTAGCATACATTATCATTGTTGTCCACAACATCATACAATTTAAGTACTTCCAAATCACCGGGTCAAGAGTGAAAGACATGATGTTGTAGTATGCACGGATTTTACAAGTCTATGATTTAAACCGAGAAATAGATTCTTTCATGGATTTTACAAAATCAAGAAGAAACCGTGATATAATGACCAATAGAACGTGTTAAGATAACTGATGGACCCACACAATGATAGAGGATTATGTGTTAGGAGTGATGATTGTTTGAAGGATTAGCTGAAGTGTTATTTGGTTGTGATTAGGTTTTGTTAATGCACGTTTTTTACGGTGAAATTTAGGTCTAAAAACTTAAAAGCTCAATAACTTCCTTTCGGAGAGGATTTAGGCCTCGAAAAATTAGTTTCACAACATCGTGAAACCTCACAATATTCAGCTGTTCGGTCATTTTGACGGTATTTCAACGAAACGGAGTTACGGTTCAAAAGTTATGGCCGTTTGAAGTTTTGACGTAAAAGTCAACTTTGGTCAAACCGCTTCAATCAACTCGCATCCGGGACAACTCGCTTCCAAGACAACTCGCTTAATAGTCAAGACAACTCGCTTAATAAACAAGAGGCAACTCGCATAAGTTGTCAACTCGCTTTCAATGCAACTCGCTAAATGACAACTCGCTTAAGACGACAACTCGCTTAATAGCCAGTCGCTTAATAGTCAAGTCGCTAAAGAGTCAACTCGCTAAATATCAAGTCGCATATACAACTCGCTTCCAATAACAAAGCAACTCGCTTCAATAAGCAAGCGGACAACTCGATAAGCAACTCTCTTAGGCAACTCTCTTAGGCAACTCGCTTAGAACTCAACTCGCTTAAGCAACAACTCTTTAGAACCCAAGTTGAATCTCGAGTCAACTCGCATAAATAACTCTCTTAACAAAGCAACTCGCTTCAAATTTACAAAGCAACTCTCTTCCAAGAAATGTCAATCCGTGACTCAACTCGCATAGTACAATATTTAAAAAAAATCACCACTTTTCAATCCAAAAACAACCTAACCACGATGATTCAAGCCTTCCAAATCAAAACCTAAACACTTATGATGATTCTAAACACAAAAGTACAATCAAAATCAAAACTTTAACACTAGAGATGATCCAAATGATGCAAAATACTCTAAACTCATTCAAACCCAAAAACCTTATGAAAACCACTAGAAATCCAAGAACATGAAAGATGAGTGATCAAACCATGGCTCTTGATACCAATTGTTAGATATTGGTTTTCATAAACATACAAATCAGCTCAACAATGGTTCGAATGAGATAGAGTTTAGAGAGAGAAAGTAGTGGGAGCCTTTCTAGAGAGAAAAGTAACAAAAGAAAGAATGTTAGATTGAAGGTCCAACCTCTACCTTGGGAGGTAGAGGTATTTATAGTTACACAATAAACGCCCTCCTTCGGATCGTGGATCGTGCATACAGTGGGTAAAGACCCGTCCTTCCTCCACGGTGTTGCACTAAACTAAATAACTAACTAAACAGCTAGTAAATAACGTAATGTCTACGAGCTAACTTATGCTAGATTATATTTGGGGTGACCGATACTTCACTATGGAATTTTCTAATTCCTAACTTACACAAATCGCCACCTACGGGTAATCGCTACTTTTGTAAATCTCGATTATAAACAAGCATTTTATGAAGCTCGGGTAATGAACTTCAACTACTGTTTATAATTTATCTAGAGTGATATATGTTACCAACTTATTTGAATTTTGAGGAAATGACTTTCAATGATCAAATGAGGATAAAATCTTCTCTTCAAGAACCACCAACAGATCTTGAGCTAAAACCACTTCCCGATAATCTTGAATATGCTTATCTGGAAGAAAATCCACTTCTACCAGTAGTCATATCTTCATTACTCAAAGATGAGGAAAATGAACGCCTCGTTTCTATTCTCAAGAATCATAAAAGAGCATTCGCTTGGAAAATTTCTGATATTCCAGGAATTAACCCTGATTTTTGCAAACACAAAATCAATTTCGAGGAAGGTGTTAAACGCATTGTGGAAAGACAACGTCGACTCAATACCAACATGAAAGAAGTTGTTAAAAAGGAAATCATTAAGCTTCTTGATGTCGGTATCATTTACCCCGTCGAGGACAACCCTTGGGTAAGTCTCGTTCACTATATTCCGAAGAAAGGAGGAATGACCGTTGTGACTAGCGAACCGAATGAATAGTTCCTACTAGAACTGTCACTGGATGGCTCGTGTGTATTGATTATCGTAAACTAAACAAAGTCACCAAAAAAGATCATTTTCCTCTTCCCTTCATAGATCAAATGCTTGAAAGACTAGTGGGGAACAAGTTCTTTTGTTTCCTCGATGGCTTTTCAGGATATTTTCAAATTCCAATTGATCCCGCCGACCAAGAAAAGACCTCTTTTACATGTCCTTTTGGAACCTAAGCTTACCGGCGTATGCCTTTTGGTCTTTGTAATGCACTTGCAACTTTTCAAAGGTGTATGATTGCAATATTTCAAGACTTGCTTGAAACCTCCATGGAAGTTTTCATGGATGACTTTTCAGTTTTCGAAGACTCATTTGATGCTTGTCTTTCTAATCTCGATAAAATGCTCAAAAGATGCGAAGCTACACATCTTGTTCTTAATTGGGAAAAATGTCACTTTATGGTGACTAAAGGAATTGTGCTTGGTCACAAAATTTCCATTGCAGGAATGGAGGTAGACAAAGCAAAAATCGATGTTATCACAAAGTTACCACCTCCAACTAACGTTAAAGATGTTAGAAGTTTTTTAGGACATGCCGGTTTTTACCGTCATTTTATCAAAGAGTTTTCTAAAATATCTCGTCCTATGACAAATGTTCTTGAGAAAGATTCTGCTTTTGAATTTAATGCATATTGCATTAAAGCATTCGAAACCTTGAAAACACAACTGACTAGTGCACCCATTATGGTTTCACCTGATTGGTCACTACCATTTGAGCTTATGTGCGATGCAAGTGATTTTGCTGCAGGAGCTGTTTTAGGTCAACGAGAGGGAAAACACTTTCACCTTATATATTTTGCAAGCAAAACCCTTAATAATGCTCAACAGAATTACACGTTACAGAGAAGGAATTATTAGCCGTTGTTTTTGCTTTCGAAAAATTCAGATCTTACCTCATGTTTTCAAAAACAATCGTGTTATAGATCATTCGGCACTCAAGTATCTGTTTACCAAAAAAGATACAAAACAGCGTCTTATTCAATGGATTTTACTACTCCAAGAATTTGATATTGAGATCAAAGATAAGAAAGGAGCAATAAAATCTAGCTGCTGATCATTTGTCACGTCTTGAAAACCCGAATTTGGAGGAATTGAGGGAAGAAGAAATCAATTATTACTTCCCATATGAGACTCTCATGATAGTTGACATGTATGATGATAAAAATTCTCCATGGTTTGCAGATTTTGCAAATTATCTCGTTGGGAAAATCCTTAGAAACGGATTAACTCATGACCAACAGAGTAAATTCTTTTCAGAACTAAAACACTATTATTGGGAAGATCCCTATCTTTTCAAAATGTGTCCGATGGGATGATCGGAAGATGTTTTTCTAGTTCTGAAACCAAGAATTCTTGATGAATGCCATTATGGCCCAACTAGGGACACTATGGTCCTTCCATATAGCTAGAAAAGTTTTTGATGCTGGATTCTATTGGCCAACAATATTCAAAAAGCTCATACTCTTGTTCAAAACTGTGATGCTTGCCAAAGATCCGTAGTCTTTCTCGCAGAGATGAAATGCCACAAAACAACATTCAAGTTTACGAAATATTCAATATTTGGGGAATCGATTTTATGGGACCATTTCCTAAATCACACAAATACGAATACATTCTCGTTGCTATCGATTATATTTCTAAATGGGCAGAAGCCGAGGCTTAACCCACAAACAATGCACGACTTGTCTTAAATTTTCTCAAAAAGCTTTTCGCTCGTTATGAAATTCCTAAAGCTTTGATAAGCGATCGAGGAACTCAATTCTGTATCAAACAAATGGAGAAAATCATGAAATGATATTGATTTCATCATCGTTTTTCTACAGCTTAGCATCCACAAACCAGTGGCCAAGTCGAAAATACCAACAAAACTTTAAAAAGAATACTCGAAAAAACGGTGAAGGATAATCCTTTAGTTTGGTCAAAAAGCTTGATGATGCTCTGTGGGCACTTCATACGGCTTGTAAAACTCCAATTGGTACAACTCCTTACAGAATCTTGTATGGAAAAACTTGTCATTTGCCGTTCAAAATCGAACATCGCGCTTACTAGGCCCTTAGAAGCTGTAATACCGACCTCAAAGTAGCTGGAGAAAAGAGATTCTTGCAGTTGCATGAACTCGGTGAATTAAGACTCTAATCTTATAAGAATTCCAAACTTTACAAAGCCAGAACTAAAGCTTATAATGACAAAAATCTTAGGATTCGGAAAGAATTCATAGCCGGAGACAAAGTTCTAATTTTCAACATGAAATACAAGTTCAAAGCTCCTAAGCTCAAACCAAAATGGTTCGGACCATATATAGTGAAACATGGATTTCCATCCGGATATGTCGAAATTTACGACAAGCATGGTGGAAGTTTCATTGTCAATGGACACCGAATTAAGTTATATTATGATAAGGAGAAAATGAACGAGATTTAGATCGATGAAATTATGCTTGAATTAGAATACGAAGATATTACATTCATGGCACCTTTTCTAGTAAATTACAAAAAGAACACACCATGGGCTGCAGAAACTGGATTCATCTGGGATGTTCTTCCTAGATCTTGCGATACTACAAAATTATATGATATCAATGAGACTGGTGAAGGAATAGTGAAAGGAAACGTAGTGTATATTCCTAAATCTTCGAGGAAGAAACCAAAATTTGCAACCATGTGATTAAAGGAGTTTGAGTCAGGCTGATGACTAGGTAATAAAACAAGCGCTTCTCGGGAGGCAACCCGTGTTACTTTCAGATTTGATTTTCATTTTTAGTAATCGCACCCCGAAGTTTAAACCAATGGTTGAAGTTAAGTGTGGGGGTGTGACGAAATTTTTAATAAAACTATTGTGTGTTGTTTGTTTGTTTGTTTTGTATAAGATTACTGCATGTAATGATTTCTTCCCGTGGACACTTGGATCAAAGAAGTCAATTGAAACTTCAGCTGGAAGTTCAATCTCGATTTCTATAGTTCGAAAAATCTGGTTTTATTCTTATTTCCCTATTTTCATACTTTGAAGTTTGTTTATCACATTGAGGACAATGTTTAACTTAAGTGTGGAGGGGTGAATAAGAAAATAAGAGTAATTTTTAAATTTTTTAGTTTAATTTTAAATTTCTTTGCCCTTGTGATCTAGTTATTTTCACACTTTTAGGATTAATATATTATAATAACTTGATCAATCCACTGGTAAAATCTGTAATTTTTGAAAATTTGAGATGTGTCCCGATTAATATTGCAATTCATTCTGGGATCGATTACATTAACTAGCACATATTGTAACCCTTCCACTAAATGTGAGGATTTGAGCATGTTTAGTATTCAACAACATCTTTTATGCTTAGATCTTTTTATGAGTGTGTTGGTGATTTTATTTATTCTGAAACTTGTGCTTGTAAATCATTACGAGACTGCTATGAGATCCTACTTTTGTGTGATATAAGTATATATTCGTGATAAGAGGCACCCTTAGGAATTAACCCAAATAGCCTTCCAATTCACATATATTCAGCTAGCCACATTGGTTAGTTGACCACCATTATAAACCCATTTATTTGCTTTCGTTCTTTATGCTAGATTGTTGGGAATTTAGCTAAACAATTTATACTGCCAAGGTTAAGTATTAGTACTGCTAAGCTTAACTTATGGACTGCGAGAAGAATACACTAGCTGTACAAACTGCCAGTGCAAATATCAGTACTGCTTATACGATATTGTATAGACGGTTAGATAATTATAGAAAAGAATCTATAAGATGTACCTTGTATAGGAAGTTATTGTAAACCGACTAGGACTCCTTAGCCTATAAAAAAAGGTCCTAGGTTAGATTTAGAGTACGAGTTATTCTAGAGTCGATCACTTCAAGGTTTTGTAACTCTAATACTTTTGAGTATTCGTATTAATATATTGAAGTGTTTTGTGAGAAACAAATTGTGTTAATCATTCTCTTTGTCATTAAACATTAGTTTCCGCATAGTGTGTAAGCTTTATACAAGACAACTTGCTATACTTTATTTGTGTTAGATTTATCATACGATCAATAAGATCTATTGCTCATCTGGGATCAACAAGTGGTATCAGAGCTTGTGATCTAGAAGCTGTGATAAAAGAGAATTTGTGTTTACTCTAAACTGTTCAAACAACTACTGAAGTCATGGAGGCTGAATCAACACACATGGTAACTGCATCAAAGGTACCTATGCTGAAGACTGGAGAGTATGAGCTTTGGAGGTTAAGAATGCAGCAGTACCTCAAGATGTTGGACTACTCTATGTGGGAAATCATCTTGAAGGGTGATTCTCTACCTGCTAAGGGTGTTGATGGAAAGGATGTACCCATCAAATCTAATGAAGACAAATCTCAGAGAAGACTAGAGATCAAGACTCATAGTATCCTTCTGATGGGGTTACCTAATGAGTATCAATTGAGCTTATGTGAGATTGAAGATGCCAAATCTTTGTGGGATGCTATTGAACTAAGGTTTCATGGGAATGATGCTTCAAAGAAGTCAAGGAAGAATCTTTTGAAGCATGAGGTTGAGAACTTTGCTGCTTTGAGTTCTGAAGGTATTGATCAGACTTATGACAGACTGCAGAGACTTATGAGCCAACTTGCACTGATGAAAGCTACAATTCCTCAAGAAGACATTAATCTTAAGTTTCTCAAAAGTCTACCACCTGAATGGAGCGTGCATACTGTGGTTTGGAGAAACAAAGCTGACCTTGATACAATGACCTTGGATGATCTATACAATAATCTCAAAGTGTATGAATCTGAAGTTAAGGGGACATCCAATTCAACCTCTGAAGGATGTCAACAACTGAAGGATGTCAGTATCTTGGACATAGGTTGATTTCATGGCAATGTAAGAAACAAACAGTGGTGCCAAATTCTACTACTGAAGCAGAGTACATAGCTGCTTCAAGTTGATGTGGTCAAGTGCTATGGATACAAAATCAGTTATTGGACTACGGGTACAATTTTATGAACACCAAGCTTTATATTGACAATAGAAGTACAATGTGCATAATTAAAAATCCTGTTTTTCACTCAAAAACAAAACATATTGAGATAAGACATCATTTTATAAGAGATTGTTATGAAAAGAAATTTATTCAAATTGTCAAGATTCATACTGATAACAATGTTGCAGATTTGCTCACAAAAGGTTTTGATATGGGTAGATTTCAGTTTTTAATTGCAAGTATTGGTATGATGAATCTCTAAACAAAATTCTTATCTCTTTGTATTTTTATAAAATTTTGTAAAGGATTTGTACTGTTATTGAGGTCAAATGTCTGTTTCTACTGCTATAATAGTTTTCTTATAAGAGCAGTTTCTACTGTCAGTATAAAATTTTTGGAACTGATTTTATAACCTGATAAATTAACATGTGTGAACATCTTGGATTGTATTTTTCTTGGTGTCTACTAACATTTGCAGGTTAAGAAAACTTCCCCTTGAGTGGTGCATGAACAAGCATATTTTCTCTTTGGAGTGGAATTGGGCACTGGAGAGGGTAATGGTAATCAGTTCACCATGATTCAAAAAGAACTGGCTAGTCCAAAAGCAAACAGCTCTTGGTAAAGACTTCTCAATTTCGTTCATGGTTGATTTTATGGTTTTTAACTCACCATACTTCACAGTGAAGAGTTAACTAGTCCAAAGCAAACGACTATTGGTAAAGGCATCTCAAATCCGTTGATAGCTGGTAGTTTGCTAAAAACTATGTTAAGTGTTCTCTATTTATACTTATTTTTCTCAAAATGTGATGGACAATATGTTTTTGAAAGATATCAAGTTTGTACTGTCAGATAAAATTTTTGTCAAAAAGTTTGTACTGCTAGTATTAAGTTTGTACTGCTAGCGTAAAATTTTTGTACTTCTGGATAGCCGTTGGTACTGTGTGGTTAAAACTGTTTTTACTAGCCGTTGAGGATTTTTTATTTGTCTAGATATACTTATAGGGTTGTTACTTGTGATAATTATTTACTTTCCATATTTTTATTCAAAGAAAGATTATCACGTACGCAAAATTCTCAAACCCTAATAAAACCTCAATTTCCAGTACCAACTGTCAATTAAACCTAAATCGATCAAATCCCAGCAGTCTAACAAATCTTTTATCATGGATAATCTGGAATTCGTAAAATCTCACAATCAAGTTGCATTTTTGGAAAAGCCTGAAGGAAGTGAAGGCTTTCATCAGATAGTGGATTTTCTAAACAATACCCACATAAGGTATGCACTTACTACTAACCACACTATCTATGTTTCCCATATTCAACAGTTTTGGCAGAGTGCTACTGTCAAAACATTGGAACAGGGGGACAAAGAGTTAAAAGCAAAGGTAGATGGTAAGAAAATAAGAATTTTTGAATCTTCTTTGAGGAGACATCTTCGATTGGAAGGTGAGGATGGAATTTTATATCTACCAAATACTGAGATTTTTCAACACCTTTCCAGAATGGGTTATGATACAACAGATCAAAAACTAATTTTTCAAAAAGGCTGTTTCTCCCCACAATGGTGGTTTTTAATACATACCCTTATTCACTGTATTAGTCCTAAGAAAACCTCTTGGGAGCAATTCAGTAGCAATATTGCTATTGCTCTCACCTGCTTATCAACAGGAAGGACTTACAATTTTTCTAAACCATTTTTTGAAAATATGGTGCAGAATGTGGATTCTAAAACAAAATTTTTGATGTACCCAAGATTTATTAAAACTATTTTGAAGAAAAGTAAACTACACACCCATGAAGAAATTTTTCCAACACCTTGTTTGCAACAAAAACTTTTTGCAAATATGACTATGGCATCAAGGTTGTTTAATGGGGTGGTAGTTCCTTTGTTTCCAAATATGCTTGTGCAGGTACAGGGTAAAGGAACATCAACCCCAACTGAGTCCCAACAGACACCCATTATTGTTCCCAATGTCATCTACACACCACCTGTTACACAAACCTATAGGAGAAAACATAGACAGGGCTCTATGGTCTCTCATCCTAGTGTTCCTACTCAGACCCCTGGTGTTAATGAGACTGCCTCTGACAGAGTGGAAGGGGCTGCCACTACTGTGTCTAGCTTATATGCAACACAAGGCAGTGGTAACATCAATAAGACCCCAACCATGGCAACATCAAATGTGTCTAGTCCTAACAGACTTGATACAACAGATGGAAACCCAAGCCAACTGGATACTATGGGTGGCTTTAGTGTTCCTCCTAGTCTAACTAGGGAGAATATTGAGTCTATGCCCCATGATGCACCTCTCTCAGAAGGTAACACATCTGGAAGTGCTGAGGGCAGCCAATCACTAAAGGAATTGACGAATATGTATACACAATTGACAGCCAAGGTGGAGGTATTGGAGCAAGATCTGAAGGATACAAAGAAACTTTATGCAAAGGTCAACTCTACCCTGGTAAAGAGGGTGAAAAGATTAAAGCTCAAGGTTAAGGCATTGCAGGCTCCCATGAAGGTAAATATTGTGGATTCTTCAAGTTCAGATGATCCTGAACATATTGATGAATTTTACAAACATGGGAGGAAAACTAATGCTGAAACTCAGGGGAAGACATTAAGCTTTGAGAGTGGTGGTGATCAGGAGCAAGATATGGGTGATAATGTATAAGTGACTGAAAAAGTTGATCTTGAAGCTCCTACAGAAGTGGTTGAAATTTAGGAAGATGTCATAGATACTGCTACTAGTTTGAAGAAGGCAGTAGGAACTGTTAGTGAAAAATAAGGTACTACTAGTCTTAATGAGGATACTGCTAGAGTAGATAAAGGCAAAGGAATCTTACTTGAAGAAGAACCAGTAAAGAAGAAGAAAAAGGTTTCTACACAGATGGCATATGATGATGAATTAGCAAAAGAAGTGCAAGAACAAGAAGTGGTCAGATTTCTTGAAGAGCAGAAGTTGAAGAAGTCTACTGAAATATTTCAAGAAGAATCAGACAGACTACTTGCTCAGATGCTGCAAGAAGAAGAGAGTGCAACAGTTCCAGAAGAAGAAAAAGAAGATACAATTCAAGATTTGTTGAACAAAATGAGGGAACAACAAAGATCAAAGAAAAGAGTCAAACCCCCAACAAAAGGACAGCTGATGAGGAATATGAAGATCTACTTAAAACATCAAGATTACAATAAGGATTCTCAGCTGAAGGGTAAGACTTTTGATGAAATACAAGAGATGTACGTGAATGCTTATAGAAGAAATTAAGATTTCAGACCAGTGGGAACTGAGGAACCAACAGTCAGAACTAAAAGGGCAGGATTAATGCTGGAATCTGAAGCATCTAAGAAGCAGAAAACTAAAGGAAGCTCATCTGCAACTGAAAAAGAATTTGAGGATGAAGAGTTGAAATATTTAATGATCATTCAACCTGATGAAGGCATGCATGTTGAAGCTTTACAGACCAAACATCCAATTATCAGAGTTGGTGACATAATTGAGATGTAGAAGACATTTGCAAATATGGTAAAATCTTTTGACAGAGATTATTTGGTTAAGTTATGGGAACTGGTACAGCAGAAGTGTAATCATAAAGAAGATCCTGATGAGAAGAAACATGAGCTTTGGGTAGAGCTGGAAAGACTTTTTGAGCCTAATCCTTTTGATAGACTTTGGAGTCAAGATTCTGCAGTCCCAAAAACCACATGGATTCTATACAGTTCATCTGGTGTACATCATGTGTATACCAGTATACATGATTCGTTTATGCTAGTGGAGAAGGAGTATCCACTCAGAATGAAGACACTTATAGCAATGTTATCTTCAAGGTTGGCCGAAGAAAATAGTGAAATGGCAAGGAATTTGGTGACACGATCTTCATTCAAGCTCGAGACCAAGTAAGTAGGTGTTTGCAAAATTCCCAACATCATGAAGAACAAGTCTTAATCAAGAAACTTGATGATTTGCATTAAAATCACAAGTTTAGGGGAGGATTGTTGGGAATTTAGCTAAACAGTTTGTACTGCCAAGGTTAAGTATTAGTACTACTAAGCTTAACGTATGGACTGCGAGAAGAATACACTAGCAGTACAAACTGCCATTGCAAATATTAGTACTGCTTATATGATATTGTATAGTCGGTTAGATAATCATAGAAAAGATTCTATAAGATGTACCTTGTATAGAAAGTTATTGTAAACCCTAATAAAAGGATGTCCTAGGTTAGATTTAGAGTACGAGTTATTCTAGAGTCGATCACTTCAAGGTTTTGTAACCCTAATACTTTTGAGTATTCGTATTAATATATTGAAGTTTTTTGTGAGAAACAAATTGTGTTAATCATTCTCTTTGTCATTAAACATTAGTTTCCGCATATTGTTTAAGCTTTATACAAGACAACTTGCTATACTTTGTTTGTGTTAGATTTATCTAATACGATCAATAAGATCAATTGCTCATCTGGGATCAACATAGATACCCCTAGTTACACCATCTGAGCCTGTTCTTTTTCATTTTTGATAAATCCAGAAAAATACAAAAATATTTTACACTTTTAGCCTAGCCTTACCCATAGTCAAGTCTTGGTTGGTTGCTTGTTATATGGCAAGATAGAAGTATGTGGGAAATCATTGAACTTTGGAGAAAGTTGCAAAATCCATGTCTCTATGGATGTTCTATTGGAATTATGATCGTTTGTCGAAAAGTTCATTTGTTGGAAAAGTTATGTTAAAAAAAGAATAAGTCATCGCAATTATAAGGTGACAAGAATAAATTAGTTATGAAGTATGTATCAATCGATTGAGTGTGAGGCTTTCCAAAGATATATGATAGTGGTTCGAAATAGCTAGCAACACTTGGATCATAGACTTTGACTATTTTGTATATTCTTTCTTTTTCACTTCATAAATAAATTCCCATTCCTTACCCTTACCAACACCTGATACATTGACCTCGTGAGGATATCAAATTCATTAATATTTTAGTGACCATTCGTTCCTTGAGTGATCAGATTAAGCGCCAACGATCTAAGGTATTACTTTAGTGACCATCAGTTGTTTGAGTAAATCAAGGATTCGCATGACTATCTATAATATTTTGCACGAGATATTTGAACGCTTGCCTGATATAACCCGAGTAAAAGACCTCTTTTATATGTATGCTTAGTGCTCATGCCATGTCGGTGAAGTTTTGTTTCTAGTACAAGCTTATGGTAATATTAAGATCATGACTGAGCAATGAGTGTGATTCCTCTTAATTACTCCACCAAATAAATAAATGAGTGATTTGAGTGAATTATATTTCATTCATTTTTCGTGAGGTGAGTAGAAATGTTCATCAAGTAAGAAAATCATTAGGGTTATAGTCAAACATCTTGATTTTTCGCCATTAAAGCTATCATGATGGATCTTATCTTGTGCTTGTACTTGGTAGATTTGCATCACATTTTTCTCAAACATACTTGTGTACCATGTGGACATATATTTTTATTTCTAAATTTGATTGAGGGCAATCAAAGTTCAAGTGTGGGAGAATTTGATAACGTTCAAATTGTGCATGTTTTTAGTAGTGTTATCCGTACTTTTATGTATGTTATTTGCTTATATTCATATTCTTTTATTACTTAATCGTATCAAAGAATTTTTGTCAAGCATATGTAGCTAAGTATAGGAAAAAGGAAGGAAAAGTGAAAGAGTGATGAATAAATAAAGAATCGTAATCGTACAAATATTTCCGTGTCAAGATACACACCAAGAAGGTATTTCAAGAACATATGATCCAAGGGTTCAACATTCCATAGTTCCAAAATAATGAAAAGATCAAGTTTGGATATAGAATTAAGAGTTACGAACAAGAAACAAGCCAAACAAAAGAAGTCAAGAAATAGGCTGTTGAAGAGCTCCATTCGATCGATCACAACCCACAACCGATTCAGCTGTAGGGTTTTGTCGAAGACCAGCCAATCGGCTGGAGTGCCAACCGATCGGCTGGAGATACCTGTCTTGCCCAAACTTCATCACTAAGGTTTCCAGCTTAATACCAACGATTATAGGCCCTCCCATTGAGTATTCTAGTCCATTCTACTCTGCTTGTTGGCCAAGTTGAGGTATTAAACACCCTAGGCCTTTAGAGTAGTATATATAGAGGCATTTGTAATCATTTGAGGAGACAAAATAATCAATCAAATCTTAACTCATCAAATCATTCTCAAAGGCTCTTAATTCCGTCCTTAAAAGTCCAGGAAAGTTTGGAGTTCCAAGAAGTCAACATTTGGAAGTCAAACCATCAAGAAGTCAACACCAATACTTTGGGTATCATCACTCAATCATTTGTAATCTTATTCCAATCATTATAAGACTCTTAATCATGTTTTCTAATGTTTAAAATTTTGAGTTTATATTCATGTTTGCTATGAGTGGCTAGTGCCTTTGTGCACTTGCTTAAATTATGTTTATTATATAATGATTTGTTCATGATTGTGATAACATGTTTTTAATTCAATTTCAAGTCAAATCTAAGATCTAATTCTGCTTAAGTTTCATAGTAACATTTGTTAATCAAGATTGACTAGCTGTTAGTAATTCTAAAGGTCGAAAGGATTTATTGTTATTCAACTAGTTATAATCATTTGTCTACGAATGACTGTTTTTACCCATTATTCTTGGTTAAACAAAGAAACTTAATTGTGGTTTTAGTAAGAATAATTTTGATTATCAAATTGGATTGATTGGAAACTACTCCATAGGTCGAAAGATTAGTTGTTTACAATCAATTTGTAACATTTTTGTCTATGATCGGTTACCTTTTGTATTGACCATTTTCTAAGCAAATTTGATAAAACAAATGAATGTTTTTATGTTTAAGTTTGTGAAATTAACATAAATCAAACTTATGAAACTTGAATTGATTGGTTAAACTTAATGCTTGTTTTTATAAACTAAAATCTTGTGAAGGTTTAACTTGTATAAACTAAAATCTCGATTCACTCACAAATCCGTGCAAACGATCCCGACTTACCATCATAATCTTTCTATAACGGACGAGTTCACTTGCTCGTATGTGTTATTAATAGATTTGGTAAATCACCTCTTATAAATTTAAAATTTGTACACACGTAGCACATCAAGGACTACGATCTTGTTATGGTTAGTTATCTATTTCGTGTATAGACTAGCTTTTTAGGCATTTCTACTTTGGTTGTTTCTAATTCTACTAGAAAACCATCATACCAATCGATAGCTTGAAAGAATGTTGTATTCTCTCTAAACTCGCTTGTATAATGGTTATCAAAATTAGAGATGAGCACGGGTCCGAGCAGGCTGGACCCGATGAATCCAGAACCGAAATTGTGAAAGTTAGGAACCGAGAACCGCACCTAATATAGTTTGGGTCCGCTTTTGGTTTTGATTCCGTTTCCGGTTCTTGGTCTACGGCTAGAAACCGATTTTCAAAAAATAAAATAAGGAACCTCATGCACTAATGAATTAGGACAAAAACCAAAAGATATTTGATTATTTAAGCATTTGCAACCATTTACGTTTACAACAATTTAACAAATAAAGCATAAACTCAAACAATTTTTTTTTTGTAGTTTCACACTATCTGAATGTTTAACAAAAAAAAATGACAAATAATAATCTGAAAAACAAAATAAAATAACTTCAATCTTTGTCCAACCAAATAACCACAAAGTTTATTGTTCTACTATGTTTCCTTTTATCTCTTCCGGTTAGTTTCTCAAACTGTTATTCCATATCTTTCACAGTCACATCATCTTTAATAGGTTAGAGCTAAAGAACAAGAGAACCGGACCGAAAATGAGTTGCAGTTTTGTTAGATCCAACCTAGAAGTGTCACTGAGTTGCTCATGATTTTAGAAACAGATGTATTCCATAAATTTTTTTGAGTATGAGAAGTATAGAAATTTACATGTTTTAGAATTATTGGGTATTCGGTTCCAAAACCGAGAACCGTGGACCCAACCCAAACCGAAAATCACAAACTCAAATACCATAACCAAAACTATCGGGTCTGGATCCGGTTCAGTTCTTCTCCATTCCGGTCCGGTTCTCTAGTTCTTTTGGTCATCCCTAATCAAAATCACGATGATAATTGTAGGATCGGACGATCTTAAGATCCTACCTTACAAAAACATGTAGGATCAGAGTAGGATGCTAAACATTTATCGACGGTGGCAATGTTAATATTATGTAAAGACACCATAAAGTTATAATTCCCGAATGACTTTAGTGGATACTAATTCACTTATCTTCAAACTTAATATGTTTTCGAAAAAAAAAAAAAAAAAAAAAGAAACTAGCCGCCAAGGAGCGACAAGAGGATGCCGATGAGGAGAAAGGAAACGGAAGAAGGAGGAGTTTGAAGAGCAAGTAAAAAGATTGCCAAATTGTTGAAAACACTAAAACCACGACCTTCGAGTTAGTTGGCTATTGGATATCAACAAAGTTCGATTTTGTTTATGGAAAATTCAAACTTTTATATCTAGATACCACTGTATTTGAATCTTTTGCTAATATGATAGAAACTCAACCGAGTTTTCACCTCCGAGCTTTTTGGATATTGTTGTATAAGCTTGGATGCTAGTGAACTTTGAATATGCTACGTAGTTTTTTGATATGAAAGTTATTGATGGATTTGTATGAATTGCTAAATAATTGTTTGGTATTTCGTTATATACAATATTTTATTTTAATTACAACAATATCAATAATTACATATAATAATTTTGCCGAAAAAAAAATATGTAGGAAATTATTAGGATAAACAAATGAATAATTGTAGGAAACCACAACTGATCTTCTTTGAAAATTGGTAGGAAATCAATTACAAATTTCCCACATTAATGTCAGAAAACTCTGAAGAATTTTCAGTCACCTTATCTGGGCATTTAGTGAGGGATTTCTTAGGGAACGCATTTTGTCGGAAAAAGTTCGTCACTGAGTGTTGCCGAGCATGAGAAAGTCGTCATTAAAAGCCTTTTGTGACGGATTTCTTAGGAACATTATCCTTATATGTTAAAGTTTGATACATGTCGAGAACATTATCCTTATCTATACTACGTTATAATGTATTTATGAAACTATAAAAGAAAGTCTTAAAAATACTGTTCTCACACATATTCTTATAATTAGTAATTCATATAATTAAAAAAGAAGATAATGTACAACACTTTAATGCGATATAATTTTTAGACGATAAAGACAAGAAGCGTAACGTCACCACTTTAATGCACATATTAAAAAACAAAACACCACATTAATATGATATTTAATATAGTCAATTAATTAAGCGATCAATAAATCTGATTAATCTGATTATTAAACACCCCTAACATAATAAATACAAATTATTGAGCGATATTATACAACCAAATTAAACACAATTCCTACATTAAATGTCACTAATGAATAATATTCAAAGAGAATCTGCACATGCAAATGGGCAGGAGTTTGTAACGGCAGGCAAGGAAGCCAAACGGCAAAGCAGACTCGAGTAGAGCAGTGAGTCTAAACGAAATTCTTGGAGTCAGAATTTATTATCGAAAAAGAATATAATAAACTAAAATCGTGATTCACTTGAAAATATTATTTCGAGACTGCCATGAACGTCGTTAAATGTCACTAATATAAATAATAAAGCACGTTATCTGATATTAAAGCGAGGCAGACAGCAGGCAAAAATGGCTTGAGCAGAACAAGACGGGCCCAAACGCCGAGCCTTTCGAACAAGACAAGCAAACCAAAATGAACTCGAGCCCAAACGGACGCGAATTTAAATAAATTCTTGATATCAAGTAAATTTATCACGAAAAGAATATAATAAACTAAAATCTTAAAATTTTATTTCGAGTGTCAGATTCGCCATAATATTCAGACTCTGCTAAGTATGTTATCATATACTCACGCCGTCTCAAATTAGTAGTCTACATTTTTTTTTCAGGATGTCCTTATTTAATTGTGCATTACTAAAAATATATAAGAAAGTTTATCGAGTTTATCATACTACACTTCCTTGTAATTATTATTACAAACTCTAAAGAATACTTTAGTTCATCAGAAAACTGTAATTATGTTAAAAAGTAAAAAAGAGAAAGTAATAATTATATTGTTCTTAAACGGTGTGTTTTGTGGATGACAATTTTTTTAGGACGAATTTGGAGTAGTAAAATTAGCACATACATAACTAAGTTTTGTACATACAACACGTTATTTCTCATCTAGTGGACCTAGTTGAAACAAGAAAAAGAGAAAGTTGTAAGAAATAATAGGAGGGTCATATGATACCATACCAAGCATTTGTGTATCTTACTCAATCCATAACTTAGATCTTATACAAACTCAAAAGATACAGCTAAATGGTACAAATGGGATAGTTGATTATTGGTTGGTGGCGGTTCAACACTTCAACCCCACCCTCAACTTGAAGATTGTTTTGGTTGGTGCTGAAACAATCAATATATGGGTCGCATTTACCTAAAGATTCTGTCCTTTTATACATAACAGCATTAGGTTGGTGGGGTGTAATGAGGCCTAATAATACATTTATTTTGACTGTGTTCAGATTTCATATTTTCTATTATAAAACAAATTTTATGCGGCTTAGACAACTTTGCAGTCATTGATGCAAAGACTA